>CM050508.1:210908369-211243369 GCA_027563665.1 Antrozous pallidus
GGGCCCTGCAGCCCCGGGGGTGCGGGGGGTTCGGAGCGGAGGCCCTGCAGCCCCTGGGGTGTGGGGGGTTCGGAGCGGGGGCCCTGCAGCCCCGGGGGTGCCGGGGGCTCGGTGCGGGGCCCGGCAGGGGCGGTTGGGTGGTGGCAGCCCGGCTCTGTGGTGAGAAGGATTCTGAGTCCCTGAGGCCCAGAGAGGGAGGGAGATGTGCCCGGCGACGGCTCGTCACATCGGCTCTGGGCACGGGAGGGGAGCGGGCCCCGGGTGCACGGCAGTTCCCGGCGGAGGC
The DNA here is from genome assembly GCA_027563665.1 of Antrozous pallidus. Taxonomy (NCBI): domain Eukaryota; kingdom Metazoa; phylum Chordata; class Mammalia; order Chiroptera; family Vespertilionidae; genus Antrozous; species Antrozous pallidus. The sequence continues at coordinate 210,908,656 of CM050508.1, forward strand.
CTGAGCGCGGGGCCGGGTGGGGCTGCGTCGCCTGTCCTCACGCAGGGATGTCTGGCCTGGTGGCGCTTCCTGGGTGCCGGCACGGGTCCCAGCGTGCCGTCTGTCTCCACTCAGCCCCCCGCGCTGCCGCCCTTTTCCGGAGGAGGCACAGAGAGTCTGAGTGACTGGCCCAAGGCCACACAGCGATCGGATCCGTTTGTCCCGCTCTTCCTGGTCCGGAAACACACGGGCACGGGATGTGCAGGGTGGGAAACACCTAAGGCCCCGGAGGTCCCGGAAAACACCTCTTCCCCTCCCCCCTCCCCCCTCCCCCGTTTCCCCCCAACCCATGTGTGTGCAGCTGGGAAGACAGGAAGTGCGGTGGGAGGGGAGGGGCCGGGGAGCCCGTAGACGTGGTCCCCGCCGCCCCGGGCAGGCTGAGACCTGGCTGGTACCTCGGTCGTTGCTGGGCCTCGTGGAGGTGACCAGAGACACCGAGGCCGGAGTGGGCCGGCCCGGAGGAAACCACGTGGCAGTCAGTGGCCCCGTGGCCGCCTGTCTGGTGTCACTCACAGCCGCTCGAGGGAAGCTGGCCCAGGACCACAGGGGACAGCGCACCCCCTTTCTCTCTGTCCCCTCCTGCACTTGTTCCTCCCCCAGGTCCAAGCCCCCTGCCTCCCTCTAGAGAAACGCACCCCCCCCCCGGCGATGCTGGTCCCCTGCCCACATGACACGCACCTCTGGGAGGAGCCCGGGATGCTGGGGTGAGCCCACAGCCCCAAGGAACTTCGAGGAGGAGTGGGCAGACTCAGGGGACTTGGTTTTCCCTCTAGAATGTGCCCGCATCCCTTGTCCACGCATGGTCCAAGCGTGTGCCATAGAGCCAAAGCCCGCTCCTGGGGCCAGGAGGACTGTCCCTCTGTGAGTGTGTGTCTGTGTGTGCATGTGAGTGTATGAGTGTCTGTGGGTCTCTGCAGTGTGTGTCTGTGTGTGTGTGGAGGTGCATGTAGGTGTTGTACATGTCTGTGTATGTATCGCTATGTGTGTTTGGAGAGTGTACCTGTGGGTATTTATTGGAGTTGTATATGTGTGTGTGTGTGTGCGTGCGCGCACATGTCTTGGGGACTGAGTGTAGGTGTATGTGAGTGGAGGTGCATGCAGGTGTGTATTGAGGTGTATGTGTGTGTGTGCGTGTGTGCAGGTTGTGTGTCTGTGTGGAGGTGTATGTAGGTGTGTGGTGTGTAGGTATATGCACATGCACATGTTGTGGGGGTATATGTGCATGTAGGTGTGTATTGGAGGTGTGTGTGTGTGTGTGTGTGCAGGTGGGTGTAGGTATATGCACATGCACATGTTGTGGGGGTATATGTGCATGTAGGTGTGTATTGGAGGTGTGTGTGTGTGTATGTGTGCAGGTGGGTGTAGGTATATGCACATGCACATGTTGTGGGGGTGGGTGTAGGTATATGTGCATTCAGGTGTGTATTGGAGGTGTGTGTGTATGTGCATGTGTGCAGGTTGTGTGTCTGTGTGTGGAGGTGCATGTAGGTGTGTGTGTGTGCTTGTGCACATGCACGTGTTGTGGGGGTGGGTGTAGGTATATGTGCATTCAGGTGTGTATTGGATCCCCAGGGGACAGTCTCGGGGCGGTGGGGGGAGAGGTGCTGTGGTCCATGCATGGTCCCGCGTGCTGCTGGCATTCACAGCTTCTTGTAGGAAATGAACTGTTCCCGCAGTGGAGGCTCAATGGGGTTTGGCCAGCGGCTCTGCTGTCATCCCCTAGAGGGGGTCCTACCCCCTCTTGGTCCCCCTGCTGTGCCAGGCAGGGCACAGAGACGGGCTGAGGGGGGAGGGAGGGATTTAAAACAACACATGCCCCATGGCTCAGGGGTTGAGCGTCAACCTATGAGCCAGGAGGTCAGGGTTCGATTCCCGGTCGGGGCACAGGCCTGGGTTGCGGGCTCCATCCCCAGTGAGGGGCGTGCAGGAGGCAGCCGATCCGTGATTCCTCTCATCATCGATGTTTCTCTCTCGCTCTCGCTCTCCCTTCCTCTCTGAATCAGTAAAAATATATATATTTAAATGTATATGAGACAGCCGAAACCGGTGTGGCTCAGTGGACAGAGCGTCGGCCTTTGGACTGAAAGGCCCCGGGTTCGATTCAGGTCAAGGGCATGTACCTTGGCTGCGGGCACATCCCCAGGAGGGGGTGTGGAGGAAACGGCTGATCTCTCCCATCCTTGTTTCTGACTTTCTATCCCTCTCCCTTCCTCTTTGTAAAAAATCAATAAAATTTATATAAAAAATAAATCTATATAAGACGGCAACAACTAATACCTGAGACCAGAGCTTGCGGCACGGTGGGCGTGACGTGTGTGGGCGTGGCACGTGGGCGTGACACACGTGGGCGCGACAGGTGGTGTGCGTGGACCTCCGTGTGCGGGGCTCTGAGAACCTGTCGGTGCATGTCCGTGGGCGTCCAGATTCGCCTCGTAAATAGAGACCAGCTAACGCTCTGCACGCAGATGGCTAGAAACTCCCCAAAATACACAGGTGTGTGTGCGCGCGAGCGTGGTTTCGGGTCACCGAGAGCCGGCAGCTAAATTTATCCGGGAGATGATGAAAACGAGCTGCTTTTTCTCTGTCCGCAGCGGTCCGGCTGCTAGCTGCTGGCTCCAATTGGAGAGCTGATTTCCTCGTTTTCGTAGGGAATATAAATAGCACATGATGTGGAGAGCTTGTTATGCACACGAGTGGTGCGTTTTCTCCCCGCCGGAGCTGGGAGCAGCCCCGCGGTGGGCGGGCGGCCGACCCAGCAGGGCCAGCAGAGCCGACGCAGGCACCTGCTTCTAGTAGGGACAGCCCTGCCAGCATGTCTCGGGCCGCGCCTTCCTCCTCTGGCACCAGGGGCCACGCCGTTACTACTCCCTCCTGACTCTGCCCCGTGGCCTGAAAACCCGTGGATTCCTAGAGACCCAGGCGAGGGAGACGGCGTATTTGTGAGTCATTTGTAACCGTGCCGTGTGCAGGAAGTGCCTCAGATGCGGATTATTCTGGCCCCGGGCCCATGGGCCGCAGTGCCTGGCCTGTTTCGGTAGATGAACAGTGTTTGTGTTCGTTAGCTACGGCTGTGTAACAAGTTACCACCAACGCGGTGGCTTGGAACAGCACACATTGGTCGCCTTACACTTTCTGGGGGTTGGGAGCCCAGGCCTAGCTCAGCTGGGTGCGGGGCAAGCTACAATTAGAGTGTCTGCCGGGCTGCGGTCTCATCTGAGGCTAGACCGGGGACGGGCCCACTGCCGAGGTCATGGCTGCTCCAGCATGTGGTTCCTTGGAGGCTGCCTGGCCGAGGACTCGGTTCCTGCTGGCTGTCACCCCTCACCCTGTGTCCCTCTCCAAATGGTCGCTCACACCGTGGCAGCTTGCTTCCTCAAAGCCAGGCACAGAGTCCCCTAACAAGGTGGATGTTAGAATCTTATGTGACAGTAGAGGCCCGGTGCAATCGAGTGGGGGGTCCCCTCAGACTGGCCTGCGCCCTTTAGCCGTCTAGAAGCCTTCAGGGGATGTCTGGCTGACAGCTTAGGCCCACTCCCTGTGGAGGCGAGAGAGGCTTCTGCCAAAGCCGCTGCACTCGCGGGGGCTGAGCTATGCTACTGCATGAAGTGTCTGCCTGCCCCGTGGTGGTCAGTGTGCATCATAGCAACCGGTCGTTTGACTGTTCAGTCAATTTGCTATTTACCCTTTTATTAGTATAGACTAGAGGCCCGGTGCATGAAATCCGTGCACAGGGAGTGTGTCCCTCAGCCCAGCCTGCACCCTCTCCAATCTGGGATATCCCTCTCACAATCCCGGATTGCTGGCTCCCAACTGCTCGCCTGTCTGCCTCCCTGATTTCCCCTAACCACTCTGCCTGCCAGCCTGATCACCCCCTAACCACTCCCCTGCCAGCCTGATTGATGCCCAGCTGCTACCCTACAAGCCTGTTTGCCCCCAACTTTTCTCCCCTGCCAGCCTGGGTTTCCCCCAACTGCCCTCCCTTGAAGGCCTGCTCTCTCCCAACTGCCCTCCCCTGCTGGCCTGATCGCCCACAACTGTCCTTTCTTGCAGGCCTGGTCCCTCCCAACGGCCCTCCCCTGCTGGTCATCTTGTGGTGGCCATCTTGTGTCCACAGGGGGCAGCCTTCTTGTGTGTTAAAGTGATGGTCAATTTGCATATTACCCCTTTATTAGTATGGACTAGGGGTCTGTTGCATGAAATTCATGCACAGTGGGTGTGTCACTCAGCCCAGCCTGCACCCACTCCAATCTGGGATCCCTCTCACAATCCAGGACTGCTGGCTCCCAACTGCTCGCCTGCCTGCCTTCCTGATTGCCCCTAACCGCTTCTGCCTGCCAGCCTGATCACCCCCTAACCACTCCCCTGCCAGCCTGATTGATGCCCAACTGCTACCCTACCAGCCTGCTTGCCCCCAACTTCCCTCCTCTGCCGACCTGCTCACCCCTAACTGCCCTCCCCTGCAGGCTTGATCGCCCCTAACTGCCCTCGCTTGTAGGCCTGGAACCTCCCGACGGCCCTCCCCTGCTGGCCATCTTGCGGTGGCCATCTTGTGTCCACATGGGGGCAGCCATCTTTGACCACATGGGGCAGCCCTCTTGTGTGTTGGAGTGATGCTCAATTTGCATATCACTCTTTTAATGGATAGGGTTACCCTGGAAGTGAGTCCCCCCTCAGCTGTTTTCTGTTGGTTCGAAGTGAGTCTGGTTCTACCTGCTTGAGAAGAGTGTCCTAGAGGGGGCGTTATAAAGAGGGGCCATCATGAGTGCCCTTCTCTGAGGTCCATTGCTCTGTCTGGGGGGGGTTCCAAATAAGCGGAACCTCGGTTCCTGGACTTAATTTGTTCCTGTTTGAAATGGAGTCGCTTTTCCCCATAGAAACAATGCAGCCCGTCGCTGACACCATAGGCTGCGGACGCCAGCACGCCGTGGGCTGGCAACACGCCACAGTCTTAGAGATGCTGAAGGTGCAACCGCGAGCCTCTTAGAATCCATACGCACACACGTGTGCACAGACGTGTACAGGGGCCCCCCATAGGTATTCACCCTTCGAATATTATTAACTCCCTGGGTTGCATCTGAGAAAAGCAAAAGAGGCATCAGTTGAGCTAGGAGTTGTGAACGTGCATATATACCTTTGGGACGCGGAAGCATTTGTGTGTCATTAAGTAAAAAGAGGGGTGATAAGGAATCGGCTCATGTGACGGTGGAGGTGGTGAGTCCCAGCGTTGGCGGTCGGCAGGCTGAGACCCAGGGGAGCCGATGGCATACGTGCCCACGGTCCAGGAGCCAGCGGCCTTGCACCCCAAAGAGGATTCCGAAGGCCGGAGAGACCTGGGGGTTGGGAGCCCAGGCCTAGCTGAGCTGGGTGCAGTGCAAGCTACAATTAGAGTGTCTGCCGGGCTGCGGTCTCATGCTGTGGGCTGGCAACACCATTTGGAGAGGGACACAGGGTGAGGGGTGACAGCCAGCAGGAACCGAGTCCTCGGCCAGGCAGCCTCCAAAGAACCGTGTGCTGGAGCAGCCATGACCTCGGCAGTGGGCCCGTCCCCGGTCTAGCCTCAGCCCTGAGCGTCAGGTGGAAAGGCCCCTCGTAGACCCTTTGTCCTGGTTGGATGAGGCCCACCCACGGCTCAGAGGCGCTCTGCTTCCCTCGGTCTCTGACACCCGGACACTCACACCCTGCCTGACCCAGGGCCCGGCGCCCCCTTGGCCCCACCTGCTGCCCCGTCACATGTCACCATGGGCCGGGTGGCCTCACTCCCTTCGTCATGGGGGTCAGTCTTCACGGGAGATGTTTTTCCCACTGGTATCTCTAGAGCAGGAAGGAGGGAGGGGAGCGAGTGGGGGACAGAGAAACAGGGATGTGAGAGACACACATCCGTCGGTTGCTTCCGCGTGTGCCCCGACCAGAGCCGGGGATCAAACAGGCAACCCAGGTACGTGCCCTTGACTGGGAATCAAACCTGGGACCCCCGGGGTGGATGCTCGGGCCGGCGCTCTAACCACCGAACAACACCAGCCAGGGCCCCCGGTCATCCCAACGCCACGTTCAAAGACCCGTTTCCCAACGGGGTCACATTCTTAGACGTGGATTTGGGGGAGGGGCACTATCCAGCCCGCTACAACCTCCTGTGGGAGTCGGAGGCTGGGAAGGAGCTGGGTCGGGAGTCAGCAGCTTTGCTCTCCTTAGTCCTCACACCGAGGCCTCAGTGGTCCCTTGAGAACGGATGCCCATTGCAGGACTGCGCAGAGCCCCCCCCCCCCCCCCCCCCCCCCGTCTCTGGCCACCGTCCAGGCCACCGCCGCGCAGACTGACAGGACGCTGGGCAGGGCCAGCCGCGGGCAGGGGAGTGGCGCTGCGGCTCAGGTGCGCGGAGCCTTTATATTTAGACGTGGAAGGTCGTTTCCACCCCGGGAGGGAGGCCGGTTCACGGCGGCGGCGGCGGGCCGGCGCTCGGACCGGCGGCATCCTCCCGGACGTGTTTTTATGGGGACTTGGGGGGCGGAGGGGGAGCAGAAGTGGGCCGTTTCTCTGCAGGATTACAGCGAAGTGCCTTGTAACCTGTACGATATACGAGCTAAATAACAGGCCTTTGACGTGCGAGCCGGGGCGGGTTCGGAAATACGGCGCAGATAAACTTCTGAGCGGTCCTGCTGGAAACGGTGTTTCCCAGCCCCCGCGACTGGCTCGAAAGCCCGAGGGGGAACGGGGAAATAAATCAAAGAGACAGGTGCAGGTTTCCCGATGAAACAGCCAAATGCACACAGGACGCCTTTGTGCGGCCGGACAGACGCCGAGTGTGGCTCCAGGCGCTCCGCTGAAACGCCCCGCTGTTCGCCCGCCGCGCTGAATGCCCCTCTGTTCGGCGGAGCGCTTCGGGGGCTCGTGTTGGCAGCCGCACGGGCCGCGTGTAGAATGGCCACAGACTGCCACGGAGAGGGGTCACCGGGCCACGCTGTCGGCGTCCCTGTCTGCCAGCCACAACACGCAGAGGCGGCCGGGCATCGGCAGGGCAGGGCCCGGCGCCGGCCACACCCTTCCCCCCGGGGCGGGAGTCTGGGAGGGCGGACCCAGGAGGGGGCCCAGGGGGTGCGATCGGCCTGCTGTGTGGGGTCTGGGGGTCTGGCCTGCTGCAGGGCTGGGGTCGCCCAGCCTTTCTGCTCCCTCCCAGACGCCAGCTGGGCAGAGGGACGAGCTTAGATGGGGAGGCAGGGCAGCTCTCTCTCTGGTTCCGACTGCACCCCCTGCTCCACCGTGGGGGGAGGAGGCCAGGCCTCTGTTAACGGCGGGTCCCGAATGTGTGTCTTCCACAGAGGACACGCGGGCCGCGTGCTGCCGGGCTCCGGCAGCCCCCTCCGGGGACCGTGGGTCATCTGTGACCTTGGGCGGGTGAGCCGTGCTCTGCCTCAGTGTCCCCGCCTGCAGAGCTCAGGGATGCAGCAGCCGGTGGCAGCGCCTCAGGCCCCAGTTTCAGGTGCGGCTCTGAGCGCCGTGTGGTCCATGCTCAGCAGCCCTGCGATCATCCCGTTTCACAGACGAGGAAACAGAGGCCCAGGCCCTTAGAGGCCAGCCGGCCGTGTGCAGGCTCAAACGGCATCACCTGCCGGAGTCCCAGCTCTGGGTGGACGGTGAGAGGCAGGTGGCCGGGATTCGAATCCGGACTCCCAGCTGGCTGTGTGACCTTGGGTGCATTATTTGCCCTCTCTGAGCTCATTCCCACTATCGGTAGGATGATGACGACCTGTTTTTTTTTTTTTTCTTGGGGTGGGGGTGGTTTACTCTCCTCATGACCAGCGTGGAAAGAAGAGTGGGTCCAGTTTCTGAGTAGAGGAGCTGGGGATTGAGAAATAATAGAATAGAGGACACAGAAGTAGAAGTAAAGCTGGGGCTGGGTGGAACCTCTGCTCTCTGATGGAGAGACAGAATTCCAACCCAAACGCAGCGTGTTTATACTAAAACAGAAAGGGGTTTCACATGAAAAGTCTTAAAATCAAAGGAGCTTAAGTGGGCTCAGGCCCCACTCATTCTCTCATTCCCGGGGCTCGGCTGAATCTATATTTCAAGGGCCCTCACCCTGACACCAGGAGCAAGTTAAGAGTCAGTACTGATAACGCATCCAGCCTTTTTGGTGGATGTGTTTCCAAGACTCGGCTCTGCCTGGCGCCTTGGATTCAGCTGACACTGATTTCAAGAATGCTCAGGTGCCTTCCCTGGGGGCTGGCCCTCTACAGCCCCCAGGCCCCAGGGGAGATTAAACTGAGCGCAGGAAGGCACCTTCCCCGGGGCCCCTCTGTGCCCTGCAGGGAGGTCAGTTACGTTCCCCGCCCCCAGAGCTGGGAGTCCAGCCGGCCCTGGGTGGCTCCTGGGACCAGAGTCCTGGCCTGCTGTCCATGAGTCGGGGTGGCCCTCGGAGCTGGCCTTTCTCTCCAGTTCCAGGTGAGGCTGGTGCGGGGACCCCCTGAGAGCCTGTGGGCGGTCTACTCCCATCCAGGGGTTCGTCTGTGACCTTGACCTGACCTCACAGGCCCGGGAGAGAGCAGAGACGGGACGCGCCCTTCAGGGCTTGGAGGGAACACAGCTTCCCGCGCGGGTGCCCGCCTCGGCGCCTCCCGGGGCCTGTGCCCGGATTTGGCCTCAGAGCTTGGATAATGCCCAGGGGCCTCACCTGGCGGTGATGAAGTTGTCACATGTCTTTCCTTTCATTCATTCTGTGGCTGTCTGAGGTCACTGCCGGGTGCCAGCTCCCAGCCCGTCCCTGGAGAGCCTGGAGGAGCCAGGACAGGTGCAGGGACAAGGATCACCCACCAGGAAGGGGTGGGGCAGGGCAGGCCGGAGTGGGGGGAGGGGAGCAGGGCCGGAAGAAGGGGAAGGCGGGCAGGGAGGGGCAGGCGGAGCCAGGGGACGGCCCTACCAGGCCAGGGAGCAGGGCCCTGGGTGTCAGGCCACCCGGGGGGGGGGGGGGGTTCAGTTTCTCGCTGAACATAAGCCGGGGGCTCAGAAAACGGGTCGCTGCCCCCTGTGTGGGCGGAGTGCGCTCCGATGTCTGGGGGCAGCTGACAGTTTCCTTCGGGAAATGCACCCTCGGTCCTGTGCTGTGTGCTCAGTACGCCCTGCGGGTTTAGGGGTTCACGGGGGGTGGGGTGGGAAGGAGAGCCGGAGACTCCCTTCTGTGGGGTGAGGGCACTACAGGCCACCTTCAGGGGCTGAGTCCCTGCTCCCCAGCCGAGGCTTCCTGAGCGAGGGTTCGGGGAGCAGGACCCAGGGGCCTGCCTGGCTGCAGGGGGGAGGCCCTGGGTGAGGATGGGGATAATGGAAAGGGGTCTCCAGGAACCTCTCCTGCTTCTCAGACCCCCCCCCCCCCTCAAATCTGTCTTCTTCCTGAATCCTTCCTGGGCAAGTGCTGGCAGGCACCTGGGCTCATCCCTGGCTCCCAGGCAGGGCACCTCCCCATTTCACAGATGGGAATGCGGAGGCTCCGGCCCGTTGACTTGTGGGAGGGTGGCCGGTACGGGTGGAGCGGGCCCAGCGATGGGGCGGAGGCAGGATTGGGGGGTCCGGTGAGCGTGCCTCCAGGCCTCCCTGGAGAGCTGCACGCTCCTCTTTCGCCCCATGGCGCCCTCCCAGCGAGGAGTCAGCCCTGATCCCGGGCGGCTGTCCTCTGCCTTCTGTCATCTGGGCGGGAGGACAAGAGACAGCTGCAAAGCCGGCCTCCTGCTGGGGAGCCTGCCCTCTTAGCGGGCTGCTGTGGACGGCGTGGTGATGGCCTGGAAACGTCTGGTGGCTGTCTGTCCATCCGTGTGTGTGTGTGTGTGTGTGTGTGTGTGTGTGAGAGAGAGAGAGAGAGAGAGAGACAGACAGACAGACAGACAGACAGAGACAGACAGCCACTCTCAGAGAGAGAGAGAGAGAGAGAGAGAGAGAGAGACAGACAGCCACTCTCCCGGGCACCAGAGGCTCATGTTAGGGTGACTGTCCAGAACTATGAAATGCTCCCGGCCCACAAGTCACGACAACAAGGCCATGACCTTGGCCTGGCCTGCCCGGCGGTCCTCACCCTATTGGGTCGGGAAATGGGGGGTCGGGAAATGGGAGACCGGTGTCATTCACGTGGCTCGTATGAAACCCGGCAGGTCCTCGATTTGAAGGCCGCCGGCCCAGCCTCCCAGGGGGTGGGCGAGGCCTCCTGGGGTGAAACCAGGGTCCGGCAGGAAGGGTGCCCTCGTGTCCTGACCGCCCGTGTGGACGCTCCTTCAGGGGGTCTTTCATGCCGTGCCTCGATGGCTTATTTGCAAATGGCCTGCGAGCTGCTAGCGATGGGTGTTTCTCCACGTGTGGGAGCCGCAAGCACGGCCCGTCTGTCTCTAAGTTGCTGCTGGCAGAGTTTCGTCCTGGGACCAGCGACAGGACCCCACTTCGGGGCCGGGGTCCCCCTCACCCTGCCCAGGCAGGGGACAGATAGACTCAGTGTCTGATACACACCCCACTGTAGGGCAGGTGCCATTGGCAGCCGGCAATCGGCCATCTGGTCTACCTGAGACCACGAGGCGGAAGGCCGGTTGGCTTGGGTGTCACAGCCTCTGGAAGGCTGGCAAGGCAGGCTGCGTCGGAACAGACAGAGGGACCCAGGGCCCCTCCTGGAGGGACCACTTCCTGTTTCCCACCTGGATGGCAGGCCCTTCTCCTCAGGGTCTGAGTGGAGGAAATGATTTAGCTCATCCTCACTCTCTCCTTAAAGCCACTGGGGTCTCTTCCACTTGGAGACCCCTTACCCAAGGGTCACAACTGCGCTGGGTCCCTTGGGCGCCATGACACAGGACCACAGCTGGGAGAGGAGACACGGGGCTCAGACCAACCACAGAGATCTAGGTATCCCTCAGCTGTGGCTGCTTCACCCCAGTTTCCGCCTGCGTCTCCACGCAGCCTCAGCCACTGTGTCCCAAACCTCCCCTCCCTTTTCTCTCCTAAGGACACCCCGTGTACGAGGACCCCACGGATAATTCAGGGCGACTCAGGGTCATTAACATAACCACGTCTGCAAAGCCCCCTTTCCAGTGAAGGCCACTCTCTCAGGTTCAGGGGTTCAGGCCTGGCCATCTCTCTGGGGGCCGCCCTTCACCCCCACAATGACATTGTCATGTTGAGTGCCCCCCAGGTGCCAGGGGCTTTGTGCCCAGCATTCCCACTGTTTCTGACCCCCACAGGCAGCTTCTCTCACTCAGTTTGCAGGTGAGGAACCGAGGCGCACAAGTGCAGGTGTAGGCAGGGAGCCCGAGGGGGGCGGGGGGCAAGGGATCTCACCCCAGAATTGTTGGGCTTCAAGGTCCAGATTCCCGACCTTGACTACGTATCTCCTTCCCCCACATAGAGCCTTAGGGGGCTGGGTTCACGTTTTCTTTTTCCCTGAGACTGAGGATAACTCCCTTAATTCCTTCGGCTCCGAGAATATGCCCCCCACCCCCCCCAAAAAAAGAGAGCTTCCTCAGAATTATTCAGCTTCAATAAGTCAATTGAATGATAACACGCAGTCCCCTGGGCCCCTCCCAGTGCTGAGGGAGCAGGTGAGCCCCCCTCCTCAGAGCCGTTCCTGTCCATAGGGTTCCTTCCCTCACAGCTCTCCTGCCCACCCGACACCTGCCAATCACAGTACACAGACCATCTTTCCAGAATGTTCTTCCTGCCCTTCCTAGCTGTGGCCAGGACACCAGCCTGGCCCAACTGTTGGCTCTTGGTCTGTTTGTTCCCTTGACCTTCCCCAAGTCTCCAGTTCCTCTGGTCCCTCAGGGTGACCTGCTAGCTTCTACCAGCCCTGCTTCTAGGGTTCAAGCCTCCCAGCCAAGGTTAGTCTCTATCCTGCAGAGGGACCAGGACAGCCCAGTTAGCACCCGGAGCTGGACCAGCACGCCGAGCTGACCAGGGCAGCTGCCTGTGCACTGTGAGCCAAACTCCCTGCCACACACACACACACACACACACACACTCCCCGCCCCCAGAGACCGGGATGGGGACAGGAGCCAGGATCCTGGTTCTTCCTGCAGACCTGCCATCTTGGCGTCTTCCTCCTCAAACACTTCCAAGTGCCTACATCTCCCTCTTCCTCTCTCTCTCTCCCTCTCTTTCTCTCTCTCTCTCTCTCTCTCTCTCTCTCTCTCTCTCTCTCTCTCTCTCTCTCTCTCTCTCTCTCTCTCTCTCTCTCCTTCCAGAATCCACTCAACAAACATAGAAAAGCACTTAAATGTTAAAACCCTGAGCAGAGTGAGAATGTAGGATCGAGGACTTGAAAACCTCATGAAACGCTCTTGCCTTGTAGAGGCATCTGGGGTTTATTTGGGGAAGCTGTGGGTCATTTCTGCAACTTCCCCTACTCATCTCGGCGGATAGTCAGAGGGAGGCGCCCCTAAGCCCAGCCCGGCAAAGCAGGGAAACGCCCACACGCCCTCCGTGGCTCAGCTTGTTGATTCATCCGCAGTACGATGTGCCCCGTGTGAGCTACGGTGAGTGGGGCAGCGGGTGGGCAGCCCCTGGACTGGGCCCGAACCCCTGGGGTTCCCATACTGGACTGTTTCCTCAAGGTCTCCGTTTTCTGGTTGACTGTAAATAAAAGGCCTAACGTCTTCTGGGTCCATCACCGTGGGGGGCGGGGGTTCAGTGATACCAGGTGAGGTGGGGAACAGACAAGATTCATGGGATTGTGGTGGGAGCCTCTGCCCCCCATTACCAGGGCTTCCTTAAGAGAACATTCACAGCCCTGACCAGTTTGGCTCGGTGGATAGAGCGTCGGCCTGCGGACCGAAAAGGTCCCAGGTTTGATACCGGTCCAGGGCATGTACCTTGGTTGTAGGCACATCCCCAGTAGGGGGTGTGCAGAAGGCAGCTGATCGATGTTTCTCTCTCATTGATGTTTGTAATTCTCTATCCCTCTCCCTTCCTCTCTGTAAGAAATAAAAAAATCAATAATAAAAAAGAACATTCACGTGTGGTATATACCCACTCGGCCGCAGCTGGCAGATAATGAAAAATGTGATAAACGTGTTATCGTTCAGAGACGAGGGTGCCCCAGATCTGGATAGTCAGTGCAGGGGGAGAACTCAAAGGGATGTCCCACCACAGGGAAGGAGCACAAGAGTCATCCATCCATCCATCCATCCATCCATCCATCCATCCATCCATCCACTGACCCATCCATCCATCCACTGACCCATCCATCCATCCATCCATCCACTGACCCATCCATCCATCCATCCATCCATCCATCCATCCATCCATCCATCCACTGACCCATCCATCCATCCATCCATCCATCCATCCACTGACCCATCCATCCATCCATCCACCATCCATCCATCCATCCATCCATCCACTGACCCATCCATCCATCCATCCATCCACCCACCCACACAGGGAAGGAGCACAAGAGTCATCCATCTACCATCCATTTATCTAACATCTATCCACCCAGCATTCATCCATCCATCAATCCATCCATCCATTCACCCAACCACCATCCATCCATCCATCCATCCATCCATTCATCTACCATCCATTCATCTACCATCCATCCATCCATCCTTCCTTCCTTCCCTCCTTCTTTCCCTCCCTCCTTCCTTCCCTCACCCCTCCCTCCCTTCCTCCCTTCCTCCCTTCCTTCTACTGTGTGGGGCACTGGAGATACTTGGGCTCCCAGTTGAGGAAGCAGTTGTAGCTCTAAGTGCCTCATATGAGGGGCTGCACTCAGGAGAGCATTTTTAGGGGGGCCCGCCTTTCTGGGTGACAGGAGGGTGCTCAGAGGGAGACCTTCATGCTGAGGCTGGAGGATATAGGAGCGGACAGCAAGAATGGAACATGAGTGGTCGGGCTGGGCTCTGCTGGCTGGGGCACCCTGTGAGCACACGCAGAGAGGTGGCCAGAGTGCAGCCTTGCAAACCCCATGTGGTTGGATGTGGGGAGACGGGTCAGAGTCGATGGCACGTGCCCATGGTTTTGGCTGAGCTGTGGCTAGTGTGGACGTGCATTCAAAATGACCACACGATGTGTGTGTGGTCCGAGAGGAGGCAGCCTGGCTGTGCCATGACTTCCATTTCCCTGTCACTGCGTTCTGGGCTAGATGCTGGTCCTCCGCTCTCTGGTGAGCCTGCCCGGGGCCTCAGGGGGCATGTGCCCTGCATTTTCATCCATGTGTCCATCTTCTCACCAGGAGGCCGGGTGATGTTCTTAGCCCAGGGCCTGGGAGGGTCCAGCATGAAGCAGGCCTAATACATGTTTGTGAGCTGGCTGATGGACTCAAGGGAAGGAGAGAAACGGACAGAGATGGGGTGCAGCAGAGAGGCAAAGAAACGGAGACAGAGGGAGAGAGAGAGACACACAGACGGATGGATGGAAGCTCTGAGGTGAAACGCAGCGAGTGAGAAATCCTATATAATAAAAGCCTACTATTCTAAGTGTGTGGTCGACCATTCAACCAAAATGTAATATGCTAATGATATGCTAAAGGCACTCAACCGCTCACTATGACGCGCACTGACCATTGGAGCAGACAGCCGACTGGTCAACCAGTTACTATGACGTGCACTGACCACCAGGGGGTAGATGCTCCGACCGATAAGTTAGTTTGCTGCTGGGGACCAGCTGATCAGGACTGAGCGAGAAGGATTGGAGTGCCCTGGAGCCCTCCCTTGATCCCTCCCTAGCCCCGATCATGGTCCCTTGGGCTGGCCTGCGCCCTCTTGCAATCCAGGACCCCTCGGAGGATGTCAGAAGGCCAGTTTTAGCCCGATCTCACAGGCCAGGCTGAGGAACACCACTGGTGTGCGAATTCATGCACGGGGCCTCTAGTTAAAATATAACAGGTGATGTTCAAACATAGGGAGGTTTAGTGGAAACGCTCCAGGTGTGGCTTCTCACTTAAAAACAAGCGGCTGACGTGAATATAGAACTCTACAAAAACACAAGCCCGCGTCAGCTGCTTCCTTTGCTGCAGAGGGTTATCCAGGCCCAGGGCTCAAGTCGTCCACTCTTGGAATTCAGGGGACGTCCCTAAGAACATCACCGTCTTCCACGGATGGGGAAAGTGAGGCACGAAGGCCGTGGTGGGCTGAGCTGCCCTGGGGTGCTGGAGCTGTGAGAAGCCCGCTCAGTGTGGGCACTCAGGGAGCACCCGCAGATCAGGTGGGTGCAGGGCTCGCCGGGTGCTCAGGCCTGGGGTCTGAAGGGCTGTCCCAGAGACTGGGGTCGGGGAGGGAAGGCAAGGGCCTTCCCTGTCACTCTCTGTGGGGCTCCTGGCCGGCCAGGCACATGGCTCTGGCATGGGACCGTCTCCTGCTCCGTGGAGTGTTCCCGAGACCACAGAGCGGGAACGGGCGCCCACGGGAAAGAGAGAAACACACAGCAACCTCCTTCCTGGAGGAGGGTTCAGAGATAATTACCCATAAATCAGCACGGCGCCCGGTGTGAATTCAGCTGATTAAGGCGGTCGCGGTGTCTTCTTTGCCGGAGGGTGGCCCGATGAACCACGTAGCCAGCAATTTACACGCACAACACCTGCTTTCTGGGCAAATGGCGGGGACAGTGTGTTCCACACTTGGACCCTGAGGCCCAGGCTCTTATCCCGGTGCAGGGCGAGGTGCTCCTGGCGGGGTTTTGCCCGCAGCGGGGTGGGTACCAGGCCCTCCCGTGCCTAGGGCCCCAGGGGCAGCTTGGGGGACAGCACCCTGCACCCCCTCCCACAGACCCTGCAGAGTGGTCACCAGGATGGCCCGCCTCTTCCCTAAGTCCTCTACCCAGCACACCAACACGCCAAAGAGCAGGGCACGGGGCACTGGGGCTGTGGGGGCCGAGGGCCAGGTCTGAACCCGCTCCCCTCTTACTGCGTGCACCTCTCCCCCAATCTACGGGTGAGGAAACTGAGGCACAGAGTGGTCAGGGGGACCCTCCCTCATCGGGTGGTTCTGGGGACTGACCAAGCTCCTAAAGGAAGAGCCCAGCCCCTGGAGAGGCAGTGCTCAGTGACTGTGGGGGTTTCCCGACCCCCCCAGAGGATGAGTGTGGGGGCTCCCACCACCCGCCTGCTTCGGCAGCCCCCCGAATGCTGTCGGTCTCCTGGAGTGGGCCCCACAAATAAAGCCCAGCATTGCTTCTGCTCTTCCCAGCTCCTCTCCTGCTGAACTTCTCCTCGGCGTTCAATCCCCACCACCTCCTCCCAGCAGCCCTCCAGGCTCTCCCCGCCGGCAGAGCCAAATCCACCCAGGCCGAGGACTGCTCCCCCCCCACCTCTGGGTCTTAGTCAGCAGAAGCGCCTGTCTGCCCAGTGGCCTGCGAGCCCCTGACTCATTCCTTCTCTCCCCCAATGGTGCCAGGGTGCCCCATGGGCCGTGAGCCAGGCCCCGCGCTGGGTCTCCTCAGGCCTAGATCCGGCCCCATTGTCGCCGTTGCTAATGGCTGTGGAGTAATTGGACACAAATAAAAATTAAGAGGCGCAGTTAGCATGAGTGTTAAAACGTAATTAATATTAAATTGCGGTTAAGCTAAGTGCCCACCTCAGGCTGCAGTTCCGTAGTCTGTGCACCGCTAACCCCTCCCCCGTGGCAGCCCTGGAGGTCGAGGGGCAGGTTCCTCTGCCATTGTGTGCGGGGGGGAGCCTGCCCAGGCGGGCGCTGCCAGGATGTAGAGCGCCGGCCGCTGGGAGGGGTGCCAGGCAGGTCACGGTGTCACGGTGGAGCTGGTGGCCGTGGGGTCTGAGCTTCAGAGGAAACCCTGTGGGCCTGGGGGAGGGGATGGTGGGGAACGGGTAGTCCCGGAGGGCTCCCAGGAGGTGGTGTGGGGAGGGGCCTGTGGGCCTGGGGAGGGGATGGTGGGGAACAGGTAGTCACGGAGGGCTCCCAGGAGGTGGTGTGGGGAGGGGCTGGAGGACAACCAAAGAGGGACAGGAAGGCTTCCTGGGGCGCTAAGCTGTCAGGAGCCCCAGCTCCCGTGGCTGCAGCGGCCTTTCCTTCCTGTACAGGCTGGCGTCCAGGGCTTCAGAGCAGGGAAGTGCCAGTCCGGTCAGCAGGGATTCTTGCCAGAGGAGAGGGAGCCAGTCCAGAAGTGGGGGGTGGGGTCTCTCCTGCGCCCTCCCCCAGGGCAGCATCTCCACATCACCCCCCGCTCACATCTCCCTCCCCCCCCCCCCCCCCCCCGTGAGTCCGGGTCTCTGTCCCCGGAATGCCCTGGTGCTGGAGCAGAGATGGGACTGAACTACGCGGGCCGGGTTTGCAGGGCGGGGTCATGGTCGCGTGGTCTTTCCAGCTTGTTTCCGATTCCCCGTCCTCTCTGCCCCTGTGGGGGTGGGGTGTCCGTGGGGCCCCTTCCCCCTGCGCTCGTGCTCCGTGCTGTGGCCCCAGGCGGGCGCGGGGTGATCCTGGGCGCTCTGCAGGGCCCCTCCACCCCGGCCTCAGCAACGCTCGGTGTAAAGGGCCGGGGACGGGCGTGTGTTTGGCAGGGAGTGGGGGGCTGTTTGAGGACCGCCAGGCTCCCCAAGGCTCCTTGGGTGGGCTGGGTCCTGACCGAGTCAGGCCAGGCCCTCTCCCCCCGCCTGATGCCGCCCGCGGTCTGTGCATCAGACTCCGGAGGACCCTCAGGGTCCCCTCCCTCCTCACACCCAGGGGGCTGCTGCTGGGCCCTCCCCACGGGCCAGATGTCCTTGTAGGTGTGTGGCCCCGGGGTCTCCCACCCCCTGGGCCTCCCCTCAGGGCCTCCCCCTGCACCTGGGTCTCCCACCCCCCGGGCCTCCCCCCTGGGCCTCCCCTGGACCACCCCCCCGCCCTCCCGGGTCTCCCCCCAGGCCTCCCCCTGGGCCTCCCTCTGGACCCCCTCACCCTCCCGCGTCTCCCCCCAGGCCTCCCCCTGGGCCTCTCACAGGCTCCGAGCCTCTCCAGGTCCAGCTGCGGTTTCTCCTCCATCGCGCCCACTCTCCGCTCTTCAGTTATTGACCTCCCTGCCTCAGTTTACCTTCCGATACATGCGGGCCCTCGATGCGGCAGCCACCCCCAGGCAGGAGCGTGGCACCCCAGCTTTTCCGGAGGGATGGTCTGGGGTTCCGGAGGGCAGAGACCAGCGGCTGGAGCGGGGCGGGCCGGAGCCCTCAGCCGCGCCCTGGGGTCCTGGGGCTGAGCCCCTTCTCGGGCAGCTGGAGACACAGCGGCTGTGCCATCAGCCCTGTGGGAGTCCAGGCCTCCTGTGCACGCCCACAGCTGGCTGGGCACCCCCCTCTGCTCCGTGCGCTCGGCCGGCCTCTGCCCCTCGTCTACCTCCTGCACAAGGTGGGCACGGGACGGCTGCGGGAGAGGTGCCCGGGGACGAGGGGCGGCCAGGCCCCACGGGGGTGACTAGCCATCTGACCAGGGCCTCCCTCGGCGGCTCCCCTTCCTCTCACGCGCCCGGCCACCCCCATGGACTCAGCCCCTCTGTCTGGGCGAATCCTCGCACCCCAAGCCCTTGCTGCTGCTCGTCACTCTGAGAGGCAGCGGCCTGGGTCTCTCCCCTCCCCCCCGCCTGGCACGCGCCCGGGCTTCAGAAATACCAACATGGAACAGCCGCAAAACCAAATAGCGTTCCCATTCACTCTCCAGGGCTAGACCATCAGCCAGGAGCCGGAGCTCACCGGAGGGGGCGGGGCGAGTCTGAGGCGCCCAGAATGTTCTGGAGGAGGAGCGCACGTTTCTCACAAGGGGACATGTGCACCCCCAGGCCTGGGAGGGCGGCCTTCTTGTGCCAGCTTCTCCTGGGCTGGTGGATACTCTGCCAGCTTCTCCTCGGCTGGTGGCTACTCCTCCAGCTTCTCCTCGGCTGGTGGCTACTCCGCCAGCTTCTCCTCGGCTGGTGGCTACTCCACTAGCACAGGGCTGTGCTGAGGCCTCTTTTCAGAAGGGAGTGCAGCCACTGTTTTTGTGCTTTTCTTCCTCCTGCGAAATGCGAGCACCAGCCGCTCCTCCCGGAGGCTGACCGTGCGGACGGTGTGAGAGCGCGTGGAGTGCTCAGCCAGCCTGCCGGGAGCCTTGCTCCATCCCTATGGGTGCCGTGTGCGGGGCTCCGTCCCCGTGGGTGCCGTGTGCGGGGCTCCGTCCCCACAGGTGCCGTGTGCGGGGCTCCTCCTTTGTGTGCGGTGTGGGCATGCCCACCCCATGCATGCTCAGCAGGCTCCGCCCCCTCCTGTGCGTGTCTGCCCCGCTCCTGTCTTCCCAGGTGCTTGCTGGGAACTTCGCCGTAGGCATCTTCCCGCCTGGCAGCCGTGGTCAGGCTGGAAGGAGCCGGGACCTGGCCCCCGGGCTGGTGTGTGCTGCGAGCTGCCCAGGAGCCTGCTCTGAAGGGTCACCCCCCAAACCAGGCCTGGCTGCACCCCCATTCTTTATCTCTGCTGAAAAATGAGCATCAAAGCCCGGCCTCGGGGCTCAGGGGCTGAGCATCGACCTGGGAACCAGGAGGTCAGGGTTTGGTTTCCGGTCGGGGCACAGCCCGGGTTGTGGGCTCGATCCCCAGTGTGGGGCGTGCAGGAGGCAGCCGATCCATGATTCTCTCTCCTCATTGTTTCTCTCTCTCTACCTCTCTCTAAAATCAATAAAAAGTCTTTTTTTAAAAAATGAATGTGAAGTCGGATTCAGCCAGGCCTGAAGGAGGAACAGGCTTGTACTCAGTTCTCTACCCGGCCGGCCTGGGAGCTTCCTGTCGTTGCTGGTGCTGGGTGGGTCCCAGAGGTGCGCTTAGTGGGTCTGCGGCTTGGGGCGGGTCCCAGAGGCGCGCTTAGTGGGTCTGCGGCTTGGCCTGCATCTCAGCGCTGTCATCATCCTCTCTGTGGTGGGAGGGGGGTTCTCACTGAGGACAGCTGAGAAGCTCTGCGGGGGGTGCAGGCCTGACTTGTCCTCCCACCCCCCACTCCAGGGCCTCCTGGGTGTCCTGTCCTCGCTCTGGGTGACGCTGGTGGCCGGAGGTCACCGACACAGGGTCCTCGCCCAGCCCCATTAGTGCCCGGCTCTGCCAGGCTGCTCCTTGGCCTAGAGCCGGGGTGCGGAGCCCTGTTCCTGCCAACGGCCATTGGGATATTTAGACCATCATTCAAAAGCCGCACAGACTCACTGACTTAAAAGGCAGCCTGCTGTGTTTGGTCAATCAGCTCACCCCCGATGCCTTGGCAGGGCCAGACCAAATGACTTCTCGGTCCCTCTTCAGCCCGGGGGCCGGACATTCACCACCCTCTTACCCCCAACCCCCGCCTAGAGGGCAGTGGAGACAAGGCCGGCCGGACCCCGATGGTCAGCTTGTGCTGGGCGTCACAGGCTTCCGCCCCCACCTGCAGAGGAAGCAGGTGCCTGGCAGGGCAGCGGGTTGACCTGGGGAGGCCGCCCAGCTGTGGGGCAGCCGCTGGTCACGTCTTGGGCACTGCCTAGAGAGGGCACAGACGTGCCGTGGGAGGCACAGCTGGCCGAGGGCACTTTGCCGGTCCCGGGTGGCCTGCAGGCGGCACGGGCTCCGGGTGCAGCTTGCCAGACGCACAGGAGCTGGGGCGACGCCCCATTCCCAGGAAGAGAACATTCGTGCCCACAGGGCTACCCAGCCTCCACTGCTCACCGCCTCACTCCTCCGAATGCTCAGGCACGTTGCCAGGGCAACAGACGCCAGCGAGCGCGTTGCCATCCTTCAGCCGCCTCCCAGCAGCCGAGAGGCATGCAAGCATCCGCGTGCCTCGAGCTCTGCAGACCCGGCTCCGAGCTCCAGGGCCTGAGGCCCCGAGGCCGAGAGGGGGAGAGGGACCCCAGGGCGGCTGCTGGCCCTGGCACTGTACCCCTCCCCGGGGATGGTAGTGCCAGAGAACCTGGAGCAGTGAGGAATCGGGAGGATCTAGGGGTGTCGGGGCCTTTCCCACACCAGGAACCCCAACATCCCCCACACCCCGAGATCAGTGTCCCTCCTAATGGAGCGAGTGCTGGATCCATAGGAAGACAGGATGGAGGGGAGCCCCCTGGAGTATTTTTTCTTTTTTTAATATGTTTTTATTGATTTCAGAGAGGAAGGGAGAGGGAGAGACAGAAACATCAATGATGAGAGAGAACCATCCATCAGCTGCCTTCTACACGCCCCCACTGGAGATCGAGCCCAAAACCTGGGCATGTGCCCTTGACCTGAACCCAACCCAGGACCCTTTAGTCCGTAGGGCGATACTCTAGCCTCTATCCACTGAGCAACACCGGCCAGGGGTCCCCCACCCGGAGTTTCATTCCGCCCAGAGGTCTGGGCTGACACAGCCACCATTGCCCCCAGCACAGCCTCGGGGGCCGGGGTTTGATCTCAGGAAGCTCTGGCTTCCAAAGAACGAGGAACCAGTGCTCCCCAGCCCCCTCCCCGCCAGACTGTTCCCATGGCAACTGCCTCCCACCCCCAGCCCCCGAGCCCGGGACAAGCACCACCTGAGGGGGACGAGGTGCCTGTCTCCCTGACAGCGCCTTTGCAGAGAAGACAGAGGGGGGATCCAATGGGATCGCAACCACTGCGCCTCATCGAACTGCTCTGGGGGGGAAAGAGTTCCGGAACAGTGTCAAGAGGGAGAAGCAAGCACGCTGCAGACCAGGAGAGGGGGAGGCGCAGCCACGTTCCCCTCGGGGAGGCCATGGGGTGGGGGAGGCAGCGGGGCTGCCAGAGAGTCTGGGCTGGGCCCCCGCGGAGCGGAGCAGAGCCAGCCACCCGGGCCCTTCCTCTCAGGGCAGGCCCGCCGCGGGGATGGAGCTGCAGGCTCCGGCAGGAGCACGTGCAGAGCCTGCAGCTCCGAGGCCGGCTCTGGCTCCCGCTTGGGCGCTTTCCCAGAGCCACAGGCCGCTCTCTCCATGCACAACCAGCTTCCTGAGTGATCACAGACACGCCCTGTGCTCCCCCTCGGAGGGAGGGTGTGCGGGCCGGCGGGCGGCGGGAGCACGCTCACAGTTGTGCAGCCGTCCCGCCAGTAATTCCAGGACACGCGGTCGCCCCTGAAGACCCCCTTAACACCCCGGCTGCTCGCCTGGCCTGCCTGCTTCCCCGGTGGGCGCACCTCCTTTGGGGAAGAGGGAACACACCAAGCTCGCCCACCCCGGCAGTGGGCTGGCTCTTCTGCATAACAGCCGGTGGCCTGGAAATGAGGGGTTTCTATGGTAACCAATCACAGCTCAGGATTGGCGAAAAAGACGGGAATGCCCCGCGTGTGAAGTTACGCAGGGCAGGCAGGCCCAGGCCCGGGCTGCTGTCTGATTTCCTGGAGCGATTTCTCCCAGCGCCAGCGTTGGCAGGTTTGCGCGTGGCTGCTCTTAGGCAGCCGAGGGGGCCTGGGGGGGCCTGGGGGGCCTGGGGGGAGCCTGGGGGGACCTGGTGGGACTTGGTGGGACCAGGTGGGGCCTGGTGGGGCCTGGGGGGACCAGGTGGGTCCTGGTGGGGCCTGGTGGGGTCTGGGGGGACCGGGTGGGACCTGATGGGGTCTGGGGGGACTGAGTGGGGCCTGGTGGGGCCTAGTGGGGCCTGGTGGGGTCTGGGGGAACTGGGTGGGGCCTGGTGGGGCCTGGGGGGACCAGGCAGGTCCTGGTGGGGCCTGGTGGGGTCTGGGGGGACCGGGTGGGACCTGATAGGGTCTGGGGGGACTGAGTGGGTCCTGGTGGGGTCTGGGGGGACCGGGTGGGGCCTGGTGGGTCTGGGGGGACCTGATGGGGCCCAGTGAGGCCAGATTGTACCCAGAGGGACCAGGTGAGGCTGGCTGGTACCCAGTATTGCCAGTGGTTCTTGGGGAGGCCTTCTGAGGCCTGGGGGTGCCTGACAGTTGCTAGTGGTGCCTGCTGGGCCGAGGCATGACCTGCTTGAAGCAGCATCTCGTCCCTCTGAGGCCAGGCCTGTGTCTGAATGAGCAGCGCCCGAGAGGCCAGAGGCCTAAGCCATTCATCCCCACGGTCCCAGGAGCCGCCTGGCGGGAGGGGAGCTGCAGGCTGACCTGATTCCTCTGCAGCGGGGGCACCCCTGCGCCGAGCGGGCGGGCTGGGGGAACTGCACACGGCGGAGCGGGGTGGGAGCGGTTAGCGGGCGAGCAGCTCCCAATGGTGGCAGCAGCTGGAGGAGCTGGGCCTCAGCTTCGGGTGCTCCTAGGTCCAGTTCTTTCCTCTGCCCGTCCTTCACCTCAAGAGCTACGCCTTCCCAGGTGCGGGGGGACCAGGGGCAGCCCCTCCAGCAGTGTGGCCTGAGGAGGGGAAACACTCATGGCCACACTCACCCATAGGGGTATACAGCAACACACAGTCACCCACACACACACTGATACACACACGTGCTGACACCCATGCATACACGCAAACTCACACACAGGTTCACACACACACAGATGCACACACACCAACTCACACACACAGGTGCACACACACACCAACTCACACACACAGATACACACACACACCAACTCACACACAGGTGCACACACACCAACTCACACACACAGATACACACACACACCAACTCACACACACAGGTGCATACACACACCAACTCACACACACAGGTGAACACACACACCAACTCACACACACAGATACACGCACACACTAACTCACACACAGGTACATACACACACCAACTCACACACACAGGTGAACACACACACCAACTCACACACACAGATACACACACACACCAACTCACACACACAGGTGCATACACACACCAACTCACACACACAGGTGAACACACACACCAATTCACACACACAGATACACACACACACTAACTCACACACACAGGTGCATACACACACCAACTCACACACACCGGTGAACACACACACCAACTCACACACCAGGTGCACACACACACCAACTCACACACACAGATACACACACACACCAACTCACACACACAGATACACACACACACTAACACACAGGTGCACACACACCAACTCACACAGGTGCACACACACACCAACTCACACACAGGTTCACACAAACAGATGCACACACCACACAGATGCACACACAGATACACACACACACACTAGCTCACACACAGGTGTGCACACACAGATACACACACACACTAACTCACACACAGGTGCACACACACAAACACAGGTGCACACACACTAACTCGCAAACACTCCCTGATACACATGTACAGACACACCCAGACACCTTCACACACAGATATACATACACCGACACTTACCAGCATACTCACCTCACACACACACATACATCCACACATCGACACACTCACAGCAACACCCACACACCAACTCACCCTCACTCATGACATGCCTCATGGACACACACAGTACACATTCACACACGGACACACACACAGGTACACCCACACCCACTTTTGCACTCATTCTCTTGCTGACAGTCATACACACACACACACACACACACACACCTACCCGCCTCGCACACGCACGCACACCCCCCCGCATACCCCTGTGTACACGCTCACACGGTGACGCACACTCACTCCCTGGTTTACCTCCTGTGAAAGCCAGGCCGCCCTCAGGAAGTCCAGCCGCTGGCCGCTTCCCCTGCTGGTTCTGAGCAGCTTTAGGCTGGCACCTTGCACGGACCACGCCCCGCCGCCCTGCCCGCCCCCCACCTGCCCCCCACTGCCCTGCCCACGCCCCACTGCCCTACCCTCGCGCCTGCCCCCCTGCCACCCTGCCCGCCCCCCGCCGCCCTGCCCGCCCCCCACTGCCCTATCCCCCGCACCTGCCCCCTGCCGCCCTGCCCGCCCCCACTGCCCTGCCCACCCCCCACTGCCCTACCCCGCGCCTGCCTCCTGCCTGCCCCCCGCCGCCCTGCCCGCCCCCCCACTGCCCTGCCTACCCCCACTGCCCTACCCCCGCGCCTGCCCCCCTGCCACCCTGCCCGCCCCCTGACGCCCTGCCCGCCCCCGACAGGCCCCCCACTGCCCCTCACTGCCCTATCCCCCGCCCCCGCCCCCTGCCGCCCTGCCCGCCCCCCACTGCCCTGCCCACCCCCCACTGCCCTACCCCCGCGCCTGCCCCCTGCCTGCCCCCCGCTGCCCTGCCCGCCCCCCCACTGCCCTGTCCACCCCCCACTGCCCTACCCCCGCGCCTGCCCCCTGCCTGCCCCCCGCCACCCTGCCCGCCCCCCCACTGCCCTGCCTACCCCCACTGCCCTATCCCCGCGCCTGCCCCCCTGCCACCCTGCCCGCCCCCTGACGCCCTGCCCGCCCCCGACAGGCCCCCCACTGCCCCTCACTGCCCTATCCCCCGCACCCGCCCCCTGCCACCCTGCCCGCCCCCCACAGGCCCCCTACCGCCCCCCGCCGCCCTGCCCCCTGCCCCGCCCACAGCCGTCACGGCTCTGGGTTCCTGCCAAGCCTGCGTGAGGAGCGCTCACTGTGAACGGTGCCTGTTACCTAAGCGGGTGGGAGCGGGCGTGTGGGCGGACCCCGCACCTTTCCGCGTGGCTGCCCCAGCTCTGGGTTTCACGTGACGCCCCCTGAGTGCACCTGGGAGCTCACATCACACTGAGGCCCCCCACGCCAGCCTGTGCCCTTCCTCCACCCCCGGGGCTGCAGGGGGGTCCCAGGGCACCGGCCCGGAAGGGGAGGGGAGCACCGATGCCGCAGGAGGCGCCGGCAGGGCGGGTGCCGCACCCTGTCCGCGGGGCTCCGGCAGGTGGCGTGTACCCCAGCCGACTCCGGAGGGGTCCCCACAAGAAGGGTCCCCAGCAGGACGTGAGGCCACGGTGGCTTGAAAACACGCACGTTCCACCGAAACACACGGAGGGTGGGGGTGGGCGAGCAGGGAGCCGGCCGAGGCCGGGCTCTGGACGCGCCTGGCCCTCACCCCGACGTGAAGCCCGCCCGGTGGCCGCACTGAGGGGTCGCCAGCCTCCCTGCCCTGGGGGGGGGGGTGGCTGCACGCTGAGGCCGCCTGGGGGGTATCTCTGACCCGGAGGATGGTGTGGCCCAATGGCCCTGCCATGCCCTCACCTCCCATGATCGCTGTCCTGTCCTGTCCTGTTCTGTCCTGTCCTGTCCTATCCTGTTCTGTCCTGTTCTGTCCTGTTCTGTTCTCTCCTCTCCTGTCCTGTTCTGTCCTGTCCTGTTCTGTTCTGTTCTGTCCTGTTCTGTTCTCTCCTCTCCTGTCCTGTCCTGTCCTGTCCTGTTCTGTCCTGTTCTGTTCTGTTCTGTCCTGTTCTGTTCTCTCCTCTCCTCTCCTGTTCTGTTCTGTCCTCTACTGTTCTGTCCTGTCCTGTCCTGTTCTGTTCTGTTCTGTCCTGTTCTGTTCTGTCCTGTTCTGTTCTCTCCTCTCCTCTCCTGTTCTGTTCTGTTCTGTCTTCTCCTGTTCTGTTCTGTTCTGTCTTCTCCTGTTCTGTTCTGTTCTGTCCTGTCCTGTCCTGTTCTGTTCTCTCCTGTCCTGTCCTGTTCTGTTCTGTCCTGTTCTGTTCTGTTCTCTCCTGTCCTGTCCTGTTCTGTTCTCTCCTGTCCTGTTCTGTTCTCTCCTGTCCTGTCCTGTTCTGTTCTCTCCTCTCCTGTCCTGTTCTGTCCTGTCCTGTTCTCTCCTGTCCTGTTCTGTTCTCTCCTGTCCTGTCCTGTCCTGTCCTGTTCTGTCCTGTCCTGTCCTGTTCTGTCCTGTTCTGTTCTGTTCTGTCCTGTTCTGTTCTCTCCTCTCCTCTCCTGTTCTGTTCTGTTCTGTTCTGTCCTCTACTGTTCTGTCCTGTCCTGTTCTGTTCTGTTCTGTCCTGTTCTGTTCTGTCCTGTTCTGTTCTCTCCTCTCCTCTCCTGTTCTGTTCTGTTCTGTCTTCTCCTGTTCTGTTCTGTTCTGTTCTGTTCTGTTCTGTCCTGTCCTGTCCTGTTCTGTGCTGTCCTGTTCTGTCCTGTTCTGTTCTCTCCTGTCCTGTCCTGTTCTGTTCTGTCCTGTTCTGTCCTTCCTGTTCTGTCCTGTTCTGTCCTGTTCTGTTCTCTCCTGTCCTGTCCTGTTCTGCTATGTTCTGTCCTGTTCTGTTTTGGGTGCTGTTGGCACGCGGGGGGTCTTCGAGGTCTGCTTGTCAGGGAGCAGCCAGGGGCTCAGGGCTCGGGGCTTGGTTCCCCCAGGCAGTGGGCGGTGGTTGCCACCCGCCCTGTGCCCTGGGCTCCTTGTAGAGATGAGACGGGTGTGCAGGCTGGGAAGCAGCTCTTAGGAACACACGTGTATGTGCGCGCGAATGTTTTTGTATGTGCGCGCATGTGTTTGTGTGTATGTGCATGTGTGTTTGTATGCATGTGTGTGAGTGTGTGTATTTGTGTGTATGGGTGCGTGCATGTGTGTGCTTGTTTTTGTGTGTGTGTGTGCATGTATGTGAGTGTGTGTATTTGTACATGTATGCATGTGTGTGCATGTGTGTGGGGGGGGTGTTCTTTTAAAACGCAATGACCACACCAGGCGGAACAGGCCTTGGACATGAACAGGCAGTTTGGGTTCCCCTGGGCAGGGAGGGTGAGGTCACCCCCAAGCACAGCGGCGGGGCTGGGGGGTGGGGGGAGGCCTGGCAGAGCCGCCTCACTGACCTGCCCTCTCTCCCTCCAGGTCCATGTCCGTCCGCTGGCCGGGCTGCGCGCGGGGAAGCCACGCCTGGGTGCTGCTCGCCGTGCTCCAGCTCGCCATGGACCTGCCGGCCTGCGAGGCGCTGGGCCCCGGGCCCGAGCTCCGGCTGCTGCCCCGGCCCTCGCCCCGGCCGCCCCGCCTGTGGAGCCTCAAGAGCGGCCAGCCGGCCCGGACGCCCGCGCCCGTGTGGAGCCCCCGGCCGGCCCGCGTGGAGCGCAGTCACGGGCAGATGCCGAGTCCCCGCGCCAAGCGGGCGCACAGACCCCGGGACCAGGTGGCCGCCCTGGGGCCCAAAGGGGGGCTCGCCAAGCCCCCCGCCGCCGCCAAGCCCGGCCCTTCGCTGGGCCCCTCGCCCTCCTCGCCGTCGCCCCCCGGGGGCGGCGGGCCCCCCACGGACCACCAGGCCCTGCTGCGGAGGGGCCGGCGGCAGCTGCCCGCCGTGTTCAGCGGCTTCGACCTGCACCTGCGCGCCGGCAGGCCCACCACGGAGGCCGAGTTCATCGCGTGGGGACCCACAGGGGAGGAGGAGGCCCTGGCGGCCAGCGCGGCCCCTGGTGGCCCCACCACGGTCTCCTACTTCCAGACACGGAAGGCCACGGCAGCCACGGCCACGGCGGCCACGGCCACTACGGCCACGGCCGTGACGCTGCAGACTAAGGGGGTCACTGCGCCCCTGGACCCCAGGAGCAGGATCCCGGCTGGGCTCAGCACCACGGAGCCTCCCACCAGTCCCAGCAGAGATAGCGGCAAGGACACCAAGCCCCCGCGGATTCTGGGGGAGACCTCAGGTACGGCCCGCTTTTCTGGTTGGGGTTTGCGTGGAGGGAGGAGTTTCTAAGGGGGGTGGTTCAGAGCCGGCCTGGGGATGCTTCTCGGTGGGACTGTGAGTCGGAACCTAACGCGAAGGCGCAGGCCAGGCGCGGACGCGGGGCGTTGGGGAGCGCGCTGTGCAGTGACCGTGCGGGCGAGGCCCGGAGCGGAGTGGAGCGGAGGCTGGTGGGAGGGAGAGGTCTGGGGTGGATGCCGACCGCGTGCTGTGGGAGGGGCTGCCGAGCTCCCCCCCCGCCCCCCGGACCAGAGGGACATGGTCCAGTGTGGTGGCGTGTCTTCTGGGGTGGGGGGCACTCAGGAGCAGATGTGGGCACATCTGGGCAGAGGGGCTGGGGAGCCTTCAGATACCCCCAGGGCGTGGCTCGGCGGTGGCCGCTGCCCGATGGGCCGGGATGAGGCTCACTTTAGACGAAGGGGCGGCCATGGCAGGGGCAGGAAGGGGCTGCTCAGGTGGGCGCGGCTGGGCGGTCCTGTCGTTGGGGAGTTGGGGGGACAGGGGCGCAGCCTGGGGCCCTGGGGCCGGGTGCCGGGCGCCGGGCGGGAAATGCCTTCTGCAGCGAGGTTTCCTTTCCCGTCCCTGCCTGCACCGTGTCCTCCGATGGCTTTCGAGGTGGAGGGCTGAGAGATCTCTGGGGCCCAGGTCCGTCCCTCCCCCGTGGCCACAGTGGGTCCCCCCCTGCACGGCGGCGAGGACAGCGGGCAGGGCACCTCGGTCCCAGCTGCCTCCAGTCCTTTGCCCAGGCCCCGCCATGACCAAGTGCATAGATGGGGCCTGTGTGTGTGACAAGCTGCCGTACCTGCTGACTTAGGAGAAGGGGGGTGTCCAGGGCATGAGCACAGGGGGCGGGAGCAGCAGCCTCCCCCACACCCGCTTGCTCCGCACTTCCTAAGGTTTGGGGGCTCCTCGGGCCCTGGCGGGTCCTTTCAGAGCCCAGGAGAGGCGGAGTTGCTCCCCAGGGTCCAGCTGGAGCACCTGGCCAGTTTCCCCTGCACTTGACCCCTGCCCTCGTCACTGCATCCCGGCGGGCAGGCGGGCCGTGGCCAGCAGCGGGACAGGCTCTGTGGAGAGTGTGGCTTTTGTCCCGTGGTCTCCTTCTCCCTTCCCCGGAACAAGGGAACGGGGTCCGGCTCCTCTTCCCTAGAGAGTGACACCTGACGATCGGGAACTAGGGACCCTCTTGGGGCGTGGGCAGGGCTGGGAGTGTGGGCGCCTCACGGGAACGCGTCTGCAGGGCTGGGGGCAGGCTGACCACCCTCCCCCAACCCCCGTCCCTATTCATCCAGCTCCAGGCCACGGCCTGCCAGCCAGTCGGGATGCGGACGTGAGGGCAAGGGTCAGGCGCAGGGCCCAGGGGCCTGCCATCCGTCATCTCTGTGCCAGGCACCCGGGCAGCTTACAAACCCTCTGTGTTTATCTCGGTCCCCGCGCACATCGTCATGGCGACGGGAGTGCGTGAGGGCTGCCGCCTCGGTGACCGTCACCCCTCGGCCCGCGGCCCAGCCCCGTTTCCTCCCCGTGATGTGTGTGACGGCTGCGGGGGGGGGGGGGGGGGGCGCTGGGGACTGCGTCCGAAGGCCGCGCAAACGGATACCCAGGACGTCGGATGTCGCTAATCCAACTCGGCAGATGAGATCCTGGAAAAGAGGCACGGTCCCCCCCCCCCCCCCCCCCCGCGTAATCTGGTGCGGAATTAATTTGTTTAGCGGAACAGATGGAAAGGGGGTAAATATGTGCGTGTGGCGCAGAGCGATGGCGGCTCCGGGAAGGGATGCCGGGGCCGGGCGGGGACCGGCCGAGGCGAGGAGAGGCGGGACGCGGGGAGACGGTGCTTCTCACCCGGGGACCTCCCAGGCCGGCTGGTCCGACATCGGTGCCACCATCCGCTGGGACACGGAGACCCCAAGCAGGCGTCCTTGGGGTCGCCCTCTCCTCGGCCATAGTCACATGCAGACCCGGCTCCTCGCTCTTTTCCGAGCGTGACTGCGACCCCGGGCGACCTCGGGGACGGTACACGCGTGTCAGCGGCCCCGTGTGAATCGGGGCTCTGCTGCGTGTGGCTCTGTGACGTGAAGGCTCCATCTCTCTTTGCTCCGCTTTCTTCGTCAGCGCAGTTCGGTCCCCGCCTCTCCTGCGTGGTTGCCGCGGGGATTCCGTGCAGGAACAAATGTGAGACCTTGCGCCTGGCACCCGAGGCCCTCTGTGCTCACCGGCTGGTGTGTGCCCGGCGAGCGTGGCTCCCCGAGCAGAGGTGCAGGTGTCAAGGGCAGCGGGCTGCCAGGGACGTGGGAGTCTTGTCACCCCAGCACACCCGTCTGCGCTCGCTCACTGCCGGGGACACCCCGAAGGCTGGGGTTTGGGTGTCAGGAAGCGACAGAGTTTATGAGGGCAGTTCTCCTGGCCAACGAGGGATGCTCAGAACCAGATATGGGGAGTCGTCCGTTTTATTTTGGCTTCCGTAGGGAAATGCGGAGACGGAGCACGTTACGTTTTCCTGTCTGTCCGCACCGCAGGCGTTGGTGGGCGTAGAAAGGGCAGAGGCTGTTGATTTGGGGCATCGGCGATTTCTCAGGAGCGAACATTACATGGGCACTGATTGGAATCGTCAAAGCTCCCCCCCGCCCCTCGCGCCTGCCCTCCCCCATCCTCCTGTAAGTGAAATGCTTGGGAGTTTCTCCTAGTTTTGGTGAAGTGATTATAAGTGCCACTGCCTGCCTTCACATTCTTGACATCGTGCTGTGTGAACTTGGGCAGGTGGCTTGTCCTCTCTGTGCCTCCGTGGAGGTGACGGAGTTAAGCACCTCGTGATGTTGTGGAGAGGCAGTGAGATAGTGCCTGCTGGGAGCTCGGTGCGTGGCGTGGAACAGCTGCTTGGTATGTGTTTGCTGCTGTTTCTGTGATGGTGGTGGTGGTGGTGGTGGTGATGTAAGTGATGATGACGATGGCAATGGTAGCATGATGATGATGGCTATGATGATGGTGATGATGGTGATGAAGGTGAATGACAGTAATTATGATCATGGTGATGGTGGTGCTGAAGGTGATGGAAATAGAGGTGGTGATGGTGGTGATGGTGATGGTGATGATGGTGGTGATGACGATGGAGATAGAGATGGTGATGGTGGTGATGGTGATGATAATGGTGGTGACTGTGATGGTGGTGATAATGGTGGTGATGGTGATGATGATAATGATGGTGATGGTGATGATGGTGATGATAGTGATTATGATCATGGTGACGGTGGTGATGAAGGTGATGGAGATAGAGATGGTGATGGTGGTGATGATGATGATGATGATGGTGATAATGATGATGGTGATAATGATGACGGTGATGGTAATGATAGTGATGATAGTAATTATGATCATGGTGATGGTGATGGTGGTGATGAAGGTGATGGAGATAGAGATGGTGATGATGGTGATGATGATGATGATGACGGTGATAATGATGACGGTGATAATGATGATGGTGATAATGATGACGGTGATGATGATGATGGTGATAATGATGACGGTGATGGTAATGATAGTGATGATAGTAATTATGATCATGGTGATGGTGATGGTAGTGATGAAGGTGATGGAGATAGAGATGGTGATGGTGATGATGGTGATGATGATGATGGTGATAATGATGATGGTGATAATGATGATGGTGATAATGATGATGATGATGATGATGATGGTGATAATGATGACGGTGATGGTAATGATAGTGATGATAGTAATTATGATCATGGTGATGGTGACGGTGGTGATGAAGGTGATGGAGATAGAGATGGTGATGGTGATGATGGTGATGATGATGATGGTGATAATGATGACGGTGATAATGATGATGGTGATAATGATGATGATGATGATGGTGATAATGATGACGGTGATGGTAATGATAGTGATGATAGTAATTATGATCATGGTGATGGTGATGGTGGTGATGAAGGTGATGGAGATAGAGATGGTGATAATGATGACGGTGATAATGATGATGGTGATGATGGTGATGATGATGATGGTGATAATGATGACGGTGATAATGATGACGGTAATAATGATGACGGTGATGACGGTGACGGTGATGACGGTGACGATGATGACGGTGATAATGATGACGGTGATGGTGATGATGGTGATAATGATGACGGTGATGGTAATGATAGTGATGATAGTAATTATGATCATGGTGATGGTGATGGTGGTGATGAAGGTGATGGAGATAGAGATGGTGATGATGGTGATGATGATGATGGTGATAATGATGATGGTGATAATGATGATGGTGATAATGATGATGATGATGATGATGATGGTGATAATGATGACGGTGATGGTAATGATAGTGATGATAGTAATTATGATCATGGTGATGGTGATGGTGGTGATGAAGGTGATGGAGATAGAGATGGTGATGATGGTGATGATGATGATGGTGATAATGATGACGGTGATAATGATGATGGTGATAATGATGATGATGATGATGATGATGGTGATAATGATGACGGTGATGGTAATGATAGTGATGATAGTAATTATGATCATGGTGATGGTGATGGTAGTGATGAAGGTGATGGAGATAGAGATGGTGATGGTGATGATGGTGATGATGATGATGGTGATAATGATGATGGTGATAATGATGATGGTGATAATGATGATGATGATGATGATGATGGTGATAATGATGACGGTGATGGTAATGATAGTGATGATAGTAATTATGATCATGGTGATGGTGATGGTGGTGATGAAGGTGATGGAGATAGAGATGGTGATGGTGATGATGGTGATGATGATGATGGTGATAATGATGACGGTGATAATGATGATGGTGATAATGATGATGATGATGATGGTGATAATGATGACGGTGATGGTAATGATAGTGATGATAGTAATTATGATCATGGTGATGGTGATGGTGGTGATGAAGGTGATGGAGATAGAGATGGTGATAATGATGACGGTGATAATGATGATGGTGATGATGGTGATGATGATGATGGTGATAATGATGACGGTGATAATGATGACGGTAATAATGATGACGGTGATGACGGTGACGGTGATGACGGTGATAATGATGACGGTGATAATGATGACGGTGATGGTGATGATGGTGATAATGATGACGGTGATGGTAATGATAGTGATGATAGTAATTATGATCATAGTGATGGTGATGGTGGTGCTGAAGGTGATGGAAATAGAGGTGGTGATGGTGATGATGGTGATGATGATAATGGTGGTGATGACGATGAAGATAGAGATGGTAATGGTGATGAAGGTGATGGAGATAGAGATGGTAATGGTGGTGATGGTGATGATTATGGTGGTGACTGTGATGATGGTGATGATGGTGATGATGGTGGTGATGGTGGTGATGGTGATGATGATAATGATGGTGATGATGGTGATGATAGTGATTATGATCATGGTGATGGTGGTGATGAAGGTGATGGAGATAGAGATGGTGATGATGGTGATGATGGTGATAGTGGTGATGATGATGATGGTGATAATGATGATGGTGATAATGATGACGGTGATGGTAACGATAGTGATGATAGTAATTATGATCATGGTGATGGTGGTGATGAAGGTGATGGAGATAGAGATGGTGATGGTGGTGATGATAATGGTGATGATGGTGATGGAGATGATGGTGATGGAGATGATGGTGATGGAGATGATGGTGATGGAGATGGTGATAATGATCATGATATGGTGATGAAGGCAATTATAATTATGATCATGATGATGGTGGTGATGACGATGATGGAGTTGGTGATGATGGTGATGATAATGGTGATGATGGTGATGATGATAATGATGGTGATGGTGATGATGGTGATGATAGTGATTATGATCATGGTGACAGTGGTGATGAAGGTGATGGAGATAGAGATGGTGATGGTGGTGATGGTGATAATGATGGTGATAATGATGACGGTGATGGTAATGATAGTGATGATAGTAATTATGATCATGGTGATGGTGATGGTGGTGATGAAGGTGATGGAGATAGAGATGGTGATGGTGGTGATGATAATGGTGATGATGGTGATGGAGATGATGGTGATGGAGATGGTGATAATGATCATGATATGGTGATGAAGGCAATGCTAATTATGATCATGATGATGGTGGTGATGGAGTTGGTGATGATGGTGATGAAATGGAGATGGTAATGGTGATGGTGATGGCAATGACAATGATGATGGAGATGGTGATCATGATGGTGATGAAGGCAATGATAGTAATTATGATTGTGATGATGGTGGTGAGATGGAGATGGAGATGGTGATGATGGTGGTGATGATGATGATGGAGGTGGTGATGATGGTGATGAGATGGAGGTGGTGATGATGGTGATGAGATGGAGATGGTGATGACAGTGATGATAATGACATTTATCTTTGTGATGACTTGCTGCTTTATCGTGGAGTCATTTGATGAGGTTCCACGTCCTCACCCCTGACCTTGGTGCTTCCTGCAGAGGCATAGATGGCACCGGCAAGGAGCCGCCGGGATGGAAAATCACCTCGCTCAGGCTCTCCAGGGCGCTGAGCCCCAGCTGCCCGTGGAGCTGGCAGAGGGTGAGTGTCAGGTGGGTTAGGAGTTCACTCAAGGTCGAGAGAGGAGGACTCCCAGGGCGCAGTGCCCGCCTCCCGTGACAGCTCTCCTGCTGGCCATGTTCTGAGTCTGTAATCACCAAGTCTCCTGGGAGGAAAATAGAAGTCATTTCCCGGGCTTTAATCTCGCAACTCGTAAAGGGCGCCGTGGGGAGGAGAGGCCAGCCGATTCCCATTACTGCCGGTGCCCACACGGGGTCTCCGGCGACAGCGAGCGCTCAGGACGGCCTGCCCGGCCCCGGCTTCTGAGACTCTGCCCGCTGGTGCCTGGACCGCAGACTCTCCTACCTGCTCAGACCCATCGGGCACGGTCCTCAGCTGCCTGTGCCCTCAGCGGAGGGAGGAGAGGCCTGCCACCCGGGAGGGACTGGGAAGCTCCGTGGCCTCCATTGTCATTCAGGGTTCGCTCCATTCAGGATCGACCCCGTATTGGCGGCGCCCAGCAGCTGAAGGGTGCCAGGCTCAGAGGTGACCGC
The DNA here is from genome assembly GCA_027563665.1 of Antrozous pallidus. NCBI lineage: Eukaryota > Metazoa > Chordata > Mammalia > Chiroptera > Vespertilionidae > Antrozous > Antrozous pallidus. The sequence continues at coordinate 210,944,209 of CM050508.1, forward strand.
AGTCCTGCCTGGCACTTTTCACACTGGGGCTCACTCACGCGTGCCCAGGGCTGGTGTCCCAGTTTGCTTAGTCCTTGTCACCAGGGCCTGCCTGTCCCTGGGTCTCGTCCCTCCGTCAGCATGAGGGACAGCTGGTGCCCTCTTCTCTCGCTCCAGTGGTCACCTGACCTAGACGTGGAACCACCTGGGGAGCGGGCCTGCTGGTGACGACACATGTTTTGAGGGACAGAATGGGGCTGGGAGGGAGAGAGGGGAGTGTAAACGCTGAGCCCCTTTTCGTTAATGTGCTGGGTGCTTGCTACGAGGGAAGTGAGTCCGTCCTCGATTTCAAGACGTGGCACTGGGAGCAGATGACTCAGGAACTGCAGCAGTTTTGCGTGGCTTCGTGGGGCCAACAGTGTCCACGCACATCAGCGTGGGGAGCCCCGAGACGCCTCCTGACCTCTGTCCGCTGCAAGGCTGGCCCGAGGTCTCGCCCGGGGCCTTTGAACGGATGCCGCGCCACCAGCTGTGGTTTGGATGGGGGGGAACTGTGTGGTCACAGGCCGTGTCTACCCCTCGCCCCCGCCCTCCAGCCCCGTCCAGCCTCCCAGGGCGCCCGTCTGCTTCTGCTGAGCAAAGCTGCGCGCACAGCAAACGGGTAAGTGAGCTCCGACTCATTAGAGCAGCCGCGGGATCTGCTGATGGCTCGATCCTGCCTCCTCTCATTTCCCCTCACAGGCTGCCTGCTCGGCTTATTGCATTTGGAGCTTCGTCTCCGTCTCCCGCCCCCCCCCCCCCCCCCCGCCGCCTCCTGGTTCTCCTCCGGGAGCAGCCAGGGGCCTGCGGGGCCTTGATTCCTGCACATCCCGTGCTTGTCCTGGGGCGCTGTAGACCTGGGAGCTGCCTCACTCACTCTCTGGGTCCCCTCCCTCTGCCAGGCCCCCTCCCTCTGCCAGGCCCTTCCCTCCCTCTGCCAGGCCCCCTCCCTCCCTCTGCCAGGCCCCCTCCCTCTGCCAGGCCCCCTCCCTCTGCCAGGCCCCCTCCCTCTGCCTGGCCCTTCCCTCCCTCTGCCAGGCCCCCAGAGCTGCAGGAGGAGGCCTGGGCTGACACCCCGGGGTGACGGGCGGGTGCAGGGCACACACCCTGCAGAGCGGTCTGCCTCAGCCCCTGCCCCTCACTACGCAGTGGAGGGTGGCAGATGGGGAGCGGACGCTGCATCGAACTGACGGCTTTCAGCCCTCACAGGGCGGTGCTCTCAGCCTTGAGCTCAGACAGGGGACGGAGCATCCTCTCTGGAGCCTGTACTGGGCTGTTAGGAGATGGGGTTGGCATTCCTGGGCCTGGACCGGCGTGCAGCGGCCGCCGCTGTGCTCAGCTGGCGTGAAGCGCCCCATGGGGAGGTGGGGGGGGGGAACACGGGCCCTCCTCATGGAGGTCAGAAATGTGTGGGGAAGTGACAGGCAGGGGCAGCGGCTGGCACAGGAAGAGACGGCAGCAAGGCCTGCAGAGACGTCCCCAGCCCCCCTCAGTCCCCCTCAGCCCCCCTCAGCCCCCTCATTGTTATTCTGGAAACGTGGGCTGTGGAGGCGGGGCCGGGCGGCGGGGAGGGCGGCCAGGTTTCCCGAAGGCGGGAGGCGGCCAAGTCCGAGGGCTGGGAGGCTGGGCGGCAAGGAGGCCTGTGGGCAGAGCGGGCTGGGGAGGGAGATGCGGGGGGTGCAGAGGCTGGCTACCTGGGGGGCAGAGGGAGCAGGTGGAGGGACTCCCAGGAACAGGCTCCCCGAACAACCCGGAGGCCCCTCCTCCAGCCCAGGCACTCGGGGAACACACAGCCCTGAGCTCCCCTGCGGGCAGCTAGCAATGGCCTTGGCCGCCTCCCCGTCCCCGTCCGCAGCCAGCGGAGCGGACGCAGGAGACCCGGCCTTCCACCTCCCAGCTCCAGGCTCTTTTCCTGGGCCGAGGGGGGCCGAGCTGCTGGGTGGGGGCGCCGAGACCTGCCCTTTCTCTGTGCGTGACCCCTCCCCGGCCCGGCCCAGGAGTCCAGCGGCCGGGGTCCCGGGGAGGGTGGCAGCCCGGCCTCCGCTCCCTCCCTGGCAGGTGAATTCCGAGCGGAGCTGCAGCGCCCCCTGCGGTCCCGCCGGGTCCAGAGCCGCCGCCAAGATCGCCGTGGACACGTGGCTCGCGAGCCATATGGCCAGACGGGCCGCGGGGCTTTGCTTTCTCTGTGGTTCAGCGAGTCTCCGCCTCCAAGTCTGTTCCCAGGTGCTGCTGATCAGCAATAACAGGGGACGGGTCCCGTTCCGGAAGCTTCTCTCGGCAGCAGGGCTCAGAGCCCGCCCCCCCTCCCCCGGTGACACAGGGATGGGCCATGTGGGCCACGCACCTGCTGCCCCCGCCCTGCCCCGGCCCTGGCCACCCCCACGCTGGCCTGGACGTGGCCTCGGCGCTGCCACGTGACCCGCGCGGCTGCTTTGCCTGCAGATCTGGGGGAGCAAGGTCGCTGGGAGACGTGGCTCTGCTCGCCCAGGGGAGGCTGGGCTCCGGCGTGCTGGGGTCTCCGTGCTCAGAGGCCGGAACGTGCCTCACCCGCCGCTGTGATGGGGATGGGGGGCTTGTGCTGGGGACCGTTCTGTCCACTGCAGTCTCCCCCACCCCCGGGACTGGGGCGGGGCCTAGGATGCCCCTCCTCTGGGGACTGGATGGCCTAGGGCACCCCCTCCTCTGGGGACTGGACGGAGACTAGGGCGCCCCTCTTCCAGAGGGACTGGGATGGGGCTGGGGGACTGGGATGGAGCCTAGGGCACCCCTCCTCGGGGGATTGGGTTGGGGCTGGGGGACTGAGACAGGGCCTAGGGCACCCCCTCCTCTGGGGGACTGGACGGGGCTTAGGACACCCCTCCCCCAGACGGACTGGGATGGGGACTAGGATGCAGGCATGTCGGCCTGTGGACCAGCCCTGCATCCAGACCTGGGCCATGGTCCCTTGCCTGTCTCAGCAGGACCGGCACCTCCAGATCCTGGGGGCTGCCACAGGGAGCGAGGCCAGGCTGTGTCCAAAGGCCGAGGCAGCCGTGAGCCAGGGGAGGCCAGACCGGCAGTCCCGCTGCCTCCGAAGCCGCCGCGGGGGTGGAGGACCCACCGGGCCCCAGGCCATTGTCCGGGCGTCGATGCTGCCAGCCTGGCCATGGGCTGATTCTCCAGGGAAAGCGGCCTCAACCTGCCCTGCCTGAACCCCAAACTCCCATTGGACAGGCGCAGGGCAGGGGGTGGGGTGGGGTTGGGAAGGGCAGAGCCAGGACTGGGTGACTGTGTGACTGGGACAGGGAGGTTTATTCCTCAAGGTACCCTGAGCGCTCCGGTCACTCGTGTGGCCACATCCCCACCTGTTGGTTTCCCCCCTGTCATCCTCAGGCCCTCGGTCATTGTCACCCCCAAAGTCTCCCTCACGCCCCGAGGGAGAGACCCTGCCTGTCTGGCTCCTGAACGGGGCACCTGGCCGCCTGGAGGGGGGAAGGGACAGAGGGGACCCCCAGGAGCACTTCCCGGCTGGACTCAGTCTCCTCCCTCCCTCCTCTGAGTAGGGGCCCCTCCTCCGCTCCCCTCCTGGCCTCCCCCAGGGCGTGAATAAGGGACAGGATAGCTGCCAGGACTGACAGCCCAGGCTCCTCCCACTCACCCTGGATGTAGGCCACGCCCCCTCCTCCTGCCCCGCCCTTGGACCCACTTGGGAGGGAGCCCAGGGGTCCAGGTGAGCAGGCAGCCAAGTCTTGGAGGGAAGAGTGGAGCCGCCACCTGCCTGCCTTGGCTCCAGGTGGCAGAAGGGGGTGGGGTGCACAGAGCAGCTGCAGAGGGGTCCCCGTCAGGTGCCGAAAAGCCTTTGTCAAGAGGCAGCCCGTCCAGCAGGCAGGCGGAGCTTAGATGGTGGCAGGTGGGTGGGCAGGTGCATGTGGGGTGATAGGGGGCCCTCTCTCAGAGGCTGGGTGGAGCCCCGTGCCCCCTGCCTGCCTGAGCGCCCAGCACACACCCTCCCCTGGTCCTTGGGACACCCCTGCCCCCAGAGAGTGAGCTGAGCCCCCATCCTGTCCCCGGATCCCCCCATGCCCACTGCCCTGGGAGGCCACGTGCCGTGAGCAGGAAGCTGGACACCTGACTCCCCTGGCCACGGATGTCAGTGGCTGACCCAGGACTCCTGTCCCAGTCACCTGAGCCATCTGTGGCCTGAAGTGTCCCCCGCAGGCAGCGTCCCCAGGGAGCCAGCCCAGCCCTCGAGCACCTTAAAAGCAGAATGTCTGGAGAACGAGGTGGGCAGGTCTCCTGAGACAGGAGGAGCCGTTGCCATGGGGACGTGGCTGCCCACACAGGCCATGACTGGCCTTGAGAGGAAGGGAGCCAACCAACAGTGTTTCTCAAACTCATGTGGCCGCAGAACCCCGAGTGTGGAGACTCTACCAGGATGGTGTTCCTCGGATTACCCTTTGGGAAACGCTTTCCCCATGTCTGTGGACCCGGCTTTAACCTGACTACCTGTCAACACCCTCCTTCTGCAAGGTCACCCTCACAGGAATGAGGTGGGGTTAGGGCCTCTGGGTTTTGGGGAGACAGAGTTCACCCCGCCACCCATCAGAGGCAGCACTTCTCTCTTCTCTGGGGGACATGGTCATCAGGGTCTTGGGGTTCCACAGGAGCAGGCCTTCCGGGGAGAGGGGCTCTTCACCCATGAGAACAGGCGTTTCCAGAAGGTTCCTTGGACCACGTGGATGTTTCCTCCTCCAGGTAGAGGAGGAGACAGGGAGGAGAGAAGCGACCTGCTGCTGTGCCCGGGAGTGGGGTGACTGACACCCCGAGGCGCATCCAGGCAGCGCTGGGCCCGGGGCAGCCTCCTGTGCTCGCTCTGAGGGGAGCAGCACCCCCCCTCCGAGTCCCATGGTCCCGTGCTGCCCCGCGCAGCTGTGCAGAGCAGTGGGCAGAGCAGGAGCACAGGCCGGGCTGGCACGCGGGAGACTCAGTGCACGCGTGTAAGTGGTGGCCCTCCGTCCAGGCGGCTCTTCCAACACGGTGTCATGTGACCACTCCTGTGCATGTTGGCATACGGCCACTCCTTCCTGCGGTGTGTGCAGACCGGAGGCCCCCCCCCCCACCCACAGGGATATCGCAGCCTGGGCTGTGCCCCCCCAACCCCCCTTGCCCCCACTTTCCCTTCTGCTCCTGCAGAGCCGACCCGGGGAGGTGGCAGGCCCCTCTGGACTGGCTGGGGCTTCCCCTGACTGATACCATGGACATGCCATGGTCCTCTCTGGAAGCCTGTCCCCCCGAGACTTGAGGGCCATGTGCTCTGTACCTGCCGAGGCCCCAATGGCCACAGGATTGTCTCCAAGTCCTGTGTCCAAAGCAGGGCACACCGTAGGAACACTGCCCAAGAGGATGCTGTTTGCCCATCCATCCATCCATCCATCCATCTTCCATCCATCCACCCACCATCCATCCACCCATCCATCCACCATCCATCCACCCATCCATCCACCCATCCATGCATGCATGCATGCATGCATCCATCCATCCATCAATCCATCCATCTTCCATCCATCCACCCATCCATCCACCATCCACCTACCCATCCATCCATCCATCCATCCATGCATCCATCATGCATCCATCCATCCATCTTCCATCCATCCACCCACCCATCCATCCACTCATCCATCCACCCATCCATCCATTCATCCATCCATTCATCATCCACCCATCCATCCATCATCCACCCATCCATCCATCCATCCACCCACCCACCCATCCATCCATCCATCCACCATCTACCCATCCATCCACCCATCCATCCATCCATCCATCCACCATCCACCCATCCAACCACCCACCCACCCATCATTTCTCCATGCCTGTCCCAGTGGGAGGAGCTGAGTCCTTCACAGCCAGCCATGGCCTGGGCCCGTCCTCAGGGAGCATGTGGCCTTGGGAACCTGGTGCACTGGGTGATCAACTGCCTGCCCTGCCCTGATGCTGCCGTCATCGATCTGGAGGAAGGGGCATGGGGAGGGGAGCCTGCGCCCCCTCGGGGGACCCCAAGGGACACCATGGGGGGAGATGCAGTATGCCCTGACCCGCAGTGGGAGAGCCGGGCGGGGTCCTCCGGGCAGAGTAGGGGCAGGGGCAGGAGAAGGCCACGGTGCCTTGTGCTACCTCCCAGGGAACAGAGAGAAACTTCTGGAGCTCTGACCTGCCCACCCGCGTCGTCGCTGTCAGAGCCAGAAATAGAACACGGAAGATTCTCGCTCTGATTTCTGTGCTCACAATTCTAGGGCAAGATGCCCTTATGGAATGTGGATCAGAGGAGCCGGGGGGTGGGGAAGAGTGGGGGGGAGAGCGAGCCAGTGAGCCGGGGAGCCACGTGAGTGAGGTCTGCGCAGCCTGCAGGCCTGGCCGGCACTCCATCAGGCCCGAGCGAGCCAGCACGCCCCGGTCTGGACTGGCTGAGCCAGGACGAAGCAGGAGCGATCGCAAGGGCCCCTGCGATCCTGTGGGGACCGCTCCGTCCGGCTGGCGGCTGCCGATCGGACCCGAGCGCCCGCTCTGGGGAGGGGGAAGGGCACCCGCTCGGAGTTCTGCCTGGGAGGAGGAAGCCGTGCATCGGTGGCCCCGGAAAATGTGCGGGAGGGGGTGTCCCATTGGCGGGAGCTGCGGCACAGAGAGGTGACAGGCCTGGCCCACGGTCACACAGCGCAGAGGTGGGGCGCCAGCGTCTGAACCGGTTTCGGGGATGACACGGAATGCTACCCGGGGCCTCACCTCCTTCTGTCCTCTCCACCGCCCTCGGGGTTTATGGTGTTTTAAAAAGTTACTTACAGTTTCGGCTAAAGGGCCTTAGGGAGTCTGTGTGGCTGCAGAGCTGGGAGCCCTGGGCCCTGGGCCCCCTCGCGCCCACAGGCCCTGGGGACACCGTGGGGGATGCAGCAGGCCCTGAGCTCCCTGGCCAGGGGCCAGGGGGTGACAGGCAGGTGGAAGCGGGTGGGGGCCCCTGGGTGTGTGGATGGAGGTGGGACCAGGGGAGGGCGGAGGAAGGATTTGCCTGTCTATGGGGCTAGGCCCTGGGGCCTGCCAGCTGCTGCAAGTCTAGGGAGTGAGTCTGGCCTCATTCCTGGGCCATGGGCGGCCCAGGAGAGCCGGTCCATCCCAGGGCAGGCTGGACCCTCTATCCGCCCCGATGCCCAGGTACCGGCCCTGGAGCCGGCGGGGAACACCCCCCCCCCCCCCCCCGCCCAAGCGCCCGGTGTCTCCCGCTGAGTGTGCACCGAGGTCTCCTCGCTGCCTCCCCGGCTTTTGGGGGAAATAAGTCGGAAAGTTAATGTGATTTTGAACAGGTTCTGAAGTCCGTTCCCGGGAGGCGGGGATCAATTTGCATTTCTCTCCTCCGGAGTTGAGTCCTGTTGGCTGGCGCTCACAGGAGCGACTGAGTGTTCCGCGTCCTCCCGGCACAGGTGGCCCTCAAACGGGCCTTTAAAGCGCCCTCTGAGTGGGGGCGGCGGCTCTGGCAGCGGGTGCTGGCCCCTTGGCGCGGGGTTCTGGTCCCGCGGGGCTCAGCGTGGCAGTGGCTACACAGCCCTGACTCCGCGGTATGTGTGAGCTCACGTGCACATTTACTTCTGCCTCCCACCCCCCCAGAGCTCCGCCGTGTCCCTGGCGCCTGGTGTCTGGGGGCAGGGGGGGGACCCCGATGCACACACCTCCCAGGCCTCACCCACTGTCTCCTAAGAGGGTGATCAGCACCGCCCCTCCCACCCCTGCTGGGTGTCCTCATGGCGCTCAAGGACCCTCTTATCTCAGAAGATGAGAGGCTATGACAGGGCTGATCCCTGAAAGACCTGAAGCTGGGGCGCAGGCACTTGAACCTCCCCTCCCACCCGCCCCCCAGCCCCCGCTCACGCCAGCATTAACAACCACAAGGGCAAGCAGCCGGTGCCCATCGGCAGCTGAGCGGATAAGCTGTGGCCCACCCATCAACGGAATGTTATTCGGCCTACAGCAGGCGGGACCCCGTCACCCGCCACAGCACAGATGGACAGGAGCGCATGCTCAGCGAGGCAGCCGCACAGAGGCGGGTCCTGCCTCTCTCCACCGACAAGGGGCTCCCGGGGCCATCCTACGCCTAGGCAGAGAGCAGAGGGTGGGCGGCCGGTTCTGGGGTGCTAAGGGAACAGGGCAGGGGTCACTGTTTAAAGGGGACAGTTCCAGTTCCACAAGATGAAGTTCGGGAGACGTTTGCACAGCCACGGGGCGTCCCTAACGCTACTAACCGTACGCTTAACGTGGTGAAGTTCTGTGCGATGTGCATTTTTTATTAAAGTCTTTTAAAATTAAAACAAAACAAAACAAACAAAAAAAACACAGCCCTAGAGGGTTTGGCTCAGTGGATAGAGTGTCGGCCTGTGGACTGGAAGGTCTCAGGTTCGATTCCGGTCAAGGGCATGTACCTTGGTTGCGGGCGCATCCCCAGTAGGGGGCGTGCAAGAGGCAGCTGATCGATGTTTCCTCATGGATGCTTCTGACTCTATCCCTCTCCCTTCCTGTCTGTGAAAAATCAATAAAAATGTATATAAACAAACAAACCAGCCCAGCAGGTGTGGCTCAGTGGATGGAGTGGTCGGCCTGTGGACCAAAGGGTCCCAGGTTCGATTCCGGCCAAGGGCACGTACCTAGGTTGCAGGCTCCTCCCCGGCCCGGACCCTGGGTGGGGCGTGTACAGGAGGCAACCAATGGGTGTGTTTCTCTCACATCGATGTCTCTCTCTTTCCCTCTCTCTAAAAATCAGTGGGAATATCCTCGGGTGAGGGCTACCAACAAAACAAAACAAAACAAACAAAAAAACACACACACAAAAAAACAGAAACCCAGGGGATCTGGCAGCTTCGGACGGTTGGAGATCAGCTGTCTCCTCCCGGCCCCCACCTCCGCCCGCACAGCATCGAAGGCAGAGACACTTTCTGGGGTCCTGGCCGGGGAGCTGTCAGACCCGCACCTGCAGGTGGGTGGGCCGGTGCATGTGGGGTGACAGGGGGCCCTCTCTCAGAGGCTGAGTGGAGCCTCCGCACCCTCTGCCTGCCTGAGCGCCCAGCACACACCCTCCCCTGGTCCTCGGGACACTCCTGCCCCCAGAGGGTAAGCTGAGCCCCCATCCCATCCCCGCCTTCCCCATGCCCGGCTCAGGGCTGTGCCGCGTGTCCAGCTCTGTCCACGGAAGGACCAGGGCTCCTTGGAGAGGTGGCCGGTGCCAGGCCGAGCTGGGCTGGAGCACACCGATCCTGGAACATTTTGTTTTCCTGGGAAGTGGGAGGGCGGGGGGCGGGGATGGGAAGACTGCGGTCTCAGGGAGGCCCCTGCTGCCAAGGGCAAGGCATTCCAGATGCAAACACACAGCAGCGGCGTTACCCAGCGGCCCCGGCGCGCACACGGCGTGACCGACATCCCGCCGCCAGAAACACACGCTCGCCCCTCAGACCGCAGCGGCCGCAGGACTGAGTCCGTCCCCGGGGCTGGCTGTTGCCGGGGCCCTGCCCGCACCGTCGCCGCAGCGTGTTTTAGAGGTGCGCGCGGCCCACGCGTGGGAAATCTCTGGAATGAGCCCCTGGAGGAAGGAGGGACCCCGAGTGAATAAAGAGATGGAGAGGAGGCTCTCCTTAGGTGCAGAGAAATGGAGGCAGCAGCCACTGTCCCGGCCACAGGCAGGCCAGCAACACCGGCAGGCGATAAAAAAGGGGTGAACCCTGCGAGGAATGAGACGTCGAACCTCAAATGACCGCCCAGGAAGGGACCTTCCGCAAAATGCATGTCCCCGCAGGAAGTACCGCTCCCACACAGTGGGGGCAGGAATGCGGCAGCGGCGTCACTTGGCGGACACCCTCTGGGCCCCGGGTCCGAGCAGCCCCCACAGGGAGGGCACAGGCCAGCCTCACGTCCCCCAGAGGAGTCCCTGAGAGCACCGCGCCCACTCATGCCTCTCCTCCCCCAAACCGAGAGGCGCTCCGCAGAATGATGGGAGGGGGTTCGGTGACCTTCGACACTGCCAAGGTCAGGCCAGCAGAAGAGCGCCTGCGCAGCCAACCCGGACTCCGGGGATCAGGGGCGAGCTGAGCCTGACGGGGACGCGGTCAGAGGCCAGAAACGGCGGGGCCACGGCGGACCCCTGGTGGGGGCTTTGGGGCGGGTTCGAGGGCGACTTTGTCCTGTCCCTCTGCGTTCGATGTTGTTTTAAGATACAAAGCAAAATAAATTAAATAACGGAACCTGAAGTCTTGTCGCCTTTTTCAGTGTCCCCCTACGCCTCTCCCCGGGGGCCGAGAAGAGCCGCCGCCTTCCCCGAATCGCCGATGTGAGTCGCCGATGTGAGTCGTCACCAGAACGTGGCGTCGGGCCGGTGTGGCCCAGGGGTTGAGCGTCGACCGGCCCATGAACCAGGGGGTCCCAGTTCCATTCCCGGTCGGGCACAGGCCTGGATGGCCAGCTCGATCCCCAGTGGGGGGCGTGCAGGAGGCAGCCGATCCATGATTCTCTCTCGTCGTTGATGTTTCTCTCTCTTGCTCCGCCTCTCTCTTCCTCTCTGAAGTCGACAAAAATATGAATTAAAATAAGAACATTATCTCTAGACTCCCAGGAGCAAGTCGTTCAGAGCCGGCGCTTTCCCTTTGCCTGATCCCTGGCTCTCGGAGGCCGTTGCCGCCAGGCAGACTGCTGCCCCGTTTCCAGGAGCCTGAAAGGGGGTCCAGCTGCCCGGCTTGCTCCCGGCGGCACCCTCAGGTGCCCGCACACCCCGGGCTGGTTTCAGGGCTGCCTCCTGGGGGTCTGACGCTGGGCCTGTGTCCCCACGTTTGCCCCCCTGATGGCAGCAGTGCCATCTCCACCCATGGCCGCCTTTGAGGGAGGGGGGAGAGGGGGGACCCCGTGAGGTTGTTGGGCTCCCGGTCATGTGATGAGAACCTCGTCAGAGTCCCCAGGGAGCAGGACACGGGCAGGAGTTGTGAAGGCAAAGGTGTGAGTGCTGGCACTGCTGGGGGGCTCCTGCGTGGTGGCGGGCGGAGGCCGGGCTGGGACGCGGCAGGTGGGGGCCACGAGGCAGGCTGTGGGGCATCGGGGGGAGAGGGCTCTGCCTGGCGGAGAGACATGGGAAGCAAATCGATGGCCCCTGTAGGTGACACCTGTGCCTGCTCGCCCCGACCCATTTGTCCAGGTACCCATGTATTCGCTCACTCACTCATTCGTCCCCTCGCTCCTTTATTCAGTCACCACTCACCCATCCACTCATTCACTGTCTCATTCATTCATTCATTCATTCCCTCACTCATTTATTCAGTCACCACTCACCCATCCACTCATTCACTGTCTCATTCATTCATTCACTCACTCACTCATTTATTCAGTCACCACTCACCCATCCACTCATTCACTGTCTCATTCATTCATTCATTCCCTCACTCATTTATTCAGTCACCACTCACCCATCCACTCATTCACTGTCTCATTCATTCATTCACTCACTCACTCACTCATTTATTCAGTCACCACTCACCCATCCACTCATTCACTGTCTCATTCATTCATTCACTCACTCATTCATTCACTCATTCCCTTATGTATTCATCCATTCCCTCATTTACTCATTCATTCATTCACTCATTCCCTCACTCATTTATTCATTCACCACTCACTCATTCACTCATTCACTGTCTCATTCATTCATTCACTCACTCATTCATTCACTCACTCGCTTATGTATTCATCCATTCCCTCATTGATTCATTCATTCACTCATTCCCTCACTCATTTATTCATTCACCACTCACTCATTCACTCATTCACTGTCTCATTCATTCATTCATTCACTCACTCATTCACTTCCTTATGTATTCATCCATTCCTTCATTTACTCATTCATTCATTCATTCACTCCCTCCCTCACTCATTTATTCATTTACCACTCATTCATTCATGCGCTGTCTCATTCATTCATTCACTCACTCATTCATTCACTCCCTTATGTATTCATCAATTCCCTCATTTACTCATTCATTCATTCACTCATTCCCTCATTCATTCATTCACCACTCATTCACTCATGCACTGTCTCATTCATTCATTCACTTATTCATTCACTCGCTTATGTATTCATCCATTCCCTCACTCATTTATTCATTCATTCATTCACTCATTCACTCACTCATTTATTCAATCACTCATTCACTCTCATTCATGTAGTCATTCATTCACACATGCATCCAGCAGTAAGCTATCAAATAAAAGCTGAGGCTCTGCCAGGAGCTTGCAACCACTCGGGCCTGCCTGGTTTTCTAATGTCTCCCTCTCCTGTGCCCCCAGCGGGCTTGTCTATTACAGTTTTACCTGAACCCGTAAGCGCTCTGTGCTGCTGGGGCGGATTTGCAAAGTGAAGGTCAGTCTGGCTCGACCCGTGGGCAGGAGGTGTTGCCAAGAACACGTCCTGACTTACCGGCTCGCTCTGGCTGGGAACGCTTGGCCTCCTGACTCCAGCGAGGCCCGTGCTCCTCGGTCCCGAGGACGTGATTGTGGAGAGGGCGTGCCCGAGTGGTCAGCGCAGGGCCAGAGCCCCCAGGATGCGGCGATGGCCGTTTGGGCGGCAGGAGTGACGCGATGGGGGAGCAGAGGGGTTTGTGGGGGCAGATGGAGGGCAGGCAACAGGGTTTATAGGAGGCGAGGGAAGTGGAGAGACATGCAGAGGCACACAGACTTCTGGTCAATGTCACTGTGACCTCAGGGACATGAGCGTGGGGACCAAATTGGCCTTCGAGGGCCTGAGTCATTTCCTCAGGGGCTGTGAGGCCAGGCCTCCCAGCACGGGCTGCGGCTCTGCTGCGGGTTCAGAGCCAGGAGCCCTGGCTCCCAGGTGCCGGCCAAGCCCTGCCTCCCGTCCCTGCCGCAGGCTTAATCCTCCCATTTGTTCAATGCTCCGTGATTTGTAAGGACTCTCGTGTACTTTCCTCTGGCAGACGAGCAGGCAGAGTGGAGTGATTGGCCCAAGGTCAATGAATCAATCAGCAGAGCAATTATTGAGCTGTGTCGGAGCGCGTGGCACGGAGCGCCGCCGGGAGGCCTCGGGAGGAGGAGACGGGCCGGTCTGCACACAGACAAGGCACATGTGTGCACACTCACACACGCACGCTGCACCTACACCCCATGCACACATAAAAATTGCACACACATGTGCACGCTTATGTACACACACCCTCACCTCCAACTGCGTGTCTGCAGCACTCCCAGCTGTATGTCTGCAGCACACACCCATGCACACATGTGCACACACCCAGCTGTATGTCTGCAGCACATGCATGCACACACACCAGCACCCCCAGGTGTATGTCTGTAGAATACACGTGCACACACACCAGCACTCTCAGCTGTATGTTTGCAGCACACATATGCACACACGCGCACACACCAGCATTCCCAGCTGTATGTCTGCAACACACACGTGCACATGCACCAGCACTCCCAGCTGAATGTCTGCAGCACACACATGCGTGCACACCAGCACTGGCAGCTGTATGTCTGTAGCACATATATGCACACGTGCACATATAACAACACTCCCAGCTGCATGTCTGCAGCACACACAGGTGTACACACCAGCACTCCCAGCTGTATGTCTACAGCACACACATGTACACACATGTACACACACCAGCACTCCCAGCTATATGTCTATAGCACACACATGCACATACACCAGCACTCCCAGCTGTATGTCTATAGCATACATATGCACACATGCACATATACCAGCACTCCCACTTGCATGTCTGCAGCACACACAGGTGCACACACCAGCACTCCCAGCTGTATGTCTACAGCACACACATGCACACACATGTACACACACCAGCACTCCCAGCTCTATGTCTTTAGCACATGTATGCACACATGCACATATACCAGCATCCCCAGCTGCATGTCTGCAGCACACACAGATGCACACACATGCACATACACACCAGCACTCCCAGCTGTATGTTTATAGCACACACATGCACACACACCAGCACTCCCAGCTGTATGTTTATAGCACACACATGCACACACACTAGCACTCCCAGCTCTATGTCTATAGCACACACATGCACACATGCACATATACCAGCACTCCCAGCTGCATGTCTGCAGCACACACAGATGCACACTTGTGCACACACACACCAGCACTCCTAGCTGTATGTTTATAGCACACACATGCACACACACATGCACTCCCAGCTCTATGTCTAGAGCACACACATGCACACATGCACACACACCAGCACTCCCAGCTCTATGTCTATAACACACATGCACGCATGTACATATACCAGCACTCCCAGCTGCATGTCTGCAGCACACACATGCACACACCCCCCAGCACTCCCAGCTCTATGTCTATAACACACATGCACACATGTACATATACCAGCACTCCCAGCTGCATGTCTGCAGCACACACATGCACACACACCCCAGCACTCCCAGCTCTATGTCTATAACACATATGCACACATGTACATATACCAGCACTCCCAGCTGCATGTCTGCAGCACACACATGCACACACCCCCCAGCACTCCCAGCTCTATATTTATATCACACACATGTACATATACCAGCACTCCCAGCTGCATGTCTGCAGCACACACGTGCACACACACCCCAGCACTCCCAGCTCTATATTTATAGCACACACATGTACACACACCAGCACTCCCAGCTCTATGTCTGTAGCACACACATGCATATATACCAGCATTCCCAGCTGCATGTCTGCAGCACACACGTGCACACACACCCCAGCACTCCCAGCTCTATATTTATAGCACACACATGTACATACACCAGCACTCCCAGCTCTATGTCTGTAGCTCACACATGCACATATACCAGCACTCCCAGCTGTATGCCTGCAGCACACACAGGTGCACACGTGTGCACACACGTGCACACACACCCAGCTCTCACAAAGACAGGTTCTGCTTCCAGGCCCGGCAGGATGGTTGGCCCCAGGCAGTGTCGCCACCATTGAGTGGGGCAGGAAGTAGAACCGTGTAGCTCACAGCGGCACAGGACAGGGCAGGGTGCCGGGGGCCTGGCTGCTGAGCTGTGCAGCTCTTGAGGGGCCCGGAGTCCAGTCCCCTCCTGCAGGTCCCCCCTGGGGCCAAGGTCATTGCGCCAACCACTAGGACAGTGATCGGCAAACTCATTCGTCCACAGAGCCAAACATCAACAGGACAACGATTGAAATTTCTTTTGAGAGCCAATTTTTTAAAACTTAAACTTCTTCTAACACCACTTCTTCAAAATAGACTTGCCCAGGCCGTGGTATTTTGTGGAAGAGCCACACTCAAGGGGCCAAAGAGCCGCATGTGGCTCGAGAGCCGCAGTTTGCCCACCACTGCCCTAGGAGGAGGCCCCTGGAGGAGGGACAGAGGAGGCCCAGTGCACCTGCTGCTGGCTCCCTTCCTGGAGGAGCTGAAGTCCAGTCTGGAACAATCAGAACCGTCACGCGCAATCACGCCAGGTACCGCGTCTCACAGGAACACACAGCCGTCGGGCTGCCCCCGAGGATAGAGTTTGCGGGAGCGGCAGGGAGGCCATTCCCTGTGTTAACGGTTTGGCACCCCGCTCCCCGCCAGCAGCAGGCGCGGCGCTGGCTCCGGCCCTCTCCCCGCAGCAGGCATTCGGCTCCTGTTTGCTTCGCCATTCCCCCCTCCGGCTTCTCTGCAGGCCTCTGAGCACGCCGCCCGCACCCTCAGCCTGGACCGCAGGCAGGTCGGGGCTTTGATTAGAAAATAATAAAGCTCCGCACGGCCTGGAGAAGGGGTCTGAGGGCACGCTCGGGGCTCCCCGCCTCCTTCGGCCGAACCAGCCCTCCCGTAGCCAGAGGGCTTCGTGGAGGCGGGAGAGCAGGGATGAAGGATGGCCAGGCCGGGAGCCCCCTCACCAGGGGGAAGGGGGAGTAGAGCACAGAGGATGGAGGAGGAAAGGCGGCTTCCTGAGCTGTGAGCACCCCTTTTGCATATGGCTTTGAGTCCAGAGTAGGCGAGTGATGGGGAATCTTGGTGGCATCTGACCGGCCATGGCTGCCTGGTTCTGGAAACATGTTCTCCGGGAGGTGTCCTGGTCCCTGACTACCCGTGGCATCCTGGTCCGTGGCCCTCCGTGGCGGGCCGTGTGGACATGAGGAGAGGATGCGGTTGGAGTCGGCTGAGCTGAGTGTGGGCGAACACGGATTTCAACAGACTTTCCAGAGAGAATCGGGACCGTGTGGGAATGCGAACATCTCTCATCTACTCACGCCTGTGAATAACGGATACACGTACATACACATAACACATAGGGTGTTTGGGGAAGAAAACAAACTATTCCTGTGAATTCCTTTAAAAAAACACTTTATTGATTTTTTACAGAGAGCAAGGGAGAGGGATAGAGAGTCAGAAACATCGATGAGAGAGAAACATCCATCAGCTGCCTTTTGCACACCTCCTACTGGGGATGTGCCCGCAGCCAAGGTACATGCCCCTGACCGGAATCGAACCTGGGACCTTTCAGTCCGCAGGCCGACGCTCTATCCACTGAGCCACACTGGTTTCGACTCCTGCAAATTCCTGTGCCCCTTCGTGGCGGGGCCATGTGGACACGAGGGTGTGGTTGGAGTCAGCTGATTTGAGTGTGGGTATGGGCTCCACCACCCCTCGGACCACAGGCCAGCCGCACAAGCCCTCCCCGCCCTCCCCCTTCCTGCTGAAAACAGTGATCGTCACTGGAAGAGTTTCCTGCGGCCACAGTGACAAGTCCCCACAGACAGGGGGCCGTAGAGCCACAGAGACGTGCTCCCCACAGTTCTGGAGGCAGGACCCCCAGATCCTGGGGTCCCGGGGGCCACCTACCTTCACGATCTCCAGCCCAGGGTCCTTCTTGCCTCTTCCAGGCCTGGTGGCTCCCGGTGTTCTTGGCTTGTGGCCCCATCGCTCCAATCTCTGCCTCTGTGAGCCCATGAATTTCTTTAAAAATGCATTTTTATTGAGTCCAGAGAGGAAGGGAGCGGAAGAGAGAGAGAGAAACATCCATGATGAGAGAGAATCATAGATCCGCTGCCTCCTGCACGCCCCCTACTGGGGATCGAGACCGCAGCCCGGACCTGTGCCCTGACCCGGAGTCGAACCTTGACTTCCTTGCTCACAGATTGACGCTCCACCACCGAGCCACCCCGGCTGGGCTGTCCCCTGGATTTCTGTCCGGGTCTCTGCGTGTACCAAACCTCTCCCTCTTTTCTCTTGTAAGGACGGCTGTCGTTGGCTATAGGGCCGGCCTGGCGTGTAGGATGATGGTGATCCTTACCTATTTGTATCTGCAAAGACTGTTTCTAAACAAGGTCCCACTCGGGGGTGCGGGATACCTCTTCGGCACCCACTAACCCGCCTGCCTCACCACCCGGTCAGAGCACCGTGCGCACATAGAGCGTGCCCACACGTGCGCACTGACGCACCCACACGAGGAACGAGGAAGGCAGCTGGATTCTCCTGTCACAGAATCTTCCCTCGTCGAGGCTGCAGAGGGCCTCACACGCCCATCGGCCCAAAGACGTGCGGAGTTTTCAGAGGAACACAGGATGGACATGGGGGGGGGGGCACGGGAGGAGAGCTTGGGGGGCCCAGCACCCCCTCCCCGATTCTTCGCCAGCCCCCGGAATGGGTGATGATAAGCCTCGGGGTACTGGTGCCCCTCGTTCGGGCATCAATTGTGAGGGTTCTGGTTCCCCAGCCCTGACCGGAGTTCAGTATTCTGGAGAAAGGGCCGGGAATAGATGATGAAGAAGGAGTCCGTGGACGAAAGATATTTTTGAGAGGCATTGGGGGGTCAGAGGAGCTTCCAGCTGAAGGGGCTAGAAGGCTCTCACCTTAACCAAGGAACCTGCTTTTATTCAACACAGTTTGTCCCAAGACAAGGTAGAGATAGACACTTCAAAGGATCCGGTATCAAAGGGAATACAGAAACATTGTCAGTGTGGGGAACAGCCTACAGCTGCTCAGGTGTTTGGCCAACAGGAGGCAATAAAATGCCCCGAGCTGTCTGGCAGCAAACAAGCCCATTCAGGTTTTGGGGGGGGGGGGGGCGCGAGTGCCTTTTAGCCGTTTCCAACAGGTAAAGAACAGGTGACTCAACCCTGGTGAGCTCCCCAAGCTTCACCAACCTTTTGGTAAAACTCTTGTAATTGTTCCATGCTGGAATGGGTCCTCGGCATCAAGGGTCCCCACTGTGCGACGGGGGAAACCAGAACCCAGAAAGGAAGCGAGGTCTGCCCCAGGCCGATCGCACGGGAATCGGCAGGAATGGCTTGTTTCCTCCCCCAAACGCCCGTGTGCCGTGCATACAGGTACACGTACCCGTATTCACAGGCACGAGGAGATGCGAGGTGTTCGCGCGCACCCACGGGCCCGGTTCTCTCTGGGATGACTTTCTGTTGAACTCCGTGTTCTCCGCGGGGCCGCGCCCTGTTATCTAAGAGTCCCTGCCTGGTGCCGACGCGCCTTGCTGGGGAGGCTGCCAGACCCGTTCTCCGTCCGCTCGTCCCTCTCGGTTTTGTGCGCGGCACCGGGCCCCTGGGGTGCCTGGGGATCCTGTGTTCGCGCCGGACGTTGTGCGGGAAACGCTGTGGGGGGGATTCCGCGGGCGGGCTGTGGCCCAGGCCACCGTCCCGCCTGTCTCTTGTCTGTACACCCGGGAGCTGACAGCGGCTTTCTGACCCTTTGAAAAGCTTGGGCCAAAACCCCAAAGGGTGGAATCGCGTAACAGGAGCAGGTCATCTGACATGTGGGAGCCGTGTCCGCAGGCTAAGCCTTGCTGGGGTGCAGCCCACCCCCCACCCCCCCCACCCCCGGCCCGTGTGTTTGCTGCCTCTGGTTGCCATGGAGACGGGGGCCAGAAGCGTAAACTTTTACCTGCCGGGCCGTGCAGAAAGTGAGCTGGGCGCCGGGTTCCTGGGGTCCCGGGCTCCCCGACGTTGCAGCCCGGGCTCCGCCCTGCGGCCCCCACACGCCTTCGTGCCGGGGAGACTGTCACTCCGGGGGCGGCCGCACAATGGCTTTCTGTTCCCGAGCCCTCGGCGCCCCGTTCCGATTCCCACGCTGCACTGCACACCTCCCGCGCCCGCTCGTGTCTCCTGTTCCCCCTTGAGGGGCCGTCCCCCCAGCAGGGATTTGGGGTTACGGCCCCCCCCCAACCCTCTCCCAGCAAAGCAAAGGGTCCTGTCTTCCTGTGGGCTTGCCTCTCCCACCCGGAGCCACCGCCCCTGGCCCCCACCCCTGGGCCCTCCTCCCTGCTCTCCTGGTGGCACAGGGACAGCACCCAAGACCAGCCACCCTGCCCGCCTTTCTCCCCCTGACACCACAGCCCTGGGCAAGCTGCAGGGAGAGGCCCAGTCCTGCCCCCCCTCAGGTGGCCTGGCAGGGGGCTCCCTCAGAGCTGGGGTGGGTGGGGACAGCCAGGAGCCTCATCACCACCCATCCTGTGGAGGAAGGGGATCCCCTAGGGCAGCAGAAGGGCCACAACACCATTGGCTGGGGCCAGGGGTAGTGCATCTACTTGTCTGTCATTTTTATTTTATTTTATTTTATTTTACTTTTAAATATACATGTTATTGATTTTTTACGGAGAGGAGGAGAGAGGGACAGATAGTTAGAAACGTGGATGAGAGAGAAACATCGATCAGCTGCCTCCTGCATGCCCCCCTCACTGGGGATGTGCCTGCAACCAAGGTACATGCCCTTGACCGGAATCGAACCCAGGACCCTTCAGTCCGCAGGCCGAGGCTCTATCCACTGAGCCACACCGGTTAGGGCTGTCTGTTGTTTTAATACAATGGCAGTTAGTGCAGGGAGATGTGGTAGCTATGAGAGTTAACGGTTCTCTCTCCCCCTCT
Source organism: Antrozous pallidus (assembly GCA_027563665.1). Taxonomy (NCBI): domain Eukaryota; kingdom Metazoa; phylum Chordata; class Mammalia; order Chiroptera; family Vespertilionidae; genus Antrozous; species Antrozous pallidus. Next base: position 210,964,166 of record CM050508.1, read on the forward strand.
CCCCCAGGAAGCCTTTAAAGGGGCTGAGAGCCCAAGGGGAAGGGGTGCACCCCTCTCCCTCACCCTCAGTGCTGCCTAGCCCCAGCCTGCAGCGGCCTGGCCGTGTCCGGGGAGAGTCTGCCCCGGCCCTGCGCTGAGCTGCACGCCAGCCTGGCCAGCCCCGCCCAGGAGGGGCCAGAGCCTCTGATACCCAGGTGGAGGGAACCCACCTCTGCACACCTACTGTGCGCCAGCTGGTCCCGAGGCCGCGCCAGGCTCCTCGCCTGCAGACAGGCGTGTCCGGGCCTCGGAGGGGGCAGCGGGCTCTGTCGGGGAGCCTCGCCTCTGCTCAGCCCTTTGATCCATTCACCGTTTTCCGGGCTAAATATAGATTCCGTCTGGATGGTGAGTAATGCGGTCACGGGCTCAGCTGGCACCTGGGCCCCAGCCCCGGCTGCAGCCTGTTCCCTGGGCGCTGGCTGACGGCCGAGGGGCGGCCTGGCCCCGGGGCACCCGCACGCCAGCCTCGGGCACCTCCTTCCGGCCCCCGGGCCTCGGTGAGCTGTTCCGGGGGTGCTGGGAGGGGCGGAAGGAAATGGGCCATTTCCACACCCAACAGCAGCCCGGGCTTGGCTCCCGCTGTTCTTACAGGAGATGAGCAATAAACTCAGTGTTGTGCGCGTCTGTGTGTGTGTGTGCACGTATGTGCGCATGCGTGTGCCTTGTGGTCGTGCGTGCACGCGTGTGGGCATGCACACGTGGGTGTGTGCGTGAATAGGTGCGTGTCCTCGCCGGAGCCCCACTGTCCTGGAGGCCATCCCTTCAGGCCGTGCCGTGGACTCACCGAGCCTCTGTGGAGAGGGCGTGGCTTGAGTGGCTTCTGTGCAGGGGGCTGGCACTTTTTGTTTTTTTAATATATTTTATTGATTTCTTACAGAGAGGAAGGGAGAGGGATAGAAAGTCAGAAACATCGATGAGAGAGAGACATCGATCAGCTGCCTCCTGCACACCCCCTACTGGGGATGTACCCGCAACCAAGGTCCATGCCCTTGACCGGAATCGAACCTGGGACCCTTCAGCCCGCAGGCCGACGCTCTACCCACTGAGCCACACCGGTCTCGGTGGGTTTGGCACTTTGTTACACTCAATGTCACCTCCCAACTCTGGGTCACCGTCCCCGGGGCCACGGGCACACGGCGTCCTGCCCTGGAGCATGAGCTCCTGGACAAGGAAGTGTCGGGCCTTTGCCTCGGCCGATGCTGGGCCATTGTCCTGCTTCCCCACGGGCACCCGCCCCCTCCCCATGCTGGACAAGGAGGATCTGGGTGCATCTGCCTTTGCAGGGGACTGTGGTCCGCGTTTGACTCCCTTCATTGCGTAAAACGCTGTCCAGATCCGAGATGGATGGCCAATCCCCCAACCTCTGGGGCCCGATCTTATGACAAATGTCCACAAATATAGCCAGCAAAGCCCTCCTGCTGGGTGCGGAGCCGGGGTCCCATCCGTCCCCATCCGTCACCGCGGGTCTCATGATTTATGACCTGGTGGCAGCTGGTCCCAACACATCGGGACGCGGTGGCAATTACCGGGAGCAGAGAGGGCCCCTAATTAGCAGGAACGGGAACACCTGTCGGAGGGGGAGCCGGAGCCCCACCTGGCATGCGGCGTGCCCGGGGACCAGGTCTGAATTGCAAACACTTTGAAGACGGATCCGATGTTGACCTTGAAGCGGAGGGGAGAGGGCAGAGCCGTGTTTTTCCTTTCCTGGGGGCAGAGCGTTGACACGCTGTCAAGGTGACCTCATTGTCACCCACACACAGCCCTCCTGGCCGTGGGCACGCATCCGCTCCGGGTCGCCCTGCCCAGGGTCCGAGGGTGGATGGGACAGGTGTCCCCGCTGCATCATTGACTGACCCCCAGAGACTTGACCGGAGGAGGGCACATGCGTCACGGTGGAGAGAGAGCAGCGAGGAAGGAGGGATGCTGGGCGTGTGTGGGGCGGGGCATCTCTATCGATAGGTGGAGAGCGAAGTCCCTCCAGAGAGTAATCTCCTGATCTGAGCGTTCTTGACTTTCAAAAGAGGCCGTTTCCTTCCCCTTCTTCCTGGAGGACAGCTGAGTGGCACTCGGCTGGAATACTTCCGAGCCTGTGGGATGGGCCTCACCGGGAAAACTCCCCCTGAGGTCAGGTCTCCAAAAACTGAGCCGCTTGTCTACCCAGGGTCTCCTGGGGCGCTGACACACAAAGGGACAGCTCTGCCCACAAGCCGGCCTCGAGGGGACAGCCAGGGGGCAAGCTGCCCGGCGCTGGTTGTTTGGCCCAGCTCGATGGCGAGAGGCTGTGCCCGGCCCCGGGAGGGGGGGGGGCGGCCTCAGTGGGTGAGCATTGCCCTATGAACCTAGAGGCCCCAGTTGGATTCCCGGTCAGGGTTGCGGGCTCGATCCCCAGAGTGGGGCCTGCAGGGGGCAGCCCATCAATGATTCTCTCTCATCATGGATGTCTTTGTCGCTCTCCTTCTCCCTTCCTTTCTGAAATCAATAAGAGAATATTTTAGAAAATGAGGTAGAGGCTGTAGCTGTCTCTGAAATCACCTTGGCAGTGGAAACCTCAAAAGACAGCCAGCCTGTGATGATGGACAGTGAAGGGCCTCAGGCACAAGATGGATTTTGGTTCTTAGCTATGAGTTGGGGGCGGGACTTCCCTGAGCCAACCATCCCCCCTGGACCTCGGCTTCCTGCATCCACCAGAGCGGGAGGGGGCTGCGTTCCCATCCTCGCCCACAGGGAGATGGCAGGGACTGATCAACTGCAACAGTTGCTCCTGGGACCTTCTCTCCGCCCCCGACCCCACCCCCAGGACGCTGCTGTTACAGACACCCCGTGCCCTTGGTGATGAGTCGAGGGGTCAAAATCTGGCAGCGCCTGTGCCTCCTCAGGAACGGATGCCCTTGGGGATGGATGCCAGGGCGCTCTGCTCCTGTAAGGGGACCCTCAGCGCCTCTGGCTGGCCTGCCTTGTCCTGGAGCCAATCCCCAGCTCCTGTTGCTCACTTCCCCTCCACGTGTCTTCATATCACCACCTCCATCTGCGTCGGGAGGGCGTGTTCGGCCGAGGAAACAGAGCTGGTTCTTGCCATGAGACTGGCGAGTGACCTGCCAGGAAATGGCTGAGGGGCTTTTGGCCTGGGCCTGGAGCAGTGTCCAGTGGTCTGTCGGTGGAGGAAGCGGTGAGGCTGGAGGAAGCGATGAGGCTGAAATACTTGTCTTCATGATTTAGAAGCTCATCCGCCCCTGGGAATGCAGGGGAGGGCGTGCGGTTTTGGGGAAAGCCAACACTGAGATGAGAGCCGTGTGTGCCCAGAATCCCAGACACTGCTGAGCATGGGCTCTGGAACCGACAGACCCGAAGGGATCCAAGGAATTCACACAAACCTGCTTAGATATGTTCCACTTTCATTTAGGATGCAGTGTTTGCCTTTGAGAGTGGCTGCCAAGCTTACATGGTATAATACACACCTACTGGTTGCTGTCACATACTGAGCAGGCCTGTGACCATTGTCATTACCATCATCATCACCACCATCACCACCATCACCACCATCACCACCACCACCACCACCACCATCACCATCACCACTACCACCACCACCACCATCACCACCATCACCACTACCACCATCACAGCATCATCACCACCATCACCATCATCACCAGCATTATTACCATCATCACCTTCACCATCATCACCACCACCACCACGACCATCACCACTACCACCAGCACCAGCATTATCACCATCATCACTTTCACCATCATCACTACCACCACCATCACCATCACCACCACCACCACCATCAGCATTATCACCATCATCACCATCATCACCTTCACCATCATCACCACCACCACCACCACCACTACCACCACCATCACCACCACCACCACCACCACCACCATCACCACTACCACCATCATCACAGCATCATCACCATCATCACCAGCATTATCACCATCATCACCTTCACCATCATCACCACCACCACCACCACTACCACCACCACCACCATTACCACCATCACCACCACCACCACCACCATCACCAGCATTATCACCATCATCACCTTCACCATCACCTTCACAATCACCACCACCACCATCATCACCACCATCACCACTACCACCATCACAGCATCATCATAATCACCACCATCACCATCATCACCAGCATTATCACCATCATCACCACCACTACCACCACCACCATCATCATCAGTACTACCACCATCACCAGCATCATCACCATCATCACCTTCACCGTCATCACCACCACTACCACCATCATCACATTATCCCCACCATTATGATTACCATCATTATCACCATCACCATCATCATTATCGCCCCCAAAATTATCATCATCATCCCACCAATGTTGGCACAACCATCACCATCATTACCGTCAATACCATCACCATCATCACCACCTTCACCATCATCACATTATCCCCACCAACATTATGATCACCATCATCATCATTACCATCATTATCACCATCATCATCTTCACCAAAATTATCATAACCATCATCACAGTCATCATTACCATTACCGTAATCATCACCATCATCATTACCATTACCATAATCATCACCATCATCATTATCCCCCCCAAAATTACCATCATCATCCCCATCAATGTTAGCATGATCATAACCACCATCATCTTCACCAAAATTATCGTCACCGTCATCACAATCATCATTACCACCATCCCCATCATTTCCACCATCGCCGTCATCATTACCATCATCATCACCATCATCACCATAGTCATCATCATCATCATCATCCCAAGCTTACATCCCATCACAGGAAGTGTAGACACAGGATGAGCTGCTGGTTTTTAAGACAGTGTGGCAGTCTGTCGACTGGGCCGGAGGGCGTGTGTGGAGGGAGGGTGCAGGGAGACTGAACTGCCATCCTCCCTGCTTGTCCATTAAACTGGGCATCCTTTTCAGTCCCCTCTGCCAGCATGTCTCCCTGAGCCTAAGGGAAGCTGGTGAGCAGACAGGATTACTGAGGCCCGTGGGCAACTCCGTTGTTGCTGAGGTTGAGGGTGGTCCATATGGCGCAAAGCTTAGCCCAATTGGCAGGCGGACTTGGCAGGCCGAGCAAAGCCGAGCCGTCTCACAGATGTGCCTAATTGGGCACCCGTGAATGCCAGTGAGTGCTGCCACTATAAATAATGGGCCCCGAGCGGCTTCTCCGGAGGGTGGCACCGCGGCTGGTGGGTGAACGCTGGCACTGCCTGGGCCGCAGGTGCTCAATACCTGGCTCCTGGGCCAGTGGACAAAAGAAAGAGCGAGGGAGGCCCAGGACCCGTTCTCCTGCCAGCTTTCCTCTCGGTGCCCGTGTGAGGCACCTCCCCCGGCAGACGGAAGAGGAACCGGCGGGAGAGAGAACTGTTCTGGCTCTGCCAGCTCGGAGTCATTTCCCAGCATTCCCCCCTGAGGATCAGGCCCGGCGGAGAAGTAACAGCTGCTGCGAGACCGGGTCCTTGGGAGGCTGCCAGAGAAATGTTGCATTCCTCAGCCTGCCGCTGGGACCGCACACGCGTGGTTCTCCCCTCGGGGCCTGCTGGGCCGGGGCCTGGGGTGTGGTGGTCGGGCCTCTGCTACGGGACATCAGGCCTGGGTGTCAGGTGTGGGGAGAGACAGGTGCTCAAAGGCCTCAGGTGGCAGAGCGTGGGCATCAGCACCTCCATGGGGGTGTGTGTGCCCACACCTGCAGGCTCTTACCGGCCCCTTACCTGACGCCCAGGTAAGTAAGGTTCTTGCTGGGGGGTGGAAGTCGGGGTGCAGAGGGAGAGGACAGGGGAACTCCCTTCCTCTGGCATCTGCCTGTGGGGTGAGCGGACATCTCTTGGCTGGGGCTCTGGAGGGGCCTGTCTCTTTGTCCCTGTCTGCTCCCCGTCCCTGGTGCACACACAGCTGGGTGCCCACTGAGCCCCCGTGGGGACCTCTCGCTCCCGGACACCTGGGCGGGCAGTGCCCTTGTTGGAGTGAGGTCTGGAGAGCGGGAGACGTTGCCCCAGGACCCAGCTGTCCCCGAGCTTGCACGGCGGCCTCCCTGCTCCCCGCTAAGTCCCAGGCCTCCCCGGCTCCTCCTGCGTCCGGCGGGTCGCCCCCACGTGCAGGCCAGCCGCCCGAGCTCAGCCTCCAGGGGCAGGACTTCCCCAGGGCGGGGAGAGAGGAGGTGACAGGGCCTGGGCAAAGCTCCAGTCAGCCCCCCCCCCCCACCCTTGGTCCAGGTGCGGGGCTCTGCAGATGCAAGGACCAGCCAGGTCACCTCTCGAGGACTGGAAGGGCTCTAGGGAGGAGAGAGGCCGGGCTGGGGCTCCCTCCCTGGACTCCGGGCGAGGGCAGCCTGGCGCCCACAGCACCTGCAGGCCCCTGGTGCAGTGAGGGAGGGGCCTGTGGGCCTGTCACAACCACCCCCTGCGGCCCCCACCCAGCCATCCCCTGTGGCCACCACCCAACCACCCCCTGCGGCCCCCACCCAGCCATCCCCTGCGGCCCCCACGCAGCCACCCCCTCGGCCCCTCACGGGCGCATGCGGGCTGCTCCGGGACAGGACCTGGCGCTGGTACCAGGTTGACAGGACAGGTTAAAGTGCGGCTGTCTGGACCCGGTCATCACATGACCTCGTTTCACATGTCCCCTCCCCCTCTGTTTCCAGGTCTGGCTGTCCATCAGATCGTCACCATCACCGTCTCCCTCATCATGGTCATAGCTGCTCTGATCACAACTCTTGTCTTAAAAAACTGGTAAGGGTCCCCCTTCTCCTCTGGAAATGGGGGTGTAGGGGGCCCCGGGGGTGCACACAAAAGGATCCTCAGCCCGGGGAGGGGGCGGTTTCTCTGTGTCAGGCCCAACCCCTCATCCTGCAGCCCCTCATTCCACAGCCTCCATCCCACAGCCCCCATCCCACAGCCCCCATCCCGCAGCCCCCATCCCGCAGCTCCCATCCCACAGCCCCCATCCCACAGCCCCCGTCCCACAGCCCCCGTCCCGCAGCCCCCATCCCACAGCCCCCATCCCACAGCCCCCATCCCGCAGCCCCCATCCCGCAGCTCCCATCCCACAGCCCCCATCCCACAGCCCCCGTCCCACAGCCCCCGTCCCGCAGCTCCCATCCCACAGCCCCCATCCCACAGCCCCCGTCCCACAGCCCCCGTCCCGCAGCCCCCATCCCACAGCCCCCATCCCACAGCCCCCATCCTGCAGACCCCATTCCACATCCCCCATCCCACACTCCCCATCACTCATCCTGCAGCCCCCGTCCCACAGCCCCCATCCCACAGCCCCATCCCACAGCCCCCATCCCACAGCCCCATCCCACAGCCCCCGTCCCGCAGCCCCCATCCCGCAGCCCCATCCCACAGCCCCCGTCCCGCAGCCCCCATCCCGCAGCCCCATCCCGCAGCCCCCGTCCCACAGCCCCCGTCCCGCAGCCCCCGTCCCGCAGCCCCCGTCCCGCAGCCCCCGTCCCGCAGGCTGGCTGAGAGCGGGCACCGGCCTCAGGTAGCAGGCTCTCCCCTCTCTGCACCCTTTTCTCCGGAGCCAGTGCCTTTGGGTCCCACCCAGGGCCCATCCCTTTTTCTTCCTTCTTTAAAATGTTTTTGTTGATTTTGAGAGAGAGCGGATATGTAGAGAGGAGAGGAGAGGGAGGGGAAGATAGAAGCACTGATAAGAGAGAAACGCCAATAAGAGAGGAATGTCCGCCCTCAGCTGCCGCCGGCAGCCCCCCCTGGGGATGGAGCCTGCACCCGGCACGCACCTGCATGGGAAGCCAGCCGTGGCGTCTTGGTTGATGGGTTGATGCTCTGCCACCAGCCGCACCACCGGGCCCAACCCTGTCCCACTTCCCAGCGTCGGCCTGGACCGAGGCTGTGCCGCCATCGCTGGCCCCGGTGCCTCGCTCTCGGCTGTCCCCACGCCCGTGCCCGGTGCCCGGTGCCCGCCTCCCTCCCCCTCCTTCCTCCGCCAGCCGCAGCCTCTGAGAGTCAGTCACGGCTGTGCTCCCGAGGCCTGTCTCTGCCCATTTCCTCCTGGAAATTGGCCTATTTTGAGGTTGGCCTCGCCGCGTACACACACCTGCTACCCCTGGGACAGCGGGAGCGGTGACCCCTGTCCGCTGCAGCCCCTCCTGCAAACTGGCTCCTTCCTCATCAAAAGCTCAAACCCCCTCCAGAGCAATTCCCCAAAGCCCCCTGCTGCCCGCAGACAGTGCAGGGCTGTGGGGAGCGCCCGGCATCACACAGGCAAGTTGCTAGAAAGCTGGTTTTTAGGTCAGTGACGGGGGCAGCCAGGGGGGTGGGTCAGCGAAGGTGGACAGGGGGAACAGGGAGGTCAGTGAAGGCAGATGGGGACACAGGGGGTCAGTGGAGGCAGATGGAGACACAGGGGGTCAGTGGAGGCGGGTGGTGGGGCACGGGGTCAGTGAAGGCAGATGGGGACACGGGGTCAGTGGAGGCAGATGGGGACACGGGGTCAGTGGAGGCAGATGGGGACACAGGGTCAGTGGAGGCAGGTGGGGACACAGGGAGTCAGTGGAGGCAGGTGGGGACACAGGGGGTCAGTGAAGGCAGATGGGGGACAGGGGGGTCAGTGAAGGCGGACAGGGAGAACAGGGGGTCAGTGAAGGCAGATGGGGGCACGGGGGGTCAGTGGAGGCGGGTGGGGGGCACAGGGGGTCAGTGAAGGCAGATGGGGGACAGGGGGGTCAGTGAAGGTGGATGGGAGGACAGGGGGGTCAGTGAAGGTGGACAGGGGGACACAGGGGGTCAGTGAAGGCTAATGGGGGGACAGGGGGGTCAGCGAAGGCAGACGGGAGGACAGGGGGGTCAGTGAAGGTGGACAGGGGGAACAGGGTGGTCAGTGAAGGCGGACAGGGGGGCACCGGGGATCAGTGAAGGTGAATGGGGGCACCAGGGGGGGTCAGTGAAAGCGGGTGGGGGGCACAGGGGGTCAGACCTCTCACAGGCCAGCGAGGCCTGGGCGCCGACCCCCTCCCTCTCCCTGCCCCCTCCCCTCCCAACGGGGGGTTGGCACACGAACCCATTGCAGCCCCGCATTGGTCATCAGCGCTGAGCATACAGGGGAAGGGAAGGGAACTCGTGCCCCCTGAGGTCCCCAGAGCGGGGCTCCCACATTCCCTCCCGCCCCGCTCCTGCGAGGGGCCGGAAGATCCCGGGTCCTGCTGGTGTGCTCACGGAGGGACATCCAGGGACGGGGATGGTCTGACTGTTACTCCCCAGTCCCTCGGCCCACAGGGTTAGGTCCCTGTGTCTGCTCGGATGGCATCTGGAAGCTTCTGTGGTCCAGAGGAACGGGGGCTGAGGCGGCTTCCTTGGGGTGGGCAGACAGTTCCCGCCACAGACCCGGTCGCAGGCCGGTCACATCTCCACCTCGTGGGCATGGCAGGGCGGGGCCCCGACGTCCCAGCTGTCCCCAGAGAACGACATCGTCCCTCCTGAAACAAGCGGCCAGGCCCCGACTGAGCACCGAGGCTTCCCCGTGAGGACCCGCCATTTCCATCTCCGTGAGGCGTTCCTGGGGAAACCGAGGCAGCACCGCGGTCGGGCTGGCCTTCTTCGGCCAAACCAGGACTCAGCTCGAGGAAAAGGCAGCTCAGTCCTCAACGCCTGGTCCTCCCTGTAAACCAGACACATTTTAAAAACATCCTGTCCTATACAAGAGAAACATGCAAATGGACTGCATCTTCGCTACCAGCCGATAGGAGCAATACGCAAATTAACCCCCATCAAAGATGGGGGCCGGGCCCCCTCCGCTCCAGCAGGCCAAGGCGGCCACTGGGCCGGGGGCGGGGGGTCCAATCGCAGCCCCAGGGGCATCGGGGGTCCGGACCCACGCTGCCGCCCCGAGGCCCGGCCACGCCACATTAACGCTTCTTTTATTGTTAGCATCTTAAATTGATGTGATACATTTATTACAATGGAGGAGCCTTTGTCGACACATTGGTAACAAAAGTAAAATCCACAGATTACGTTAGGGTTCATTCTTTGTGTTGAACATCTTATGGACTTGACAAACGTAGCATTAATGTCGTATCAGACAGAACAGTTTCATTGCCCTAAAGATCACCTGTGGCCCCTACTCATCCCTCCCCGCTCTGAACCTGGCAGCCAGGGGGCGATCAGGCTGGCAGGGGAGCAGTTAGACATCAATTAGGCTGGCAGGGTAGTGGTTAGGGGTGATCAGGCTGGCAGCAGAAGCAGTTAGGGGCGATCAGGCTGGCAGGGGAGCAGTTAGGCATCAATCAGGCTGGCAGAGGAGTGGTTAGGGGTGATCAGGCTGGCAGGCAGAAGCGGTTTGGGGCAATCAGGGAGGCAGGCAGGTGAGCAGTTTGGAGCCAGCAGTCCTGGATTGTGAGAAGGATGTCTGACTGCCCGTTTAGGCCCGATGCTACCAGGATCTGGCCTAAACAGGCAGTCAGACATCCCTTGAGGAGTCCCAGATTGGAGAGGGTGCAGGCTGGGCTGAGGGACACACCCCTGTGTATGAATTTCATGCACCAGGCCTCTAGTACATCCTATCTAATCAAAGAGTGATATGCAAATTGACCATACCTTTGCTACACCACAAGCCATGCCCACCAGCCACACCCCTGGCCGATCAGGAGCGATATGCAAATTAACACCCAACCAAGATGGCTGCTGCCCAAGGCCGGTAAAAGCCTTGGCCAGAGGCCCCATTGCAGGGCGATCACTGGGTGCCCAAGGCTGGGGCTAGGGTGGAGCCAGCCAGCGATCGGCCCTGATCGCAGGGCCATCATTGGCTGGCGTCCTCTGGCTGAGGTCCCCTCTGGCTTTCGGCCTTGGGCAGGCCGGGATGAGCCGTCAGTAGGACATCCCCTGATGGCTCCCAGTATGTGAGAGGGGGCAGGTCAGGCTGAGGGACCACCCACCCGCAGTGCACGAATTTCGTGCACCAGGCCCCCTAGTCTATATATATTTTTATCATTCTCAGATAGGAAGGGAGAGGGAGAGAGAGAGAAACATCAATGATGAGAGAGGGTCATCGATCGGCTGCCTCCTGCACGCCCCGCCCCCTACTGGGGATCGAGCCCACAATCCTGGCCTGTGCCCTGACCAGGAATCAAACCTGAGACTCTTCAATCCACAGGCCAAGGCTCTATCCACTGAGCAGATCGGCAAGAGCGATATCAGACACATGTAAAATTCCAGTTTTATTTTTAAAAAGAGCTGATGGCTGGATTTGGTTGATCCCCGGAAGGGCCAGGGAGACACTGCTCAGTGGTTGTGGGGTGTGGTGAGCGCCCCGAGCCCAGGGGGTGCTGGGGCCAGGCCCCCGGCCCACACCGCGTTTGCCCCCTCCCCCCCCCCAGCTGCGCGCAGAGCGGGAACCCCAGGCGGAACGGGCGGCCGCGGAAGCTGGCGCAGCAGGAGGAGAGCTGCCAGAACCTCACGGACTTCCCGCCCGCCCGCGTGCCCAGCAGCCTGGACATCTTCGCGGCCTACAGCGAGGGCCTGCAGTGCTCCCATGAGTGCGTGCGCGCCGCCGTGCCCGCCTACGCCGACGACACGCTGCGCTCCGTGGGCGAGTACAAGTCCACGTTCAACGGGAACCGGTGAGCTCCCAGGCCGCCTGCCGCTGCGGCTCCCGGCATACAGCACGGTCCTGGCTGCGGACCGGGCGGGGGCGTCCTTTACCCGGGTCTGAGGGTCTGGGGGGGCACCCTTCACCTGGGTCTGAGGTTTCTGGGTGGGGCAGGTGGCATGGGCAGGGTGTCCATGGGCAGGGTGTCCACGGGCAGAGTGTCCACGGGCAGGGTGTCCACGGGCAGGGTGTCCACGGGCAGAGTGTCCACGGGCAGGGTGTCCACGGGCAGGGTGTCCACGGGCAGGGTGTCCACGGGCAGGGTGTCCACGGGCAGGGTGTCCACGGGCAGGGTGTCCATGAGCAGGTGGCATGGGCGGTGGCACAGCAGGCATGCTTGCACCCTGGTGAGGGAGCCTCGGGTGGAAAGGCGCCTGCTTTTCGGCGGGAGGTGGAGCTCCACCGGCCTCGCTGGCCTGGGAAGGGGCAGCTTCGTCTGGAAGGTGACGGAGAGGGGGTGCCATTTCAGGAGCCAGGCCCACCCGCCCTGCGGTGTGTGGTAACGCCCGTCCCATCCTGTCCTGCTAGCAGCTACCCACGCTCTGTGCCTGGCCCAGAGGGGCCCCCTTATCCCCCCACGGGGGCTTGAGCTTCCCGCCTCCCCACCACCGCCCTCTTGGGACAGTCCCCAGGCTCTGGGACCCCCCAGGCCATCCAGGGTGGAGAGGGGTGACAGCCACAGGAGGGGGGCCCTCCTTGTCAAAGGCAGGGTTTGAGCTGAGCGCCACCCTCGGCCGGTTCTCTGTGACCCCAAAGCCGATTGGTGCCGCGGGCCTGCACCCCCCACCCCCCACCCCCCCCGTCGACCGCACCCGCCGGGCCAGCCGCCTCTCTGTCCCGCAGACCCCCCTCTTCGGATCGGCACCTCATCCCCGTGGCCTTCGTGTCTGAGAAGTGGTTCGAGATCTCCTGCTGACTGGCGAAGCCTTTTTTACCTCCTGGGGCGGGGCGGACGCGGGAGTCTGTGTCACGGTAGGTACCCCCCCGCCGCCGCCTCCCCTCCCACCGCCCACGCTCCGGGATGAGTGGCAGCACCCCCCCCCTCCCGCCCCCGCGGGGTCTCCCTGGGCGGGACTGCAGTGAGGCGACCTTTCTGAGCAGCCCGCGGGGCTGGGCTGTGGGCTCCCCATCACCCTTGAGAGAAATGCCCCCACATCCCAGTGTATGTGTGAGGGGGGGTGTGTGTGTGGGGGGCGGTGACTCAGGCACCCCTACTCTGCCCCGGAGCTGTTTCTGTCTGTGTCTGTCCCTCCCCTGGAGACCATCGTGGCTCGGCATGCCTGGGCGGGCAGCGTGAGGGCAGCGGCGAAGCAGGCGGCACTGCCATCCAGCGCACGTCCTGCACGGGGAGGGCGCAGAGCGGTGCAACCCGCCCGGGATGGACACGCAGGAGACTGGAGGGGAAGGGGGAATCGGGGGCAGCTGCTGGTGTGGAGCAGGTGCTGCGCAGACCGGGACGGGCAGGCCCCGCGGTTGGGGGCGATTCACGTGCCCTCCGTGATGTTGTTATGCCCAGATTTCAAGATCCCCAGAGACCACCAGGGAACCGAATCCCATGCAAAAGCAAAAAGAGCCTTTATTCAAGCTAGCTTGGCCCTCTGCCCCCACCGACACAGCGGCAGGACGCAAAGGAGAAAAAACAAATCTAAAACGTGCGATTTTATAGGGAGGCAGGGCCAGACTCCCACGGTGGAGTTGGCCGATTCTGATTGGCTGGGTGAGGGCTGGGGCTAGTGACGCAGATAATCCCTCCCGCACGGGACCTGTCCTGTCCTTTTGCTCTTGATTGGAGCTCAGGCGCACAGTCTTTCCCATTTTGCTAATTCAAAGGGAGGGGTTGGTCTTTGTGATTTCAAGATGGCAGCCCCCAGGTTAGGTTTACATATCACGCGGCCTACGTGGTGGCTGCGAGTCTCACAGTCCAGAATGGCAGCTGTCTTTGCAGTCCCGTTCTGCTCTCTCAATGTCAGCGCTGACGCGGTGGGAAATCGGTTCCTTCCCGCTGGTCTGGGCCCCCCTACCCCCCACCCTCCACCCCCGGCCCCGCAGTGGGTCAATGCTTCACCCCAGGTTTGTGCGTTCCCCAGCACCGTCACCAGGTGTGGGCTTTTTATGTTTGCTTTCCTTTCGGGGGGCCGGGGTTCCTGAGGGTCCCCGCTTTGCTCACGCTCAGAGAGCGGCATTTCCCTCCAGGTTCCCTCCAAGGGCGACGTCAGCAGACCTCGCTGCCCAGCACGGGGTGAGATCTGAGACTGTTTGCCTTTCTCTGCTCACCTTCTGGTTTGGGGACCGAAGGGGCAGAGCCATTGTCGGGGCGGGGTTGGGGGAGGCGGCAGGCCCCAGACAGGGAGCTGCTCCTCAGAGACCCTCTGGGACGGGGCTGGGGCCCGGGGAGCCAGCGGCTCTCAGCAGCGGGGCTGGATCGCTCTGTTCCGAGGCCCAGCCTAATGAATAGCGTGTTTGCTCCAGATTAAATCCCAGCCCTCGCTTCCTGTCCCCACGCCAACAGGACCTGCTTGGCGCGAGGCTCGCCAGCGGGCAGAGAAATGTAATTAGATCCGCGCGGAGAGCCAGCCTCCCTGGGAGCCTTGGCTGAGCCGAGCGGCATGTGGGCGGGACGTGTTCTGTCCCCGGGGTCAAGGCCGGAGGGCGCGGCGTGGCCCAGCCCTCGGACGCCTGCGCCTCTGTCTGCCTCGGGGAGACCCCTCCTTAGGGCCCCAGGAGCTCCCTTGGCTGAAGCCAGACCAGCCGCGGGGCCTAGCTCACGAACAGAGGGTCCTGCCCGCCCCGGAACCACCTACATGGGCCGCCTCACCGGGCCGGCATCTCTGCAGGGATTTCTACAGATTTCAAATGCAACAAGTGCATAAGACTCTTGCAGAGATTTCTAAAAATTTCAAATAAAACAAGGGCTTAAGACTCTGCCCCCGGCGAGGCTGCCCCCCCACCTCCCTCTGCACACAGGACCCTGCACCCAGGGCTGTGGGCCACGCACAGAGGCACGCATGCCTTTGGCGACAGGTAGCGCCCCGTCACCATGGACAGTTCCCTAACAGGTAGCGCCCGTCACCATGGACAGTTCCCTAACAGGTAGCGCCCGGCACCATGGACAGTTCCCTAACAGGTAGCGCCCGGCACCATGGACAGTTCCCTAACAGGTAGCGCCAGTCAACATGGACAGCTCCTAACAGGTAGGCCCGTCACCATGGACAGTTCCCTAACAGGTAGCGCCCGGCACCATGGACAGTTCCCTAACAGGTAGCGCCAGTCAACATGGACAGCTCCTAACAGGTAGTGCACGGCACCATGGACAGTTCCCTAACAGGTAGCGCCCGGCACCATGGACAGTTCCCTAACAGGTAGCGCCCGGCACCATGGACAGTTCCCTAACAGGTAGGCCCGGCACCATGGACAGTTCCCTAACAGGTAGCGCCCCTCACCATGGACAGTTCCCAAACAGGTAGCGCCCCTCACCATGGACAGTTCCCTAACAGGTAGCGCCCGGCACCATGGACAGTTCCCTAACAGGTAGACCCGTCACCATGGACAGTTCCCTAACGAAGAAGTTCACATGGCAGCTTGCAGGAACCCTCTTCGCATCTGCAAACTCACTCTGTCCCCAAAGCGTCCCCCTCCCCGACGGGGACATTGAGGTGCAGAGGTCACGTGACTTTCCCGAGGTCAGCCAGGCCTTAGAAAGTGGGGAAGATCACCCCCAGGTCCCCAGGCGGCAAGGTGTCTGGACCCCGCTCTCCCATGGTGCCCAGGAGCTATTTTGGGGGCACCCCTGTGTAAAGGAGGGGGCGCCTCCCAGTCCGGGGACCTCCCCTCGATCGCTGTGGACGGCAAGCAGGTGAGGGGAGAAGCGCCCCCAGGACGTGCAGGGTGCCAGCCCCTCTCAGCCTCCAGCCTGCGGCCCGAAGCAGCGCTCTGTCTGCCCCCCCCCCCAAAAAAAAACCCTCCCCCGTTCCCGCAGATGAGGGCCAGGGGGGAGCGCAGCCGCCTCACCGGACCTGATGGAGCTTAGGGACTCCATGCCACGTGTCCGGCCGCCCATCATCTCACCGGGAGCACCACGCTTGGGTGCGAAGCGTCCCGATTCCCGTAATGAATGCCTGGCCACGGGCCTCGGCGACGGCCGCCTGGAGGATGGCTGCGATTTACTGGGGTGCTTGTTACCCCTTAAATAAACAGCAGTTAACAGGGAAGCGTTTGATTGGGGCCTGGGAGCCAGCAGAAGTGTCTACAGCCTCGCCGGAACCCTCCGCAAACGCATTTTTAAAAAATGTGTGTGTGTGTGTGTGTGTGTGTGTGTGTGTATGTATGTATATGTATATATATAGATTTTTCACAGAGAAGAAGGGAGAGGGAGGGATAGAGAGTTAGAAACATCGATGAGAGAGAAACATCGATGAGATCAGCCGCCTCCTGCACATCCCCCATGTGCCCGCAACCAAGGTACATGCCCTTGACCGGAATCGAACCTGGGACCCCCTCAGTCCGAAGGCCGATGCTCTATCCACCGAGCCACACCGGTTAGGGCCCGTGAATGCATTTTTAATGACCCCTCTGTCTGTTCCCGAAAACCCACTCGCATGGGGAGGATGCAGACCAGACGGGGCCCAGGGCGCCTCCCTGCTGGCGGGTGGTCGGCGACGCCCCAGAGGTGGGCACGGGTCCCCAGCACGGCAGCATCGCTGTGTCCCCGGATTCGGCCTCCGGGATGGACCCTGAGAGCCTGGCCCAGACCGCCTCGGGCCGGCTCCGCCCCCTCCCGGCCAGCTGGTCCGTGTGCCCGGAGGACGGGGGGGACGCTGCAGCCTTTCCTGTGCCCAGGACCGCGGCTCGGACTCAGCCCAGCGTGGGCCTCGGGCTCATTTCCTGTCACTTTTCATAAAGTCGACGTCAGAAAGCCTCCCCGTACCCCCCACCCCGCCACCCCCATGGAGCCGGCCATGGCAAAGGCCCCGAGAAGCCCGGAGAAATCCATCCTGGGGATTATTCCCTCCCGGACCACACTGGAGTCCCGGCTAATCAGAAACGGGAAACACACCTGAGCCCGGCCGCTCTGTCCCCCAAAACGCGGCAGGCTGGCCAGGCTTTGTCCGTGGAAGGAACACTCAGACCCTCAGGAAACCGATCTCTGCGTGAATGCTAGGGACCCGGGGCCAGCGCCCAGGGGGCTCAGCTGGAAGCAGCCTGCCCGGGGTGGGGGAAGGAGGGGGAGCTTATCAAAGGCCAAGGTGCTCTGTCCTGGTTTTGCAAAAGCAGATGCCGGACATTACCTCGTGACCTAGCCCAGCCGTGGCTCAGAGCCTGGGGGCCAGGTTAGCCAAGTCAGAGTCGGCCCGGGTCCCCATCTCTGGGGTCAGTGGGCCAGCACACGGCTTCCTGTGGGGATGCCTCTGTCCCAGGTGACCTTCTCAGGCCGGGGTGTTGGGGTTCAGGCGTCTCTTTCCAGCTGGTCTGGGATAAGCGACCCTCCCTGGTCCCTCTCGAGGTCCGTGCTCAACCGAGGCTCGGCAGCTGAGCCTCCAGAGCAGAAACTCAGTCCTCCCCTGAGCTGAGGGCATGCAGCAGGAACAGCCAGGCCTGGAGGGCGGGGTGCAGGCTCAGGCCCGCTTCCTGCCTGATGGGCAAGTGCAGGCCCAGGCCCACCCCCTGGCCTGATGGGTGGGTGCAAGATCCCACCCATCTCTGCAGGAAGCCAGCCCTGTTTTTATTTATTTTTAAATTCTCAAGGATATGTTTTTATTGCTTTGAGAGAGAGAAGGAGGGACAGAGAAACACTGATCAGTTGCTCCCTCTATGCATCCCAGCTAGGGATCAAAGCCACAACCTAGGTGTGTGCAAGGACTGGGAATCGAACCTTCAGCCTTTTGGTGTATGGGCTGATGTCCCAACCAAACTGAGCCACCCCAGGGTGAGAAGCCAGCACTGCTCTTAAAACAGCAAGTTAAGGCCCAGGGTTAGAGTGTTCTCTCTCTCTCTCTCTCTCTCTCTCTCTCTCTCTCTCTCTCTCTCTCTCTCTCTTTCTCTCTTCCCAGTCTCTCTCTGCCTCTGTCTCTTTCTCTCCGTGGTGTTGGGTAGAGCCAGATGCCTGTGAGTTAGGAAGAGGCTCCTGTCCCCCAGTGGTCCCCTGTCCATCTTCCAAAAGGCCCTCCATCCGTCCTTCCTAGATGCCTGTCCTCTTCAGATTCTCCCAAGCTCAGTGGGGACACAGCCCCGGGGTCTGTCCGAGGCAGGAAGGCTTTGGGGCCCCACCTTCCAAGGCATTCACCCAGCTGGCTAGCAGTTGCCCCGTCTTTGCGGCCCGCTGTCCCGACCTCCTCTCTCCAGCAAGGTCACCCCGGGGGCCCAGCAGGTGGTTTCCACTGTAGGCGTTTTTTTCTCTCTTTCCCACGTCCAGCGTGGAGAGAGAGATTGGGTTCTGTTTCTGAGTAGAGGAGCTGGGGATTAAGAAATGTGAAGAATAGCCGAGACCGGTTTGGCTCAGTGGATAGAGCGTCGGACTGCGGACTGAAGGGTCCTGGGTTCGATTCCGGCAAGGGCATGTACCTTGGCTGTGGGCACATCCCCAGTAGGGGGCGTGCAAGAGGCAGGTGATAGATGTCTCTCTCATCGATGTTTCTGACTTTCTATCCCTCTCCCTTCTGCTCTGTAAAAAAAATCAATAAAATATATTAAAAAAAAAAAAAAGAAATGTGAAGAATAGAAGAGAAGATGCAGAAATAGAGATAAAAAGCTGGGGCCAGGTGGGATGTCTGTTCTCTATGATGGAGAGGCAGCGACTCTGAGCCCAGGAAGCCATGTTTATTTATACTCCACAATAAAAGGGGTTTCTCCAACATTAGGATCAAAGCAGTTTCGGTGGGCCCAGGCCCTGTTCATCCCCCCATTCCAGGGGCAAGCCTGCATTTACATTTCAAGGCTCTCTCCCGGACACCTGGGGCAGAGTTAAGGCCAAGCTGATACCACATTCAGCCTTGTTGGTGAATGTATTTTTCCAAGACGGAGATTTTACCAGGTGCCTTAGATTCAGCCTGACAAAGATTTAAGAATGCTCAAGGTATCTTGCCTGGGGGCACCCCCCACATTCCACAGCTCCCCGTAACCCCTTCTCGTGGGCCAGCTGAGCAGTGGACCCCGGACTCCAGTGCCTCCTCAGGCGAGGATGGGGCCACGCACCTCGGCCCCTGGAGGGTAGGAGCTGGAGAAGGCGTGAGCGTGCACAGGATGCCTCAGTGCCTGGCAGGCTCGGCGACCCCACCCCACCCCCCCTCCCCCCGAGAAGCCCTGACCCTCCTGGCTGCGGGCTGACCTGGCTGCTCCGTCGCTTCCCGTAATGAATGTGGGTCCGGACCCACTTCCTGCCTGGGACTCCCAGGTGCGTCCAGGCACCGAGGGGGGGGGCCCTCCTGTCCTGAGGACACAGGGTGGCCGTCAGCCGGGAGGCACAGGGACGGGGCTAGGCCCTCCGCCCGCTGCCAGTTAACCGCTTCTTGTTTTCTTTCCACGCAGGATCCCGTGGGTGAACCTGTACAAACTTCAATTACACTTACGAACCTAAACCCAAACTTCGGGAGGCGAGGCTCCCCGCCCTCCCTCCGCCGCGTGCCGGCGGGGACTCGAGCAGGACGCTAGAGGCCAAATATATTTTTATAGAGAAGCCGCGCCGACGGGGCTGCCCTCCCCATCACCTCGAGGACGGACGAGGGGAGAGACAGACGCCGGATGGAGCGGGGGGCCGAGGCGGCGGGCCCGGCGCGGAGGCGGGACGCTCCGAGGAAGCGGGCGTTGCCACGACGCTGACTGTGCCAACAATACCATTATGTGCCATGTGGGACCCGAGGGACCTGGTGAACCGCCCGAGCCACGCGCGCCCACGCGGGCGTCTCGCAGGAAGCAGGGGTGGGCAGCCCTTCCGGAGAGTCGCTGTTTCTGGGGAATATCGATGTATATAAATATATAAACACACACACACACACGCACACGCACACACACACACTTTTTTGTACTGTAGCAATTTTTGAATATCTTCGATGTTCCTTTTTAAAAAAAAAAGTGTTACCCATCACCACACCTGATTTATGTCACATGCTTAGTACGGACGGAATAAACCGGTGTTTTCTACCTTGCAAACGCACACACGCACACACCGCCTCACACACACATGCACACACCCCACACACACGGATGTATACGCGCACATATATATATGCATATACTGGACATACCGTCCGAGTGGGCATATTTCTCTGGGGTGGGGGAGGGCCTGGTCCCTGATTGCCACCCGTCCTGGGGGGCCGCCCCCTCCACCCACAGACCCTCCAAGGGCATGTCCGCGTTCGCAGGTGTCGGGTGCGAGGCCCCAGGCGTCGGGTGCGAGGCCCCAGGCGTGTCCTCGGCCGGCTGGAGAAGACTGTGGTTTTATATACATACATCTATATAGACATATATATACGCACACACGTCATGGTACCGTTTTTTACCGGCCGTCTGAAGACGCTGTCAGAGCCGTGTGGGTGTTTATGTAGCAGCCGCACACCCCGGCCCGGGCGCGCGTCGGGCGGGCGGGGGGCGGGGTCCTGGCCATCTTCGTGTTCTCCAAGCGTAGATCGAATTAAAGACATTTTCCAGTGCCAAAAATTAAAGGACTGTATCCTTATCACGTGTGTGCGTGCGTGCATCGGAGCAGGGCTGGGGATTGAGAGGGGCCCAGTTTTTCTGGAAAACGAGATGCATCCTCCGTGGGTGGGGCTCAGGCTGCTCCCGTGGGAGCCACACGCTGGTGTGTTCCGTGCCTTCCCCGCACATTCGTGGGCAGAGGTCGCCGGCTCTTGCTTGAGCCCAAGGGTGACTTTGAATCTTGGAGGGAGGCGTAGCACAGTGTCTCTGGGTTCCCGCGGTTGCGTGTGTGTGTGTGTGTTTCCATCACGGTTCCCCCAGGTGGCCCCGGTGGAAATAAGACCCCACGCCAGAGCCTCGTCACCGATCCCAACCCACAGTCCATGCACAGCTTGCCCTGGCCCTGGCGGAGGCAGCCTCGCCTGTCAAGGTGCCTGGTGCCCAGCTTGCTGCCAGGAGGGGGCGCTGTGGGAGATGGGGCGCCATCAGAGGCCCTCTTCCATGAGAGAACTAGCCCTCACAGGGGGGCCCAAATCCCGTGTGTGTGTGTGTGTGTGTGTGTGTGTGTGTGTGTGCACGTGCGTGAGCGTGTGTGTGCCCTGTGTGTATGTGTGTGTATGCATCTATGCGCATGTGTATACGTGCATGTATGCATGAGTGTGCATGCACGAGCATGTGTGTGTGCGTGTGCATGTGCGTGTGTGTGTGTGTGTGCCTGTGGCTTGTCCCCTATAAATGGCCCACGTGCAAATGGATCTCACCAGGAGGGCGCTTGCACCAGTGTGTGTGTGTGTGTGTGTGTGTGTGTGTGCTCGAGGTGTCTGTATGGCTTGTCCCCTGTAAATGGCCCACGTGCAAATGGATCTCACCAGGAGGGCACTAGCGCCGATCTGGGTAAGAGGTTAGAGATCAGGCCAACCGTGAGCCTCGCGCCCACTCACCGGCTGGGCTGGCGGCACCCTGGTTCCTCCGGGGCCCAGTTCCCCTCTGCCACACCGTGGTACGTGCTGACCACGGTCTGGGGCCCACCGGAGGCCCTCAGCATGCAGAGCCGCTGGCCTGTCTCTGGGGAACCTCGGCCGTGGGGTCACGTCCACATCTAGGCTAAGCCCCTCCTACTCCTCACGCACCTGCTGTCCTTTTGGCCTGACTGAAATTCGAGCGCAAACACTTTTGTTGACCAGTTCTGCGTGCTGATGGGAGGAGCTTGACCAAGGCCAAGACGGCTTCCTGACCCCGTCCCACGGGCTCAGACCCCAGAGCGGGTCGTCTGGACGGTCGTTCTGCTGCTCAGTCTAATTAGCATATTAGCTCTTTGCTATATAGCATATCCTATCTAATCCTCTAATGAAAGGGTGACATGCAAATTAACCATCACTCCATCACAAAGATGGCGGCACCCATAGCCACAAGATGGCGGTGCCCAGTCCTCTCAGCTCTGCCAGAGACCCCCCCAGTCCCGGGGGGGCGACCACTGAGAGCGGGCAGCGTGTGTGGCCTGGTGGAATGTTTGCTTTGTTGCCGTGGCGATGGGGCAAGAGTTCTGTGCCTGGCCGTGGATGGGCATCTGGGCCACAGAGACCCTCTGGGCAGTGGGCGTGGGGCGGCTGGGCCCCTCAGAGAGCGATGGGCACCGGATTGGTGCACAGAGCTACTCATCCTATATAATGAAAAGCCAATATGCAAATCAACCGAATAGTGGAACAACCGGTTGCTATAATGTGCACTGACCACCAGGGGGCAGATGCTCAATGCAGGAGCTGCCCCTTGGTGGTCTGTACACTCCCTCAGGGGGAGCACTGCTCAGCACAAGCTGGGCTCATGGCTGGTGAGTGCAGTGGCAGTGGCAGGAGTCTCTCTCGCCTCCATGGCAGGGAGCAGGCCTAAGCCATCAGTCAGACATCCCCTGAGGGCTCTTGAGCTGTGAGAGGGTGCAGACTGGGCTGAGGAACTACCCCCGACCCCTGCCCTAGGTGCACAAATTTGTGCACTGGGCCTCTAGTCCTATCTAATAAAAGAGTAACGTGCAAATTGACCATCACTCCAACACACAAGATGACCACCCCCATGTGGACATAAGATGGCCACCACAAGATGGCCAGCAGGGGAGGGCAGTTGGGAGGGACCCAGGCCAGCAAAGGAGGACAGTTAGGGCGGGCAGACCTGCAAGGAAGAGCAGTTGGGGGTGACCAGGCCTGCAGGGGAGGATAGTTAGGGGTGAGCAAGCCTGCAGGGAAGGGCAGTTAGGAATGACTGGGCTGGTGGGGGATCAGTTAGGCATCAATCAGGCTGGCAGTGGAGTGGTTAGGGGGTGATCAGGCTGGCAGGCAGAAGCGGTTAGGGATGATCAGGCAGGCAGGCAGGCAGGCAGGCAAGTAAGCAGTTGGGAGCAGTCCTAGATTGTGAGAGGGATGTCTTACTGCCTGGAATGGGAAGTTGGAGATACTTTAGGGGTCCCAAGTTGGAGAGTTTGCAGGCTGGACTGAGGGACACACACTCCCATGCACAAATTTTGTGCACTGGGCCTCTAGTATATATATATATATATATTTTTTTTCATTGATTTCAGAGAGGAAGGGAGAGAGAGACACTTCAACTGGGAGAGAATCGTCATCCATAGGTTGCCTCCTGTCCACCCCCCACTGGGCACGGAGCCCACCACCTGGGCGTGTGCCCTCGTGGGAATCGAACCCTCACCTCCTGATTCCTAGGTTGATGCTCAGCCACTGAGCACACCGGCCGGGCCGCCCACCTCTTTTGCTGCTTCCCCGTTTGGTCTGTGATCTCTGCCGCCTAGGGAGCTGGCCGACCGGCCTCTGGCAGAGGATCCAGGGCTGCGCTGGGCCAGGCGGGCTGCGTGCACAGCCGGGCGGGACCTTCCGAGGCTGTCACTTCTCAGTGGCATCAGCACACACCTTCGCCGCCCCCCTCCCCCCGTAAGAACCCCCGCACTCCCGGGGGCCATCGCTCCTGTCTCCACCGCCAGCCCGCAGCTCACAGTGGGTGGGAGAGACACCCCACCCCCGGCTCTGCGAATGGCGGGCCGTTCTTTTCTGTGTGTGTTCTTTTTGTGGTGGTTGTTTTAATGTTTTTTTTAAATTGATTTTTTTACAGAGAGGAAGGGAGAGAGAGAGAATTAGAAACATCGATGAGAGAGAAACACCCATCCGCTGCCTCCTCCTGCACACCTCCTACTGGGGAAGTGCCCGCAGCCAAGGCACATGCCCTTGGCCGGAATCGAACCTGGACCCTTCGGTCCGCAGGCCGACGCTCCCTCCACGGAGCCCCGCCGGTTTCGGCGTCGGGCCGTTCTTGCTCTGCCGTGTGTGTGTGTGTGTGTGTGTGTGTGTGTGTGTGTGTGTGTGTGTGTGTGTGTAAGAGGTCGCCACGCCTGTGTGCCTGGAGAGCACGCCTCGTTGCCGCTCGCCAGCACCCGCTGGTCCTCACCGCCCACCCTGATTGGCCGGCTCCTCCGGCAGCGCCTGCCTCGGCGTCCGTCATCCCGGCCGCGCTGTGACTCAGCCTTTCAGAGGCTGCTCTGGGGCTGGGTCTGCTGAGCATATTGTTGGTGGATTGTTTGTTTGTCTCCGTTGTCAACAGCACAGCCCACAGGAATAAGCCAGACTCCATCTGAGGCGCCCGATGGCTTCCTGCGCCGAAAACAGCTGCTTCTCCCCACGCGGAGCCCTGGTGTACGTCGGGGACGCACGGCGTTCTTCCTGGGGTTTCTGGGAGCTCCGAGCTGACTGGCCCTGTGAGCCATGCAGCCGGCCCTTCTCTCCCAGCGGGGAGGGGCCTGGCTGTGGGGGTTGGCGTGGGGAGGGGAGGAGGCGCCTGGCCCTGGGGCCTGGAGGTGGGGGCTGGCCGTGGGGCTCGGTGTTTTGGGGTCAGAGCTTGCACTGGAATGCAGGATTAGGTAAACCTGTGGTGGAGACAGGTCCTGCCTCAGGTCACCCCTATCGTCCACCAAAGAGAAATGTTGACCTCCAGCATGAGGGGAGGTCACTGCTGGCAAGCACACCCAGCCAATCTCCGGGGTTCCGGGGGTCCCTGCAAGCAAAGCCGGTCGGGGTGGCGAGTTTGGCTCCGAGCAGCCTCTCCCTTCGTGCTGACGGGCTGGCGGGTCACAGCTGAGGCCACTTCGCCGAGGAGCGGGCCCTCCGGCTCGGAGCGCTCCCACACCCTCATCCGCACCCGATGTCTCTCCATGGGGAGGGTGAGCACGCGGGCAGCGGCGGGCGGCGAAGCTGTGCCCACCGTGGAGCAGGGGGTAAGGGGAGGTCGCCGGTCCTTACGGGGCTACGCCCTCCATGAACTGAGCGGCTGGGGCGCACAGACATGCCATTCGTCCGTTCTGCTCGCCCGTGGGTGGCGGCGAGCAGACGGGACACGGGGTGCCCCCCAGGCGTGAGAGCGGGAGATGCGGGCACTTGGAACGGAAGACTTGTGATTGGGGGAACACGTGGCCAGTGGGGGGCTCCAGGAAAAGTGTTTTCTAAAAAGCAGGGTGTCACCAAACCAGAGAGATTGGGACCTGCATTGCCACCATGTGTCCACCATCCGGATGCCATTGCTGACATGGACGGACACACAGGGAACTATTTGACATTGAAACTGGGACTCGGAACAGTTGGACATTGAAACTGAGACTCAAACATTTTTTGTTCTTGTACATTTATTTCCAGCATGCAGAGGCAAGATTTTTTTAAAGAAAAGAAACGGGGGGACAAGATTGATGTAGAGGCAGAGAAGCATTGAACAGACTGTCAAACTACAGGGGGAAGGCTGGGGAGGGTGGGGGCGGGGCTGTAAAAGATCAACTGAAGGACTTGTCCGCAGGCATATGAGCATCACCAATGGATGCAAGACACTGGCGGCTGGGGGGGGGGGGGCAGGTGAGGGCATGTGCTGCGTGCGGGTAGGGGAGGCTAGGGGGAGGACAATGCGGGGGGGGGGGAAGGAAAACATGTACTACTATTTATAATACTTTAAAAGAAAAATAAATAAATGCAAAAAACATTTAAAAAATAAATAAAACGTAGGGTGTTGCTGAAACCGGTATGTCTCAGTGGATAGTGCATCGGCCTGTGGACTGGAGGGTCCCGGGTTCGATTCCGGTCAAGGGCATGTACCTTGGCTGCAGGCACATCCCCAGTGGGGGGTGTGCAGGAGGCAGCTGATCGGTGTTTCTCTCTCATCGATGTTTCTGACTCTCTATCCCTCTCTCTTCCTCTCTGTGAAAAATCAATAAAATATATATTTTTTAAAAAGCAGGGTGTCGCCGAGACCGGTTTGGCTCAGTGGACAGAGCGTCGGCCTGTGGACTGAAGGGTCCCGGGTTCGATTCCGGTCAAGGGCATGGACCTTGGCTGTGGGCACATCCCCAGTGGGGGGTGTGCAGGAGGCAGCTGATTGATGTTTCTCTCATCGATGTTTCTGACTCTCTATCCCTCTCCCTTCCTCTCTGTAAAAAATCAATAAAACATATTTTTTTTAAAAAGCAGGGTGTCACTTTTTTTCTCTCCTGGCGACTCGGTGGGAGCCGTCAGTCTGACCTCCCCGGGGAGCCAGACGGGGCTGCCAGGCGGGACCAGGCCCCGCTCCGGTAAAATGGTTCAATGAGAAGCGGGTCAGCAGCTGAGGCTCAGGGGCTGCCAGGTCCCCACCGGCTCTGTGGCTTCACTGGGTGGACGGACAGACGGGCCGGCCGCTGAACGCGTCTCCTCGGACACGCGTGGGGCCCCCGCGTGAGGACAGCTGGGCGGGGGCCCGGCGTCGGTTCACTCTCAAAGGGCAGTGCCCTCCGCACCCCCTGAGACGAGGCAGCGGCCGGAGCCCTCCATTCCCTGGGATTCGGCCGCCGGCTCCTGAAGGGCTGACCTCGCCGGGATGCGTCGCAGCTCTCCCACCCCGTCCCCCCTCACCTCCCCCACCCGTGGCACGCCAGAAGCCTGCCGTGACGTGGGCTGTATTTGTTAAAAGTCCAGTTCGCACTCGCTGCCCGCTGCTGTAGAGCCGAAGACCGTCGGGAAACACAGATGTTGACGTTACGATTCATTAACAGTAGCAAGATGACAGTCATGAAGACGCAACGAGGATAACGGTACGGCTGGGGGTCACCACCACACGAGGACCTGCATTAAAGGGCCGCGGCATCAGGAGGGTTGAGAACCACGGCTCTAGACCGAGCACTGCAACACACAGGCCGTCCACGCCGCGTGAGAAACTGCCCGAAATGTGGTGCCTGAAAGCAAAACTGCGTTTCCGCTTTTACTCCTCCCTCTTCGGGGCACGGCCTGGGCTCAGCCGGGCGGTTGTTCCTCCCGCTGCTCACCCGGTGGGAGCTGGCGTCCCCGGAGCCTCCATCACTCACACCTGAGCCTCAACACCAAGGTCAGACACCTGCGGCTCCTCAGGCCCCTCTCTCTCTCTCTCTCTCTCTCTCTCTCTCTCTTTCTCTTTCTCCCCCCCATCCCCCTTCAGCTTCAGTTTCCTCATTATTGTTGCCAAACCCAAAGGACCAGGGACCCCCTTGCCCAAGATCAGCTGCTGCTGCAGTGCCTGTGGTCATCGTTGTCAAGGAGACGTGGGAGCTGCGGGAAGCCCTCGGATGCTTGCGGCTCCCACTGGAACACAGGGCGGCTCTTGGCTGCAGGTTCCTGGGGAGACAAGGCCGGAGGGTGGAAGGCATGTGCATGGAGATTCAGACGCAACTCCTTTCAATGAAAGAGTTCAGAGACGGAGGAAAAGGAGAACTGAGGACGAGGAGCCGTTTGGGACCAGGTGAGGTGGTGCTGGAGGTGGGAGGCGGGAAAGAAGGGTGGGCGGAGGAAGGGGAATAGGATGTGGGGAGATCAGAGACGAGTGAAGCATCATGGGAGATGACTATCGCTCTCTAAACGCCCAGGGGACAGCATGTGGAGTGCACCCGGCATGCTTATCACCAAGGGGCAGTCTTGTGTGTATGGTATCACCAGCCTTCATCTAGTCTCTTATTTATTTTTATTTTTAATGTAACTTTTTATTGATTTTAGAGAGGAAGGGAGAGGGAGAGAGAGAAAGAAACATCAACGATGAGAGAGAATCATTGACGGGATGCCTCTGGCACACCCCCTATTGGGGATTGGCTGGCCGACGCCACATCGGCCAGGGCTCCTAGGTGTTTCAGTCAGAAAGGCAGTACTGAGCCAAAACCGGTGTGGCTCAGTGGACTGAAAGGTCCCAGGTTTGATTCCGGTCAAGGGCATGTACCTTGGTTGTGGGCACATCCCCAGAAAGGGGTGTGCAGGAGGCAGCTGATGGATGTTTCTCTCTCATCGGGGGTTCTGACTTTCTATCCCTCTCCTTTCTTCTTTGTAAAAGATCAATACAATCTATTAAAAAACATAGTGCTAAAAAAAAAATCAGAAAGACAGTACCGAACTGACGAGGGCCTGTCCCCGGTAAAGGGTGCAAGCAAGATGGAGAGAGAAGAGTAGATTGAAAAACATCTTTGAGGACTCACTGGCATGCCTTGAAATTAGAATTGATTTTTAAAAGGAGACAGATGATTACGCGGATGTTTAAAGATGACCACGATTGGGAGCTGGGCAGACACGGGGGTGGGGGGAGCGGGAGAGACAGCTGATGGGAGGGAGAGATAAGGATCCACTCTGGCGCGTGATGACTCGGAGATAATGGTGGCCGAGCCTGGCCTCTGGGTAATTAGCGATGCGAGGCCACATCCTGAGCAAAAGGCTGCGCGGGGTTCACTGACTCCAAAGTCAACATGAAGATAAATATCGGCTCCCGCCAATCCAAAGCAAATAGCAGCAGATCCATACTGCCGTCACAGGCAGCCGGAACGCCGGTGAAACGTGTGAAACGGGGGGAGCTGGGACTGCGGAGCCGTGATCTGAGAGAGAAGGAACAGACGGGCCCTGGGAGGTACCTTCCGGACTGGGGCCTTGGGACGGGGACAGAGAAGGCAGCGCAGTCTCTGGGGGGAAGGGAGAGATGGTAGTTTGGGGATGCTGAGGTTGCCATAGGGAGAGCGGCTTCACTGCAGAGTGGGGAGTCAGGAAGGGAAGGAAGAGCACCAGAAATCTGCCGGAGGGCCTCGGAGGGCTGTTGCTACGTGCGAGGCGGCATAAGGCGCAGCTCCATACGGTTGGGGAAAGAACCGGCCAGGAGCTGAAGGCAAACAATTGGTGAAACCCGCTCGGGAAGGTGGGATTCTGAGCTCTGCTCAGCCAGCGTGGAGAGATGTTGCTTAACTTCTGTGACACTCGGGACAGGCCCCCGAAGGATTATGCCCGAGGAGTAGGGCCAAATGGCTATAGGCGCAAGGCTATTCTACATTCATCCTATATAATTTTTTTTTAAGTTTCAAAAGGACCAAATCGATTCACAAGGAACTGCAGCCAGAACAAAACTCGACGTATTCTAAAGGATAACAAATTGCAGACGCTCAACAATGTAACGGGCAACATGCCTAGCATCCAATAAACAATTACTGGACATGTGGGGATGCAGGATCATATGACCAATTACAATTACAAGGAGAAGATGTATTTAATAGAAACAGACCCAGAAATCACAGAGAAGATGACACTAATGGCCAAGATCCTTAAAACCATGATTGCAAGTATGTTCTAGACCAGTGGTCGGCAAACTCATCAGTCCACAGAGCCAAATGTCAACAGGACAACGATTGAAATGTCTTTTGAGAGCCACATTTTTTAAACGTAAACTTCTTCTAACATCACTTCAAAATAGACTCACTCAGGCTGTGGTATTTTGTGGAAGAGCCACACTCGAGAGGCCAAAGAGCCGCATGTGGCTCACCAGCCACAGTTTGCCATCCACAGCTCTAGGGTATGAAAGGGAAGTCCAAAAATAAGGAGAAAAATAAAAAGACAGAAAAATACCAAATGGAACTTCTACAATTGATCAATGAAATGTCTGAAATGAAAATTCCCTGCATCAGCTTAACATTGGATTCAATGCTTCAGAAGAAAGGATAAGTGGACTTGAAGATATACAATAGAAACTAGTTTAAATATTAACCCTTTAAAAAGGCTGAACAAAAAAAATATATACCGTTTTAGTGACCCACAGGTCAAACACCAAGCAGGATAATACACGTACAATTGGAGTCCCAGAAGGAGAGGAAAGGGGTCAGAAAAGTATTTGACAAAATAATGACTTTGTGCGATGCATGTGAAACAATGTTTAGATGGAATCTATGTCTTCCAATGCTAATCTGAGAAACCAAGTTGTAAGACCAGTGATCCAATTATTCCACATTAAGAATAGGAAAAGAAAGAGAGAAAGAAAGAAAGAGAACTAAACCACAAGTAAGAGTGAGGAAATAAAAATGAGGGTGGAAATCAAGGACCCCCAATATTAGCAAACACTAGGGGGGAAAAAAACCAATGAATGAAATCCTGATTTTTTAAAAAATATATATTTTTTTATTTTTTACAGAGCGGAAGGGAGAGGGACAGAAAGTCAGAAACATCTATGAGAGAGAGACATCGATCAGTTGCCTCTTGCACGCCCCCTACTGGGGATGTGCCTGAAGCCAAGGTACATGGCCTTGCCAGAATCGAACCCGGGACCCTTCAGTCCGCAGTCTGACGCTCTATCCACTGAGCCAAACCGGTCTCGGCGAAATCCTGATTTTTTTAAAAAACACCCTTAAAATCGTAAAGGCCAGCTAGACGAATTAAAAAACACACAGGTAAGCACCACGTCAGACTGGGAATGAAAGTGGGACCTGGGTCCTCCGGAGAACAAAGGGCAGGAAGGGGACAGAGGAACCACTTTCTATGAATAAGTCTAGCAACTTAGATTCAGTGAGCAAGGTGCAAATTTCTAACGCTGACACAGAAGGAGAAATCTGGATGGCTCTGTGCCTGGCCACACCACGGAATCCACACCTGACAGCACCCACGGTGGGATTGGAACTGGGTGTGTCACCCTGAAGGACCCCGGACCTGAGGCAACCCCACCAGTCCCACAACTGCCCGTTCACAAACTGGAAGAGGAAGTGCTCCCAGCTCACGGGTGAGCTGAGAACCAGACAAAGATGTTACAACCAACAGAAATACAACAGGCAGAAAGGAGGGGCGGGAGGCAGAGGGGGCGTGCGGGGGTGAGTGGTGATGGAGGAGACTGGACTTGGGCTGGTGAACCCCAGTACAATCGACAGAGGCTGTGTTACCAACCTGACACCTGAAATCCGTATGATGCTAGGAACCGAAGTCACCCCAATAAATTCAGTAAAAAATTGTAAGAAGCGGGGAGATCAACCAAAGGACTTATATGCATACATATAACCCTAATCAATGGACACAGACAACAGGGGGGTGGGGGCAGAAATGGGGGCTGAGGGTTAATGGGGGAATAAGGGCACATATATAATACCTTAATCAATAAAGAAATAAAAAAATAAATGCATGAAAAGTAATACAGCCAACCAATATCCCTCATTCACATACCGTACATAAAAGATCTTTAATATAATCTCACCAAGTAACATCCAGGTATATATGTAAAAAAGGATAATGCCAGCTGGAATGTGATGTAGTTTAATATCAAAGGGAGACATATGATCGTTTCAATGGATGGAGAGAAAGCATTAGACAAAAATCAATGGCAATCGTATTAAAAACTCTCAGCAGAGTAGGAATAGAAGCCCCAACTGGCTTGGCTCAGTGGATAGTGCGTCAGCCTGGGGGCTCAAGGGTCCCAGGTTCGATTCCGGTCAAGGGCATGTACCTTGGTTTCGGGCACATCCCCTGTAGGGGTTATGCAGGAGGCAGATGATTGATGTTTCTCTCTCATTGATGTTTCTAATTCTCTTTCCCTCTTTCTTCCTCTCTGTAAAACATCAATTAAAATATATTTTTTTAAAAGTAGGACTAGAAGGGAAGAGCCTCTCCGCTGAACAGCACCCAGAAATCAAAGCCCACAGAACCAAAACGAGATTTTCTGCTGAAATCACACAGTGATGAAAAGCCCAAACACATTCGGCGAGAGTGTCCGTTCTCGGCATTTCTATTTACTCCTGAACCGCGGTCCTGGCCAGGGAGGGGGACACATAAAGGGAATAAAAAACACGCTAATGAGACAGAAAGCAGTAACTCCGTCCTTATTAACTGATGACATGATTATGTCTGTAAAACATCCAAAAGAACCCCCCAGAAGCATTGCTAAATTTATCTATTTCTCTGAAGACAAAGTCAATGTACAAAAATCAATCTTAATGCTATGAATAGCAATAGACAGATGAAAACTTAAAATTAGAAGTAACATCACTCACCATAGCAGCAAAAGTGGAAAATGCTTAAGGATATGTATTAATTCAGTATAGTTATATACACCTAACATTATATATGTTACATGAAATTTGTACATATTTGGGGATATTTGTGTACTTATATATGTGTACTCATATATAGGCAAGAAGTGTACACTAAAAAACTACCATTGTTGAAAGACATGAAAAACCTTCATAAATGGAGAGAAACATCTTGTTTGATGGTTGAAAGACTCACTATTGACATGGGAATTCTCCCCAAATTGATCTACAGATTTAATGTAATCCCAATCAAAATCCAAGCAGACTGAATTTTTTTGGGGGGGTGTGGGGGTGTGGGGGATGGATAACTGATTCTAAACTTTATCTGAATAGGAAAAAACACACCCTAGAACTAGTATCTTAGTCCAATGCTCGGCAAACTCATTAGTCAACAGAGCCAAATATCAACAGTACAAGGATTGAAATTTCCTTTGAGAGCCGAAAACCGACTTCTGCGCATGGGCCACGACGTTTCAATCACACTGTACGTGCGCGCGCTCGCACGTGGTGTTTTGTGGAAGAGCCACACTCAAGGGGCCAAAGAGCCGCCTGTGGCAGCCTGAATGGCGGGCAGGCCACCCAGCACGCCCTGCCAAGCAGCTAGCTTCGGTGCTGACCTGGCGTCGTCCTCCGGAAGGAACCTCGGAGGGGGCCCCAATGGGGCTGTAACGGCTGAAAGGATCAGCTCTCGGAGTAAAATGTGAGGAGAATCGACTTGGTTGCGAGGGAAGCCAAGATGCCACCAACCACAGAGAGGACAAAGCAGAAGAAGAAATCATCAATTGCTCTTCAGCATGGAAACCTTCAGCTTTCTCACACACACACACACACACACACACACACACACACGGCACTACTGAGAAAACAAAGTTAGACCACAGAGTGGGAGGGAAATCTACAATAGATATTCCTGACAACGAACTTGTATCCAGAATAGGCAAAAATAAATGAATGAATGAATGAATGAATGAGAATGGAAAAAGAAAGAAGGAAAAGAAAAGCCACTTGATTTTAAAATAATCGGCAAAATACTTGGACAGAAATGTCAGAAAAGGGGCTATAACGGCCATAAGCTCCTGAAGAAGTCGTCAGAAAATGCAAATTGGAATGTGGAGTCTGAGGTGCCCCTCTGTGCCCGAGGGATGGCTCAGCTCAGAGCGAGAACCCCAGAGGGCACAGCCCTCGGGGAGCCGACACGTGGCTGGCTGCAAACATGGCCTCCCTGAGCCTGTGTTTGCTGTCTGCAGCCGGGCACGTGGGAAACCAGCTCACCGGGTGCGTGGGCAGTGCCCACCCCATGGAGGCCGCCGGCCCGCCCCCGCTTTTGCCCAGAGGAAGGAAGACGCACCTGCACGGGGCTTATTCCCGGCCGTTCCTGGCAGCTTTGTCAGAGCAGCCCTAATGGGGGGCGACCGGGGTCACCCCCAGGTGACCGGGAGAAAGCCCGGGGGCCTGCCCCCCCCGGAGAAGTCATCACCCCAAAGGACGGAGGACTGACAGGCACTGGGTGCAGCCAGGGCACCCCTGGCGGTGCCTTCTGGGCTTGGGGTTCTTGGGCGCTCGAGGCCATCACCTGTGGGCTCAGAGGAACTGTCCCTCTCCCAGAAAGAGGCCACCCTGGGGCCGTGCCCATGGTAAGTGTTATCACCTGAACCAAGTGTGATGCCCTGTCCCAGTGCAGCCGGACTGTCTGATTCCTCTCGTGGTCCCCCCTGACCTTCCCCCAGGGCAGTGGTCCCGAGCCGCTGTTCACCACTCTGTTGATTAATGAGTTTGCCGACCATGTTACCCTGTAGGTGGAAGCTGCGAGGCAATTGTGGCATGTTGTGTGCAAAGAGGTAAAGGGTCGTGTACGACAGTGGTCGGCAAACTCATCCGTCAACAGAGCGGCAAACCGCGGCTCGTGACCCCTGCCCTAGGGAGCCCCCGGCAGCCTGACCTCACGCTAAGCTCAGAATGTCATAGGGCCCTCGCGTCCCTTTCTGCCTCCGACCTTCTCTTGGAGCCGGGGTTCCGTGTGCACGTGTGCGTGGCACTGCGTGTCGCTGTTTCTCTTGCCAACCTGGCTCCTGTGAAGGGGACGGGGGTTGGACCACCGGAAGGACCCGGAAGGGCAGAGGAAGATGCGCTCCTGCCCACCCACAGAAACGCGCAGGCGGTAAGCCAGGCCAACGGAGAAACAGCGCGCCGTGGGATCCTGTGCCGAGGAAATTCCAGAAGATTCCGGAGTGAGCCAGGGCGGGAGGGCTGAGCACTGGTCTGAAGGCTCAGCGGGGTCCGTGTGGGAAACGGTCAGACCCGCAGAGAACGGCTGTGAGGTTATTTGAGCCACACTGACGGCCAGATACCGGGAAGCCATGCCCCCACTGATGGGCGGCGTGCCGGAGTGGCGGTGCCGCACCTGGCTGACACCGGGCCATCGGAGGAGGAGATGGGCAGGTGGGTCACCTGAAGGCCATTGGTGGTAATCGGGGGGGGGGGGGGGGGGGGGCGGGAGAAAGCCAGGCCGGAGACCTCTGGGATTGGACGAAGCGTGAGATGATAGACACGTGCTTCTTTGCCGCAGGTGGGCACAGGGTCTGGACAGTCAACCATGAACCCTTGTTGACAGTCGCCGTGAGGGTTTGTGGTCTCCGCTCAGCTGCGGCGGCTGTGTTTGAAGGGGTCCGGGTGCAAAAGACGACAGACAGGCTCAGGCGAGGTAAAGGTGGACTCGGCCTGGGCCCTGACCACCTGTCATTCGTGCGTTCAGTTAACACGTTTCCATTTCAGACGGTGCCATGCGATGGCTTCGTGTCCCTGCGTTGGCGAGGCCGACACGCAGGCCGCCTTGAGCCTGTGGCTGAGCAGCACCCCTCTTCACCCCCAGGGGCCAGGACAGACCAAGATGGAGGCAGAGGCAGGGGGCCAACCCAGACAGTGAAGAGATGGGACGAGGAGCCCCACCAGATCACGTTCCCAGAAACCCCCATCCTGCCTGGAAAAGCGGGGGGTGGGGGGGTTCACCGGGCCCCACAGCTGCCCAGGCTCTGCCTCCCGGATTATCCACCAGAGCCCAGATGGGGGCAGCACTGGCCCCGAAGCAGCAGGCATCCCGGCTGTAGGTGCCCAGAGCCGGGGCCCGCCGGGGAGAAAGGGAAGGAGTTACTCTGAGAGGCGTGGAGGGTGGAAGGGGATTCAAAAGCGAGAGGTGAGCACAGCCTTTCCTGCAAACAGGGGCTTCGGTCCCGTGCAGGTCGGGGTCCCTCGGTGTCAGCCCTCTGGTTTCATGGAGAACTCGGGGTCCGGGGTGGGAAGTGACTTCCTCAGTCACAGGAGGGAGTGGAGAGGCCCTAAGGGGACACCCCGGATTCAGGCTGCTCCCCAGAGGAGGGAGGCCTGCTGATTGTGTTCTAATTGGGTGGATTAGCCTGTGGGAATGACCCCTGGTGGGGGGCAGCTGGATTCCTTCAGACATTTGCATGATAATAGAATCCCCTGGTTAAATGGGAGAAGCTCTGACCCCAGGAGAACCAGGGGATGTGGAGTGTCTGTGATGTGAGAACGGGGACTTCCTCCCCAGAGGAGAGAGCAGAGCCCAGGATCATGCACAACATTGAGGGGTGTCTCAGACACCCCACCTCACCCTGCCCCCCCTGGGAGGTCCCAGCTGATACGCCAGTGAGGGAAGCCAGTTCTCTGGGCTTCAGTCTGTTAAAAACAAGACAGGCCCAGGTGGAGCCGCTTATGCTGAGCCCCATGTCACCAAGCCCAGACTTAAAGAGTGACAGTTACCTCCCCAGGAATGGAATCCCAAGCCAGCCAATCAGAATAGAATCCCAAGCCAGCCAATCAGAATGGAATCCCAGGCCAGCCAATCGTTTGAATCCCAGACCAGCCAATGGGAATAAAATCCCAGGTCAGCCAATTGAAATGGAATCCCAGGCCAGCCAATTGGAATGGAATCCCAGGCCAGCCAATGAGAATGGAATCTCAGGCCAGCCAATCAGAATGGAACCCAATTCTAGCCAATGGGAATGGAACCCAAGGCCAGCCAATCAGAATGGAATCCCAGATAAGCCAATGGGAATGGAATCCCAGACCAGCCAATGGGAATGGAATCCCAGACCAGCCAGTCGAAATGGAACCTGAGGCCAGTCAATCGGAATGGAATCCCAAAAGGCTGGCCAATGAGAATGGCCTGGTCGCCCCCGGTGAGGTCACTGGGAAAGAAGGTCAGTTTGGGTTGGTACATCTTCCTCGTCCGCTCCCTTCTGCCCACGCCGGTCTTCCCTCTGCACAGCCCCTGGGGCGTCTTTCCGGCTGCTGGATGGCATGTGCCCAGTCAGAAAGGATTTTTACTCAGATGAACTGTGCACATGTGCTGGTGACTGTGGGGCAGGAGTGAGAGCAAGTGCCCCATCACTTGGGGGAGAGAGAAGAATCTTTGGTAGTTCATGAGTAACACCAAGTAACTGCTCACCGTGGGCCAGGCACATCCCAGGAAAAAGCTTGCTTTGTAACTATTGGGGTTCACGTTCAAAATACCCTGAGGGCCCTGTGGCTGCCCAGGGCCATCCGACCCAGAGCACAGGCTGTGCCACGAGATGCTGAGTCCTGGGGTCAGAAAGGGGCCTCGCCACAGGGCGTCTCGCCCACACTGGGAGAGGCCTCTGGGTTTGGTAAACGCTGAGCGGAAATAGACACCCTCCAACAGCAACCCAACCCACCTCTGCCCTCCCCCCCTCAAGCCCCCTCTTGCCATCCTCCTGGCCCCAGGCCTGTAATTGGGGCAGAGAGGAGTGTGGCGGTGTTTTAAGCTCTGCGGGGCATCATGTGGAAAATGGAAGGCAGGCAGGGAAGCCATGGGGGGAAGGGAGGTTAGGGCTGATGTGATGGTTGGTGATGATGTGGGAGTTGATGCTGATGTGGGGGCTGGTGCTGATGTGGGGTTGGTGCTGATGTGGGGGTTGGTGCTGATGTGGGGGTTGGTGCTGATGTGGGAGTTGGTGCTGATGTGGGAGTTGGTGCTGATGTGGAGGTTGATGCTGATGTGGAGGTTGATGCTGATGTGGGAGTTGATGCTGATGTGGGAGTTGGTGCTGATGTGGGGGCTGGTGCTGATGTGGGGTTGGTGCTGATGTGGGAGTTGATGCTGATGTGGGAGTTGATGCTGATGTGGGAGTTGATGCTGATGTGGGAGTTGGTGCTGATGTGGGGGCTGGTGCTGATGTGGGAGTTGATGCTGATGTGGGAGTTGATGCTGATGTGGGAGTTGGTGCTGATGTGGAGTTGGTGCTGATGTGGGGTTGGTGCTGATGTGGGAGTTGATGCTGATGTGGGAGTTGATGCTGATGTGGGAGTTGGTGCTGATGTGGGGGCTGGTGCTGATGTGGGGTTGGTGCTGATGTGGGGTTGGTGCTGATGTGGGAGTTGATGCTGATGTGGGAGTTGATGCTGATGTGGGAGTTGGTGCTGATGTGGGGGTTGGTGCTGATGTGGGGGCTGGTGCTGATGTGGGGTTGGTGCTGATGTGGGGTTGGTGCTGATGTGGGAGTTGATGCTGATGTGGGAGTTGATGCTGATGTGGGAGTTGGTGCTGATGTGGAGGTTGGTGCTGATGTGGGAGTTGATGCTGATGTGGGAGTTGATGCTGATGTGGGAGTTGGTGCTGATGTGGGGGTTGGTGCTGATGTGGGAGTTGATGCTGATGTGGGAGTTGGTGCTGATGTGGGAGTTGATGCTGATGTGGGAGTTGATGCTGATGTGGGAGTTGGTGCTGATGTGGGAGTTGATGCTGATGTGGGAGTTGGTGCTGATGTGGGAGTTGGTGCTGATGTGGTGGTTGGTACTGATGTGGGATTTGATGCTGATGTGGGAGTTGGTGCTGATGTGGGAGTTGGTGCTGATGTGGGAGTTGGTGCTGATGTGGGGGCTGGTGCTGATGTGGGAGTTGATGCTGATGTGGGGGCTGGTGCTGATGTGGGAGTTGGTGCTGATGTGGTGGTTGGTGCTGATGTGGGAGTTGATGCTGATGTGGGAGTTGGTGCTGATGTGGTGGTTAGTACTGATGTGGTGGTTGGTGCTGATGTGGGAGTTGATGCTGATGTGGGAGTTGGTGCTGATGTGGGAGTTGGTGCTGATGTGGGAGTTGCTGCTGATGTGGGAGTTGCTGCAATGGTGTGGTGGTTCTTACACCACAGAACCATTTGCTTATTCTAGTCTTGGTGCAGAAGCCCATTGGAACCACAGCACTGGTCTCCATACGCCCTCCCCGCTACTCACGGCCCTGTGCCGGGCGGGGAGCAGCCTTTCACCCGGTGACGAGATTCCAGGCCCAGGCGATTTAAATAATTCCGCCCATAAAGCTCCGCAAAACGCTATCAAACGCTTTATGAGTTTAAATATATAACACCAGCACGGTCTAGTCATCTGGTGTGTTTTTAAATCCTAGTGGGAGGAGAGAAGCAATAAAGAATGCCTGGCACAATTGGTTCTCGTGCATCCCTCTTAGTGCTGCCCAGGGTTCTGGAATCTTCCATTTCCTCTCCTAATGGTCCCATTATTTTGTTCCCTGGACACATCCTGACGAGCGCCCTGTGAGAGCGGTGTTGTCCAACGCTGCATGAACATGGTCTCCTCGCTTGTCAGCGGCGACGGTGTGGGGACCAGTGGCATCGAGGCCTTGAGGAAATGGGGTCCTGCAGCCCAGGGGACTGTCCGCTGACCCAGCGGCCGGCTACTTGACCTGGGGCTGGGCTGGGGGGGGGGGCTTGCTGAGCCTCAGTGTCTCGATCTGTAACTCGGGGACATAACCTGCAGGCTGTCCGGAGGAGGAGATGCGACCGGAGCGTCGGGTCCTGAGGCTCAGCTGCAGGCGCGCGGCCCGGCCCACGATGAGGCTCAATAACAAGGGAAGGAGCGGGTACCTCCCAGGGGCGCCCCGGTGACCCCTCACCCGGCCGCCAGGACCTATCCTTGGGGATGCTGGGGAGATTCGGTCTTTGGCTGCCTGGGCCCCTCCTCCAGAGCCCTTCTCACACCGGCTGCGACCCACAAACTGGGAAATGCAGCGAGAAGGAGGTGGCCAGGCCCCGCCCTGGAGAAGCCCACTTTCTGGGGGAGGTTGGGGGGAGCAGGATGGGCCTCACGGTGTGTGGGACGCGGGCAAGAGGAAAAGGTGGGCTCTCCATTCATGAATGACAGAATCTATAGTAATAGCCGAAACTGGTTTGGCTCCGTGGACAGAGCATCTGCCTGCGGACTGAAGGGTCCCAAGTTCGATTCCGGTCTAGGGCATGTACCTTGGCTGTGGGCACATCCCCAGTAGGGGGTGTGCAGGAGGCAGCTGATCGATGTTTCTCTCTCATCAATGTTTCTGACTTTCTATTCCTCTCCCTTCCTCTCTGTAAAAAAAAAAAAAAAAAAAAAAAAAAAAAAAATCAATAAAATATTTTAAGAAACCCAAAAAGAATCTATAATAATAAAAGGGTAATATGCTAATTAGACCAGAGGTCTTCCGGAAGTCATTCCAGGACATCCTTCCTGATGAAGCCGGGGCCAGAGGGAAGCCAGCCAGGTCCCAGGTGCCTGCAGGCGGCTGGAAGGAAGCAGCTGGGTCCCAGGTTCTGGAGGGAGTCAGTGCCATCAGCCGGGGGAAGGCAGACCCACTCTTGCATGAATTTTCATGCATCGGGCCTCCAGCTGTGCATTAACCAAGCACCCTTCTAAGCACAGAGCCTTGTGGGACTGTGTAGGTGACAAGGACCCAGACACACAAAGGGAGGGGCCACATGACGAAGAAGCAGAGGTGGAGGGGACGCAGCAGGTGGGACCCCCAACTCCAGGACTGCGAGCCAGAGAATCATTGTTTTTGCGGCCTAGTCCACCTTGTGGGGCTTCGTCACGGGGCCCTCAGACCCTCCAAACACTCCCGGTTCTCCTTCCCGCGTGTGGTCGGACCACGGTTCTCCGGTCCATTCAGGTCAGGGTGGCCTTGGGACTGGCGTTGGCCAGTGCAGTGTGGGCAGGCACGTAGGCACGAACTCTGGGTGGACAGACATCCCACACTGAGTGTGCCTCGGCCCCATGACAGAGGGGCTGGGCCAGGGCGGGGTCACGTCAGCTTCGTTGGAGGAGGACCGTGACTGGAGACCCCCACCAACTGCAATGAACGAGGAGCGGCGTCCGTGATGCCGAGCCGCTGAGATTCCGGGCAACTTGTCACAGCAGCACACCCTCGTCCATTCTGACTGTCACAGGTAGAGCAGGAGGGAAGGGAGAGGGAAGGAGGGAGGGAGAAAGGCAGGGAGAGAAGGATGGAGAGAGGAGGGAGAGAGGGAGAGAGGGAGGGAGGAACAAAGAAAGAAGAGAGGAGCCCTAGCCGGTCTGGCTCAGCGAACAGAGCATCGGCCTGGGGACCAAAGGGGCTCGGGTTTGAGCCGGGTCAAGGGCCGGGACCTCGGCTGCAGGCTCCGCCCCTGCCCACGCCTTGGTTGGATCTCTTGCAGGAAGCAACTAATCGATGTGTTCCTCTCTGTCTTTCCCGCTCTCTTCCCCTCTCCCTAAGGAGAGGATTAACAAAAAAAGAGAAGAAAAAGGGAGAAGAGAGAGAAGGGGGCAGCAGCAGGCGGGGTGTTACGGGGGGTCGTGGTTTCCCTCCTGGGGAAGCCGCAGTCTGGCCTCAGGCAGCAGCTGAGGTGCCTGTAAGTTCAGTCCCAGGAGCGGGTAGTCTGGACGGAGAGCAGGAACATACCTGTAGCCGGTGCACACGTGTGTGTGGGGGGGGGCAGGTGCACAGACGAGGCTCTCTGTGCGCCTGTGCACGTGATCCTCACGGCAGTCCCATGTCAAGCCCTCTGAACACGGACTACTGTCTCTTGCTTGGGGGGTGGAGCATTTCTCTCCTATTGGCTGTGGGTGCTGCCATCTTTGAGGGCGGAGCGGTCAATTAGCATATTCCCTCCTTATTGGCTGGGGGCCCCACCATCGTTGCGACAACATGAGGGTCAATGACCATATCGCCCTCTTTATTAGCTAGGGTTTACTTGTATCATTTTTCTCCTTCTTTTTCCGTGTCCTCACCTGTGGCTTCTCTCTTAGGAGTTGATGGCCTGTGATTTAACCCGGGTGTGCCCACCCCCATGGTATGGTCATAGGTCGTGAGCACTGGTCTCACACAAGACCCTTCCACGTCCACCAGCTCCCAGGGCTCACAGCCGTCCCCCCCCCCCCCCCCCCCCGCTCCCCACCTCACAAGACACCACGACTGTGCTTTATAGGCGACGTGGCTGACACTCGGGTCGAGGGACGTGCCCACGGCATCAGAGCCAGGCCCTACCTCTGTGGTTGGCCTTGAACTTGAGCCTTGTCTCATGGGGAGAGACCCCAACAGGGCAGGTGTGGGACAGCAAAGGCAGGCTGGGGTCCTGCCTGTCCCTTGTGGGCTGCGGGATTCAGACGGCGTGGCGGTATCTCCCTGCGTTTCCGCTCCCTCTGCAGTAAGCAGCCGAGATGTGTGTGACTTACTTCTAAATGGGATGCGAAGGGTTACGTGCCGGGTGGTGCCTGGCGCGCAGGACGGGCAGGCAGAATGGGTGCTGGTGACCATCGCTTTCTGTTAGGCTCGCTTTTTAAAAAAATGTATTTTATTGAGTTTTCACAGAGAGGAAGGGAGAGGGATAGAAAATCAGAAACATCGATGAGAAGGAAACATCGATCAGCTGCCCTCCTGCACACCCACCCCGCCCCCCTCCACTGGGGATGTGCCCACAACCAAGGTACATGCCCTTGACCGGAATCAAACCCGGGACCCTTCGGTCCGCAGGCCGATGCTCTATCCACCGAGCCAAACCAGTTTTGGCCCGTTAGGGTTGCTTTTATTGTCACCGCTGCTAAGATCACCCCGTGCTAAGGCTGTGTCCCCTGGCGGGCAGGGGCAGAGGCCGAGACGACAAGACTCCATCACACACGGCCGGTCCTGGGCGGGAGGCCGGGCCTCTCAGGCCCCCTGTCCCTCCCCCTCGCTCCGCTCCCTCCGCAAACTCTTCAAAACTGCAAACCTCATCGCGGTCCCCGAGTGACTTCTTTCAGCAAAGTCCAAACCACACAGTTACGCCTAATGAGCTCATCTGAATTGACATCGCGATAAATAACTCCTCGAATCATTGTTGCCCTGCGAAACGGGGCTTGTTGGAGGACGACCATCTCTAATGTAAATCGATGAATTAAAACAAAAGTGATTCAGTGGAGGCGGAAAGGAGATGGGATGTTAACATGCCGGCCAGCTCATCCGTGCTGATAACGGGGGGATTCTGAGCTATTCATCAGCGGCGGCGGAAACCGTGAGGAGACAGTCTCGTGTTGTGAGGGGCGTATCGGCCCTGGGGACGGAGGAACAGGCCGTGCTGGAACTGGGCTCCGAGGTGCGGCTTGCTCCCCGCCTACGCCCCCTCATTTCTTCCTCCGGTCGAAAAGCTAGTCTCCAAGCACGATGCCATGGTCTTAAAGGGTACACATCGATATTTATTTTCGGTGCCTATTTTTATCTTTTCTTTTTTTAAGATATATTTTTATTGATTTTTTTTTTTACAGACGGGTAGGGAGAGGGATAGAGAGTTAGAAACATCGACGAGAGAGAGACATTGGTCAGCTGCCTCCTGCACACCCCCTACTGGGGATGTGCCCGCAGCCAAGGTACATGCCCTTGACCGGAATCGAACCCGGGACCCTTCGGTCCGGAGGCTGATGCTCTATCCACTGAGCCGCACTGGTTTCGGCTCGGTGCCTGTTTTCATCTGCTCTTGTCCAGGCTCCTGCTAACATCCAAGTCCAACATTTTAAAACGGACCGAAGTAAATTGCACGGTGATGCGGGAGGCGGTGGATTTTAACGAGGGCGGAGAGCGTGTGGAGCAGCAGCCCGCCCCCTGCAGATGCTGAGAGTTGGGGGTCAGCCAAAGCTGCCCTCAGAGGCAGAGGCGTAGCTCGGGCCTGGGTCTGACGGTAGGCAGAAAGGGAGCCGCAAGCCCTGAACATCTTGTTCCCTTCTTTGTTTTCAGCCTCGAACGTGACGAGAAGACAACTGTATCTTTAGATTTCACATTACATTTAAGTTGTGAGAAAACGAGAGGATATTGAATCAGTTAAGATCCTTTCTATGGAAAGTGACAAAACTCGATGGAAACTGTCTTAAGCAAAAATAAAATTTACTGGCGCGTGCGGCTGAGCATCCTGGAAGGTGTCCAGCTTCAGGCAGAATTCTCACCACGACACACACAGAGCTCTTGGCATTTCTCTCTCTCAGCTCTGCTTCTCCCCCGTCAGCTCCAGCCGGGAGCTGCAGGCCTCTTGATGGCGGCAGGATGGGTGAGCCCCCCGGGCTCCATGAGCCCCCTGGCCTTCCAACCCCCTGGCCCCCCAGCTCCCTGGCCCCCCAGCCCCCAGTCCCCCAGCCCCTAGCCCCCTGGCCCCCCAGCCTTCCAGCCCCCAGCCCTCCCACTCCCCAGCCCCCCAGTCCCCAGCCCCCAGCCCCTCAGCCCTCCCACCCCCCCGCCCCCCAGATCCCTGTCCCCCCAGTCCCCAGTCCCCTGGTCCCCCAGCCCTCCCACCCCCAGCCCCCCAGCTCCCTGTCCCCCCAGCCCCCAGTCCCCTGGTCCCCCAGCCTTCCAGCCCCCAGCCCCCCAGTCCCCAGCCCCCAGCCCCCCAGCCTCTCACTCTGAGATGAACCAGAAGACCCAGCTGTCATCTCTGAGCCCTGGAATCCTGCCAGTCACTGGTCCAGTGAGCTCTGGGGGATCGATGCGAGGGAGTGAGGTCAGGAACTCAAACTGTCCACAACCCCTGAGTCCCCACCCCTGCTCTGTGGCCTTGGGAAACCGCTCAGCCTCTCTGGGCTTCACTATAGAAGGGGCACCTCCTGCCGAGGGTCGACATGGGGCTCAGGCGGTTGGCACAGACGGAGTGCCCAGGACAGCACAGACGGGCACACGGGAAGAATGCGTGCGGAGGCAGAGCAGAGAGGGGGCGGGTCTACAGGCCGAGGGCGCAGAGGATGCAGCAGCCACCGGGAGCCGGGCCTGAGGACACCGGCTTTCACCCCGACTGAGGACCCGGGTTCCTTCCTTACTCCTCCCTCTGCCCCAGGTGTGCTTAAACCCACAGGACTCATCGCTCCGGGCAGGGGCTCTGCTCTGAGCATCTTTGCCAGGAAGCTGGGGTGACGGTTGGACTTCATGACTGCTGTCTCCTCGTCGGGCTCCCCACATCAGCCCGGCCACTGCTGGCCCTCCGGTAACTTCCGTCTGTACCCACCCCCCCCCCGCCCTGCTTCCAGGCTTGGGGCCAAGTCTCCGTCACACAGGCCAGGGGAGACATGAGTGGGGTGTTTCTGGGGGCACGTGTCCCCCAATGTACGGTGGGCTCTGTCCCCACTCTCATCACACGTGTCCCCCATGCACGGCGGGCTCTGTCCCCGCTCTCATCACACGTGTCCCCCATGCACGGCGGGCTCTGTCCCCGCTCTGTCCCCGCTCTCATCACACGTGTCCCCCATGCACGGCGGGCTCTGTTCCCGCTCTGTCCCCGCTCTCATCACACGTGTCCCCCATGCACGGCGGGCTCTGTCCCCGCTCTCATCACACGTGTCCCCCATGCACGGCGGGCTCTGTTCCCGCTCTGTCCCCGCTCTCATCACACGTGTCCCCCATGCACGGCGGGCTCTGTCCCCGCTCTCATCACACGTGTCCCCCATGCACGGCGAGTGGGCTCTGTCCCCGCGCTCATCACACGGCTGATGGTAATTAGGACTGAGCTAAAATTACCTCCCGTTCCCACAGCCCAGCGCGGCGATGCCCCCAGAGGCCTTCTCTCTGCTCCTGGGGTGGAGGGGGCGGGGTGAGCACGTGCATCAGCCATTGAGGGGGACAGAGAGCATCCTTCGCTCATTTGTTCCTTTATTCCTTCATTCACTCACTCACTCATTCAGTGCCCGTCACGGAGCTGGCGGTGTAACCTCCACCAGGCCTTGCTCTACATCTGCCCTGGCACTGGGTCCATTCGGTGACTGATGGGTCTGAGCACCTTCACACTGGCACTGCCCACTGACCCACCGGCCTGTCAGCTGTCTGCACCCCAGAGCCTTGGCAGGCGGCACTGAGGTGGGGGGGAGGGGATGCAGGGCTGAGGGAGGAGGAGGGGCTGAGGGGAAGAGGGA
Source organism: Antrozous pallidus (assembly GCA_027563665.1). Classification (NCBI taxonomy): domain Eukaryota; kingdom Metazoa; phylum Chordata; class Mammalia; order Chiroptera; family Vespertilionidae; genus Antrozous; species Antrozous pallidus. The sequence continues at coordinate 211,009,012 of CM050508.1, forward strand.
GGAGGGGCTGCAGAGCTGAAGGAGGAGGGGCTTCAGGGCTGAGGGAGCAGGGGCTGCAGGGCTGAGGGAGGAGGGAGCTGAGGGGCTGAGAGGGGAGGAAGCTGGGGGGCTGAGGGAGGAGAAAGCTGAGGGGCTGAGAGGGGAGGAAGCTGGGGGGCTGAGGGAGGAGGAAGCTGAGGGGCTGAGGGGGAGGGGCTGAGGGAAGAGGGAGGAGGGGGCTGAGGGAAGAAGGAGGAGGGGGCTGAGAGGAAGAGGGAGGAGGAGGCTGAGGGAAGAAGGAGGAGGGGGCTGAGAGGAAGAGGGAGGAGGCTGAAGGCTGAGGGAGGAGGGGGCTTCAGGGCTGAGGGAGCAGGGGCTGCAGGGCTGAGGGAGGAGGGAGCTGAAGGCTGGGGAGGAGGAGGCTGAGGGGCTGAGGGAGGAGGAGGCTGAGGGGCTGAGGGAGGAGGGGCTGAGGGGCTGAGGGAGGAGGGGCTGAGGGAGGAGGGGGCTGAGGGGCTGAGGGAGGAGGGGCTGAGGGGCTGAGGGAGGAGGGCTGCTGGGGAAGGCGGGAGAGATGCCTTCAGTATCGGAGCACTAACGAGCGGGGCCTATTGGCGGAGGCTCCTCATTATGAGGAAGGATGACCCGTCTGTTAACGGCAGAAAAATGAGCAAAATGGAACCCGCAGCAGCGCTAATTGTTGGCGTGTCCTTTCAGAGGAGACGGATGGGCTGCGGGGCCCTCGGTTCAGGGCGAGGAGGCGGGTTTCCCCGACAACGGCTTCCCTGACGCTCAGACGCTGAGGAGGGCTGGCGGGGACGTGCGTCACAGAGCGCATTGCCATCCCGCGTCCCCTCGAGTGTCCCCGCTTCGTCCGCGGAGACAGCGCTGACGGAGGAGGAGGAGGAGGAGGGCTCTGAGGGGTCCTGACTTGGTCGGGGGGAACAGACACACACAGAGGGACAGAACCTGCCACAGAGCTGCGTGCCCTTGACCGGGACTCGAACCCTAGCGCCTCCGGTCCCAGGGCCATCACTCTAACCCGGCACGGCAAACTCTGGCTGCAGCTGTCCGGCTGACGCGCTTGCTCTAACCACCGGGCCACCGGCCGGGCGCACAGTCTGCCTCGGAGGCTGCGGGGGGGGAAGGGGGGAAAGGGGGGTGCGGATTCCCTCTTCGGTCGGCTGGCTCCTTCCTCGGCAGCTGGAGGCGTTCTCCGTGCGACGCTCTGAGGGTCTGAGGGCTCCTCTCGGGCCGTGCGGCTCGATGCTTTCACGCGAAGCGCCCGTGTGTGGGCTTGGTTTATTCACTCCGCGTGGGACACTCTGGCTTCTCAGGTCTGAGTGTGTGCGTCCTTCTTCACTTTTGGAAAACGACGGCCCTTTTTCCTTCAAACGCCTCCTCCTCCCTGAGCGTAGAGATGTGCAGGGTCCCCGTCTGTCCCCTGCGTCTGGCAGGCGCTGTCTCCTGTCGCCGCCGCCTCTGACGGCTCCTCTAACCTCCGTCACCGAGCTGGCGGCTGTGTCTGTCCACCCGTGTCGTGTCCCTTCTCGGAAGTGACGCCCGTCAGTGACAGTCCGCCCGTTACCAGCTTTGTGTTCTCCCTCGGTCCCTCCTGCTTCTCGTGTCCCCTGGGAACTGAGAGTGTTTGGAAAGCTCTCACCTTCATTGTCAGGTGGCTGGCAGCTAGCGTTGGCCTGTGTCCCAGACCGTGTGACCTAGACCATGTGACCCAGACCATGTGATCTGGACCATGTGACCCAGACTGTGTGACCTGGATTGTGTGACCCAGACCATGTGACCTGCATTGTGTGACCCAGACTGTGTGACCTGGATTGTGTGACCCAGACTATGTGACCTGGACTGTGTGACCCAGACTGTGTGACCTGGATTGTGTGACCCAGACCATGTGACCTGCATTGTATGACCCAGACTGTGTGACCTGGATTGTGTGACCCAGACTATGTGACCTGGACTGTGTGACCCAGACTGTGTGACCTGGATTGTGTGACCCAGACCATGTGACCCAGACCATGTGACCTGCATTGTGTGACCCAGACTGTGTGACCTGGATTGTGTGACCGAGACCATGTGACCTGGACTGTGTGACCCAGACTGTGTGACCTGGATTGTGTGACCCAGACCATGTGGCCTGGATTGTGTGACCCAGACCATGTGACCTGGACTGTGTAACCCAGACTGTGTGACCTGGATTGTGTGACCCAGACCATGTGACCCTGCCCTGCCCAACACAGGATGTCTCTCCTCCACCCTGCAGGCCCTCCAGGACCCAGCATGGTGGCCGACCCCCTGCAGGCCATGACCGGGCTGGTTCTCTCCCTTTGGCACCTGTGTGTTGAGTTCAGTGTGAGCCCCACAGCTAAGCCAGTGTGGGCAACCCCCTCTGCCCCCCCCCACCTTCGGCCTGAGGGCTCGGCCCAATCCGATGACCCAGTGAGAACACGGGGGACTCTTCTAGGAGCGAAGTGCCTGTCCTCACGACCCGCCGGGGCACCGGGGAGTCTGCCCCCTGAGGATGTCCTGCAGGCGTGACGCTGGCATCGCCCGGGAGGTGGAACCCCCCCGGGGGTGGGGGGCTCCTGGGCAGACACCTCTGGTTAGGGGCATCGCTCTTTCACCCGCAGCTGTGGGTCCCTCGGGAGCGCCCGGCCAGCCCAGCGCCGGCGTCCAGGCTCCTGCTCGGCCAGCTCGCCCGCAGGACGGACGGTCTGTGCCCCCCGCTGCCCAGGCGCCTGGCGCTGCTCCCGTCTCTCCCGTTAGACCCGGTCGCCGGACGCCGGCCAGCGGAGGGTCAGCGGGGTGTCGGGCAGGGTCCGCCGTGGGCACAGCTGGCTGTCAGAGGCTCTCCGACGTCAGGCGCTGCGTTCCCGGGGTGTGACGATTTACGCCCCACGAGGGTTTCCTCCGAACTCGTCCTGATGGAAGATACCGCGGCCGGGATTTACGGGCCTCGTAAAGAACCCCGCGGCCTCCCGCGTGGCTGGGGAAACAGTGGCCGGATCTGCTTCTCCGCCAGCCTGAGCAGAGTTTCGGGGCGGAAACCAGCGGCTCCCGGCAGGAGACTGAGGGCGGAGGCGCCCCGTTGGGCCCATAGCCAGCGGCGGGTGCGGGATGCGGGGCTGGGGGAGGCCCCTGCATCTGCTTCCCGCCGGGCCTCCACTTCTGTTGGGCCGTAAATAAGGCCTGGCTGCTCCAATGGCCTATGGATTGTGGTGGGGGGGGGGGGTGGCGGTGGGGGTGGGAGGTCGGGGAGGAGAGGGGGGTTGCCCTGCAAAGATCCCAAAAGGAAGTAGAAGTGATGGATGAGCTCGGTGTTGCCTGCAAGCCGGGGAAGCGGGCTGGCCGGCCCTGTCCTGGGTCAGATGCACTAAGCTGGGGGACCCCCAACTCTTGCACCCCCTGCCTGGCCCCAGGGCCTCTGTGTGTCTTAGGATCCTGGCCGGGAAGGCCTCAGAGCTCAAGGACGGCCCCTCCCGATGAAAGCGGTCCAGGCAGGCGGCGCCAGGGGCATGGGCCTGACCGTGTCCCCGTCCCCTCGGCTGCCACAGCGAATGCCACGGCTGGACGGCTCCGACCACACGTTTCTCTCGCGCGGGCTCGAGGCTGGGGGTCCCGGACTGAGGTGCCAGCGGGTGCGGTTCCTGGTGAGGTCCCGCTGCCTGGCTGGTAGGCAGATGGCCACCTTCTCCCGGGGTCCTCGCCTGCGGGGAGAGACAGGCAGACAGACACCTGTCCCTGGGTCCTCGCCTGCAGGGAGAGACAGACAGACGGAGCCTTCTGGTGTCCCTTCTTCTGAGGACACAGCCTACCGGTCAGGGCCCCACCCTGTGGCCTCAGTTTACCTAATGACCCCTCAGAGGCCCATCTCCACACTGGCCCACGGGGGTTTGCGGGTTAGGCCTTTCCCCCATGCATTTCAAGGCCCACAACTTAGTGGACAGCCCCAGGGCTTGGGGGGGGGATAGGGAACTCTTCTTTGGAAATTCTTTTCTTTAAATTTATTTGTATTGAAAGGAAGGGAGAGGGAGAGGGAGAGAAACGTCAATGATGAGAGAGCATCACTGACCCGCTGCCTCCTGCACGCCCCCTCCTGGGGATCTGGCTGCCAATGGGCGTGAGCCCTTGACCAAACTCATACTGTGACCTCCTGGTTCATAGGTCGACACTCAACCCTGAGCCACGCATCCGGGCAGAAATCCTTCTGGATTTTTCCATTAATTTTCCTTTTATGTTGGAGGAGAAACCCACTTTCCTCCTCTCAATACTTCTGACCCCTACTGTGTGGGGGGCGGGGGGAGTGTTCCCAGCCAAGCACTGCCCACTTCTCCATGGACACCAGCCCCTGGGGCTTACACGCTTGCACCCCTCGGCCCCCTGTCCCAGCAGAGAACTCCTCTTCCTCTCTGTGTCCCTGCGTCCCTGTGTCCCTGGGTGCCTCTCCCCACTGTCAGCTCGCAGCCTCGTTAGGACACGCCGTAGCCTTTCCGATTTTCAAAAGGGGAAAAAGTCCGGGACGCGCGCCCGTTACAAAACGCAGGCGCGTCTGCTAAGGGATTTTAAGCGCCAGGAACACAAAAGGGAAGCTGGCCTGCCGACAGCCCGGCGGTGGATTCGGCCAGTAATACACATCTCGCAGCACGTTCTGGAACGTTCCCGCCTCCGCGGGCAAGCCGTCAGTAGCAGGACTTTAAATAAGACGCTTTGTGATTGAATAAAGCGGCTCGCGGGCGGCGGCGGCGGCCGGCGGGTCAGCCGCTGGGTCTGAATCTCCTCTAATATGAACCCAGAGGATATTGCAAACGGGCCTGTGTGGGCAATAAAGCACATTGTGGTTAGCGACTCCATCTGCATTTCTGCACGGGGCCGCCTTCAACGCCCAACAATACATATGCATGAGGCACAGATCCGGGCTGGCCTGCTTTCCGCACTCAGAAGTGGGCTCTGGGGAGAGGCTGCTAGAAGCATCTTCCGTGACCGCAGAGCCAGCAGCCAGACGGAAGGCTGGAAAGTGCCCCGGGGGTCTAACACCCGAGGTCTCCCCGGCCGGGGCTCCGGGTCCCTGCAGACAGCAGACTGGTGCTAGGGCGTTGGAGAAGGAGGTGACCCAGGGCACCAGTGACCAGGGCTGCCAGCGACTCAGGCCAGCCCACCCCTAGTAACAGGGTTTTTTTTTGGGGGGGGGGGGGTTCTTGTAAAAGCCCTCGAGCCAGGCCCACTCGTCCCAGGAATGTAGCCGCCCCTCCCAGCAGACCGCCTTCTGCACCATGGCTGGTCGTGGGCTGTGGCCTTGTAAAGGGTGATGGTGTATGAGGGTCTCGTTGCTGCTGTAACAAGTGACATAACACAGCAAACATGTTTTTTTCTCACGATTCTGAGGCCAGAAGTTCAAGCTCAGGGTACCAGCATCGTTGGCTCCTTCTGGAAGCTTGGAAGGGCCAGAAATCAATCCATCCATCCACCCATCCATTTGTCCAACCATCCATTCATCTATCCATCCATCCATCCATCATCCATCCATCCATCCATCCACTCATCCATTCATTCACTCATCCATCCATCCATCCATCCATCATTCATCCATCCACTCATCCATTCATTCACTCATCCATCCATCCATCCACTCATCCATTCATTCACTCATCCATCCATCCATCATCCATCCATTCATCCATCCATCATCCATCCATCCATCATCATTCATTCATTCATTCATTCATTCTAATCACCAGGAGTATAAAGCAGCAACGGGGCATCGCGCTGAGCTCTGAGGGATAAGAGGGTGCGACTCAGACAGCTCGCCAGGAGGCAGTGGAGGCAGCAGCCCATGGCAGGGGCGGGGGTCAGCGGCACGGTAGGGGGAGGGGCATCGGGAATATAGTCAATGATGATGCAATAGCCGTGTGTAGCGCCAGGTGGATGTGGGAATTATTGGGGACACTTTGTACGATTGTCTCACTGCTGTGCCGTACACCTGAAACTAGTGCAGGGTGACACTGAGCATGAACTGTCACTGGAAAATGAAAATTTTAAAATAAATAAATAAGGCACTCAAACCTAAAAATAATTAATTACGGTTTGAGAACTGACTTGGTGGGGGGACAGCTGCAGTGTGAGACTGAATGGGAGGTGCAGACCCCTAGTTTCCTGTTCCCAGTTTACAGAGAGACGCACAGGACAGCGCTGGGGGGAGAGAGGGGCACAGGATGGTGATGGTGGAGGGGGCACAGGATGACGCTGGGGAACACAGGATGGTGCTGGGGGGGACACACAGGATGACGCTGGGGAACACAGGATGGTGCTGGGGGGGACACACAGGATGGTGCTGGGGGGCACAGGACGGTGCTAGAGGGACACACAGGATAGTGCTGGGGGGACACACAGGATGGTGCTGGGGGGACACACAGGATGGTGCTGGGGGGACACACAGGATAGTGCTGGGGGGACACACAGGATAGTGCTGGGGGGACACACAGGATGGTGCTGGGGGAACACACAGGATAGTGCTGGGGGGACACACAGGATGGTGCTGGGGGGACACACAGGATAGTGCTGGGGGGACACACAGGATTGTGCTGGGGGGACACACAGGATAGTGCTGGGGGGACACACAGGATGGTGCTGGGGGACACACAGGATAGTGCTGGGGGGACACACAGGATGGTGCTGGGGGGACACACAGGATAGTGCTGGGGGGACACACAGGATGGTGCTGGGGGGACACACAGGATAGTGCTGGGAGGACACACAGGATAGTGCTGGGGGGACACACAGGATAGTGCTGGGGGGACACAGGATGATGCTGGGGGGACACATAGGATGGTGCTGGGGGGACACACAGGATGGTGCTGGGGGGACACACAGGATAGTGCTGGGAGGACACACAGGATAGTGCTGGGGGGACACATAGGATGGTGCTGGGGGGACACAGGATGATGCTGGCAGGGGGCAGGGGGATGCACAGGACAGCCTCAGGCTGCATCCAGTCGAGAGGCTGGGTCTGAGCTGAGTGTGACTGCACACGGTTAGGCAGGAGTGGGCGCTTTCAGAAAACTTAGTGAGACGAAGCGCGTGACTGCCAGCAGGGATCGTGTTCGGTGGGGTTTGGGGTCAGGTTTAAAGGTTGCCTGTTTTTGTCTGTTTGTAAGAGGGGTTTTAATAGCAGCTGGGAGGATGTGGGGAAACGGGCGTTAGCTGAGCCCGCTCCACAGTCACAGATCGCCGTGTCCTCGTTCTCAAGAACCGTGGGTCCTGCTTCTTCATTTGTCCTCCGGGAACTGCCCCCCTGTGATCCCAGGATGGAGGGGTCTCCCCAGGGCCGGGTGCTGGCTCAGCTCCCTGGGGTCACCCTGGGCTTTGTGCCACCTGCCGGGTGAGCAGGCATGAGGGAGCAAAGGAATGGTGACTGAGAGAGAGAACAAAAGAGAGAATGTGCATGTGTGTGCATGCGTGTGCATGCATGTGCACGCGTGTGCACGTGTGTGCACGTCTATGTGTATGCTTGGTGCTTGTGTGTTTGCATATGTGTGTACATGTCTATGTGTGTGCTTATGTGTGTGTGCATACATGTGTTCGTGTCTATGTGTGTGTTTGTTGCTTGTATGTGTGTGTGTGCGTGTGTGTGCACGAGTGTGGGAAGCATGTGAACCAGGTCGGACTGCAGGCCGGTGTGTGTGGACATGAGGAGGACAGCGGCACCCCGGACCCCCCGTCTGGCTGTTTCCGCCGGCACTTAATCCCCGGGAGCGGGCGATGGCCGAGCGTTCCTCTAAATCTGTGTTTTGAAGGTCTGGCTTTAAAGCCGAGAAGCCAGGAAATCCTCTGCCAGCAGGTCTGGGACAGCGCAAAGGACGTGAGTTATCCCTGCCATCCCCTCCAGACGCGCGGCCGCGGCATGAAACTGCGTTTCCTGAGTGATATAAGGGGCCTCCCACTGACACGGGTCGATATCAGGAGCTACTATTTCGTGCCTGACACGTGGGTCATTTTAATCGCCGGCCTCCGCCCGCCGTGCCCCCGCTCCCGGCTGTATTTCCAACTCTGTCTGCAGAGTCCTCGGGACCAGCCTGTTATCCAGGAGGCGAGGCCGGTCCCTCCGGGCAGGGCAGGGGGGGGGGCTGGTGGAGGGTCCCTCCAGGGCAGGGCATGGGGGGGGGGGACTGGTGGAGGGTCCCTTCAGGGCAGGGCAGGGGGGTGGGGGTAGGGACCGGTGGAGGGTCCCTCCAGGGCAGAGCATGGGGGGGACTGGTGGAGGGTCCCTCCAGGGCAGGGCATGGGGGGGGGACTGGTGGAGGGTCCCTTCAGGGCAGGGCAGGGGGGTGGGGGTGGGGACCGGTGGAGGGTCCCTCCAGGGCAGAGCATGGGGGGGACTGGTGGAGGGTCCCTCAGGGGCAGGGGGAGGGGAGGGACCGGTGGAGGGTCCCTCTAGGGCAGGGCACAGGGGATGCGGGTGGGGGTGGGGACCGGTGGAGGGTCCCTTTGGGGCGGGGCACGGGGAGGGGCCGGTGGAAGGCTGCAGAACAAATAGCCCAGCTAAGGGCCTTAGCTCCAGGGCAGGTGCTGGCACCTGGAGAGTGAGCCAGGTGAACAGCGGCCACTCCCATCGCCTCCCACGTGTGTGTGCACGTGTGCATGCGTGTGTGCCTGTGTGCTCACCCTCCCCCAGCGCATGCCCAGCCCACTCCCCACCAGCTGCCCTGGTTCCCACGGGACTCAGTTCCTGCCCGGCCCCCTTTGCCCCATGACAGCCCATCCCAGTCAGCTCTGCTTTGACCGTCTCTGCAAACGTGTCCCCGGGCCCCGGACGCGCTAGGAACCCCCTGAGCGCGAGGCATTCCAGTTCCTTCCAGTTCGTTTCTGGGCGATTGGGTCCGGGAATTGTGGAGAAGGCAGAGCGGGCCGCCCCCGAGCAGAGGAGTCAGGAATCTCAGGCGTGCCGCCTCCCCTCCCGCCAAGCTCCGCCTGCCAGTGCGAGCCACGCCCACCATACCGCCACGCCCGCCGCACTGCCACGCCCACCACGCCCATCATACTGCCACGCCCACCATGTTGCCACGCCCGCCACATCGCCATGCTTGTCATGCAGCCACGCCCATCGTGCTGCAACGCCCAATGCATCACCACGCCCACCGCATCGCCACGCCCACTGAGCCGCCACGCCCACCGCTGGAACTTGGCCTCTGACGGTGGACCCGGCTCTCCCCCCACGCAGGAAGTGACACAGGAGCCCTCGTGGGTCCCGCAGCCACATCCCCCCGCACCTGCGGGCGGCCGAGGTGAGCAGCTGCGCGGGCGGGACCTGTATCTCCGGAGACGTGGCAGCGGGGCTGCTGCGTTAAGTAGGTCACCCTCAGGTTTCTGCCTGCCCTACTGACCCGATTTCCCCCGGCCTGCGGTTCCCGGGGCCGCTCTGTGCGCGGCAGTGGCTTCAGGAGCAAGCACCTCTCTGCGTCTGAGCAGAACCGACTGCGACCCAGGAGACGAACCAGGCAGATTCAGAACTCACCGGGGTCACCCCCACCCCCAGTTGTGGGTCTGAGGCCGGGGACGGACGGGTTACCCCCACCCCCAGATGTGGGTCTGAGGCCGGGACGGACGGGGGACGGAGTGGCGGCCTCGGGGGGAGGAGAAACACGATGGTAACAAAGTGGTCTGGTAGCTTGCGGGTGAACAGCTGATACCCCGAGGGTCCCGAGTCCTAAGCCCTGGCCCCTGTGAGTGGGACCTCAGCGGTGATGGGATTTCGCGGGCGTGATGACGTCAGGGCCGCAGAGCCGGGAGGTTCCCTGGTGCTCACGTAAGAAACATCCAAACTGCAAAGCAAGTCTGTGAGTTTATCTGAGCCAAACGGTCCGCCCTTCTCCCCTGTGGAGGAGAGGGCAGTTCTGCTCCCGGCTTTACACAGGACAGTCCAAGGAGGGCAGTAGGTGGGTCACGTGACATCCGTTGACGGTAGATCAGGGAGGCGGGAGAAAGCAAAGCGGAGACATCCGGGATTGGGGGGGAAGAGTAAAATGATAGACACATGCTTCTGGTCCACAGGTGGGCACAGGACACAGGTGTGAACAGTCAGCAATTAACGTGATGACCATAACGAGGAGGGACTGTGGTGCCGCCCTGAGGGGTCCGGAAAAAGGGAAGTTACCTGACGTTCCACAGGTGATAGCCTAGCCCAGCGGTCGGCAAACTCATCCGTCCACAGAGCCAAATACCAGCAGCACAACGATTGACATTTCTTTGGAGAGCCAAGTGTTTTAAACTTAAACTTCTAACGCCACTTCTTCAACATAGACTCGCCACACTCAAGGGGCCAAAGAGCAGCATGTGGCTCGAGAGCCGCAGTTTGCCGACCACTGTCCTAGATGCAAAAAGACCGTAGGCTCAGTTCATTTCAAAGCTGATCTTGGTCAGGGAGGATACCGGCCTAGGACCTGACTACCCGTCATGGCCGTGAACTGCTTTTAGTTCAAGTGTTCATTTCTTTCAGACCATCCTCGGGGGTGGCTTTCTGTCTTTGCAAGGCCTCCACGCAGGCTCCCCTGAGCCTGTTGGGTTAGATTAGCACATGGCCCCTTTGCGTCCACCCTGGTTGTCGGGATGGACCCCAGATGCAGCCAGAGGGTCTCTGTGGAAGAAGAGAGGGTGTGAGGAAGGAAGCAGGAGGCTTTGAGGGTGAAGGAAGAAATGCCACGCAGGGAAGCAGCGCCCACGCTGGGCGAGGCAGGGCCCAGCCTCCCCTGCAGCCTCTGTTGGCCCCTGACGGCGCGGGCACCGGGCTGTGGGCCCAGGGAAACCGAGCCGGCATTTCTGACCTTCAGAACGGGAAGAGGATCCCTGTGGGTTTGTTGTGGAGCGGATGCGAGTGAATGACCGCCGGAGCCCAGACCAAAGTAAAATTCAGGGAGCCTTTTTTAGCCGGCCGGGCACTGCTCTGCCATCCTGACACAGGGAGTCTGGAGAGCAGACCCAACCCTTTGTGCAAGACCACATTTCAGCCCATTTACCACATCCTGTTTTTGCAGAACACGCAACCCCAGATAGAACCTTTTTTCCCAAGCAACATCAGAGTCATGCCATTGACGACCATGTTACTCACAGGGTCATCCTGCTCTTCAGAAAGCTGACCGTGTTCTATGGAAGAAGGCCTACGTGCTGGGAAGGGGCCATGAGACTATATCTCAAGGCCTGGCCTGGTGTTAGCACGGACACCTCTATCTGGGGCATGGCCCACAGCCCCTCTGGAACGGGAGAAGTGCTCAAAAATTCCCCCTCTCCAACAGGTCGTTGCCAGCTGCCACGTCGGGGCAATCTGTTACCGCAGCCCCTGGAGACTAACACAGAGCTTTTGTTCACGAGGTGCGGTCTTGGAGTGGCCGGGACGGGAGTCGGGGTGCAGCAGGTGGCCCAGGGGTCTCTGCCGTTTTCCTGGTGCCGCGTGGCAGAATGGCTTTGGCGGGAGACAGACCTGCTCCGGGAGGCTCCGATCTGTCTGGTTTCGGGGAGAAGGACGTGGAAAATGCCAGTGAGTGCTTGCTTTGGTTTTGACTCCGGAAGCCAGTGTGTGTCCGGAAGAGAGGAATTCCACGTGACGGGGGGGGGGGGGGGTGGGGGGCAGTACTCGGGTTTGAAATGCGGCCCTGGCTGCAGGGTGACGGCGTGGTCAGTCCCATCCCGGCCATTCGGTCCGGCGGGGTGTTGGATGGGTCCCGGCGTGGGCGGTCTGAGTTCAGGGGGTACAGTCCCGGCCCGTGCCCCTGGCAGACGTGACCCATCGTCATGGCACGTCCTCACGTCTGTCTCTGTGGATGGACACACCTGGTGTGGAACTGAAACTTACTTGCCAACTGGGTTAGGTGCCCGCCTGGGATAGGTGCCCGCCTGGGCTAAGTGCCTGCTGGGTTAAGTGCCCACCTGGGCTAAGTGCCTGCTGGGTTAGGTGCCTGCTGGGTTAGGTGCCTGCCTGGGTTAGGTGCCCACCCGAGTTAGGTGCCCGCCTGGGTTAGGTGCCCGCCTGGGTTAGGTGCCCACCCGAGTTAGGTGCCCACCCGAGTTAGGTGCCCGCCTGGGTTAGGTGCCCGCCTGGGTTAGGTGCCCGCCTGGGTTAGGTGCCCGCCTGGGCTAAGTGCCTGCTGGGTTAGGTGCCTGCTGGGTTAGGTGCCTGCCTGGGTTAGGTGCCCGCCTGGGCTAAGTGCCTGCTGGGCTAAGTGCCTGCTGGGTTAGGTGCCTGCCTGGGTTAGGTGCCCGCCTGGGCTAAGTGCCTGCTGGGCTAAGTGCCTGCTGGGTTAGGTGCCTGCTGGGTTAGGTGCCTGCCTGGGTTAGGTGCCCACCCGGGTTAGATGCCCACCCGGGTTAGATGCCCACCCGGGTTAGATGCCCACCCGGGTTAGGAGCCCACCCGGGTTAGGTGCCCGCCTGGGTTAGGTGCCCACCCGGGTTAGATGCCCACCCGGGTTAGGTGCCCGCCTGGGTTAGGTGCCCACCCGGGTTAGGTGCCCGCCCGGGTTAGGAGCCCGCCATGGTCTTCACGGTTGAGTTTGGATCCAGTGTTTGCCTGAGCTCAGCGATGGGGTCAGAGAGGGAGGGGAGGGCGCTATGTGGCTGCATCTGAGTCAGCTGTGGCCACTCCACCAGGGGTTTGCCAGAGAGGCCCCGGTGCAGCCCAGCTCCACGGGGTCCATGCAGCGCCCGCCCGCGTCTGGAACACGGAGGTGCGGCTCCTGACAGCCCCGCTCAGAGCCGGCGGGGGGGGGGGGGGGGGGCTGGGGGGGAAGAAGGCGGCCGGTCCTGAGTGGGACTGGGGCCTCCCCGCAGCCCTGACGCCGCCACCGGCGCGAGCGGCCACGTCAGCACCACTTCCTGCCGCCACGCGTGGGGGCGGGAACCTGTTCCCCGGAAAAGGGAACCTCCGGACGACGCGGTCTCCCCGGTAATTCTATTTGCGGCGGAGCAGCGCAGCGATGATTGTATCTGATGTGGAGCTGAAATGCATCAAGAGATAAACGGCTTAATTTGAGTCAATATTAATTTAGTGCAATTTGCTTTAACTTTACTTCCCAGCAAATGAAATTACTCCACTCAGGAGCCATTTGTAAACTTTTCCCCGCACGGAAACAGAGCTGGCCCGTGCGGCTGCCGGTTCCGGCGTGGGCGCCGTCCAGCTCCGGGCTGCGGACACACGGTCTGCGCAGGAAGCTGCCCCTTCCTGGCCCCCCCTGTCCTCACAGAGGCCCGCTCAGCCCGTGGCGTGTGCTACACGTGGCAGCCGTGGCCGCGTGGACAGCTGTGAGGGGCCGGCGCCGAGCCCGCCGCCTGCATCGCCTCCACCGGGCCTCGGCCCCTGGTCCGGCCTGCCTCACTGACCGCCCAGAGCAGTGCCCTTTGCGGGGGAGGGGCCTGCCCGGGTCCCTGCCGGCCACCTCAGCAGGAGCTGCCACAGCCGGACCACAGGGTTGGCCCCGGCTTCCCTCGGGAGTTCTCCTCGTCCACAGCACGGTCCCCACGGAAAGGCGTGACGTCACACCCAGCCTCGGAGCAGAGGGACGGCTCCCGGGGAGGGCTCTCCTGTTGCCTCCGGAATGATCCAGTGCTGGCCGGTGTGGCCCAATGGTTGGAGCGTCGTCCTGGTCAGGGGGCACTTGGCCGGGTTGCAGGTTCGATCTCCAATCGGGGTGCGGGCTGGAGGCAGCCGATGGATGTTTCTCTCTCCTGCTTGTTTTGGCTTCTCGTTGCTCGTTCGATGTTTCCAGAATCGTCACGGGCTCAGTGTGGTCACTGAGCCGCATCAGGGACCCCCTGTTTCGGGGTGAGCTGTGGGACGTGCTCTGGCAGGTGTGGCTCTCCGGCTCTGCTCCCCGCACTCCGGCCCGGCCCGGCCTCTGGCCCCGATCAGCAGGGGCTCCTACAGCTCCTTGCTGCTGAGAGAGGCTGCGCCGGCCTCCCGCACTCCCAGCGGCGGAGCAGGCGCCGCTTCTGAAGAAATAATGAACGGCCCCGCTTGGCGTTTATCGAGAGGCATGTCCGGGGGTGGGTGTAAATCTGACACCTAAGCGAGTAAATATCGCCCACAACGCGATTAACCGTGTGAGCCAGGACACAAATCACTGCCCCTCTCGGCTGATGGACCCCAGGGAGCGCGGAGGCTGCGCCCTTTCTGAGCGAAGCCGCTCTGGTCTCGCCCCCCCCCCCACTTCTTTTTCCCGTTTCCATAGTGAGCAGGTCCCCGTGTCCCTCGAAAGGGACGGTCTCCACCAATTCCCCGAAAGATGGGGGCATGTGTAGCTAGCGACGGACATCACTTTGAATAAAGCACTTTTGATGTTTCTCTTGAAATGACTGTGTTCTCTGATTATAAAATTCGCATTATTAACCAGCACACCTACTAAGTGCACGCATGTTTGTGGACATGTTGGGTTCATATGAACACACGTGTGTTTATGGGCATGCCCAGCTCATACAAATGCGCACAGTTTACGCATATGTTTGGCTCATATGGACACACATGTGTTTATGGGCATGCCAGGCTCATACAAATGCACGTGTGTTTACTGATGTGTTCGGCTCATAGGAACACACGTGTTTATGGACATGCCTGGCTCATACAAAAGCACGTGTGTTTGTGGACACGCCAGGCTCCTACTAGCACACGCCCGTGCCAATCCCCAGGAGCAGCAGCCTGGGGGGAAACGAGGCGCCGGCCGAGGCCCGCAGCCGGAAGCACAGACACAGGGCTGCACCGGCCGCCTACCCCCCTGGGCTCCCCGATCCCACGTGCCAGGTCCTTAGGTTCCAGGCAACCCCATTCCAGAGTCTTCCCAGCAGCAGGGACTCCCCCAAAGCAAGGAGCCTGTCCCCTCGCGTGTCCCCCTCCTGACGGGGCGGGAGCAGCGGAGGAGCTGCCAGGGTAAGGCGGCCGCAGAGCGATGCGCGGTCCCGAGCAGAGGGAAGGAAATGGGGGAGGCCTTGAATAAACATGTATCTGAGGAAGACATCCAGGCGGCCCCCAAGCCCCTGACGGGGCAACCACGTCATGATCATCAGGGAAACCCAAGCCTCCGCCGCCTCGGAACAAGACGGGTGTCGGCGAGGCCGTGGGCGAAAGGGGAGCTGGACAGGGACGCGCCTGTAACCGGGAGTGGCCCCTGGGGAACAGTCTGGAGGCTCCTCCGTGAAACGTGGACCCCCGGGCGTTTATCCAAGCAACTGAGTCAGGACCTCAGCCACACCTGGGCCACTGCAGCTAATGCTCAAGGGCCTGGGCCCGGGCGCAGCCCCCCGGCTTCGGAGGAGGAACAGGGGAGACGTGACGCGGGTACGGCACAAACTGTCACTCAGCCGAACCGGGAGGACCCGTGCCATTGGCAGCACAGGGACGACCGGGGCCGTCACGCTGAGAGCCAGACCTGGGCCAGGCCAGGCCCGTGTGCTCTCTCCAACCGGACTCTTAGTCCCGCTCGGACGCACAGAGGGTGGGGGGCTGGTGGCTCCCGGGGGCGGGAATGGGGGGCTGATGCTCAGCGAGTACAAAGAACCCTGCGGAGACCTGCTGCCCCCGGGTCTGCAGTTGGAAACGGGGTATCGTGCTCTGTGTATAACACGGTTTAACACGCGGGCCACAGGCTGTGTTCCCACCTAGAAAGCACACAGGGAGCCGGGAGGGGACGGGTATGTTTTGTCTCTGTTGTGACAGCACCGGGGGCATTGGGATTTGTCCACAGGTGTCAGGTTGGGTGTGATCGATTGTGCATTAGTGATACTCCGGCGAGGCTAACCAACAAACTCCGGCAGGTGGCGGGGGAGGAGCCGGAGTGCAGGGGCGTTGGGTGGGCGAGTGGATGCGGGTGTGGGTGTGGTTGCAGGGAGGGGGTGTGGGGGGCAGAGGCAGGACTACTTCCTGGTCCCGGCTGCATTGGTGGCAGAGTGTTGACGAGTTGCTGGTAAAGGTGCAGAGAAGCGCCCCAGCCCGTGGGAGGGTCCTGAGGGGCCGGGGAAGTGCTTTGCATGCGCCCCAGGAAGAACTCAGGAAAGGCAATTAGAGATTGCACGGCCTCTTGCTAAACCGGCGATCACCCTCCCGTCCAAAGCACTCACTCATGAAATTAAGGCCTCGGAGACAGAGCACACGGCGGGGACGGAATACAAATTCGGCATTACAGGGGCTGCGTGCGTGTGGGGGCGGCACAGCCGGCTCTCGGGAAGGGACTGCGGGTCACATCCACCCGATACTTGGGGTTCAGTCCCCGTCCCCCGCACTGTCCCAGATTCCTCACCGCTGACTGTCCTCGAGCTCCGGGAGGCACGCTCGTTCCCTGGACAAGGGGATGGATGTGTAACAGCGAGGCTCTGAGCTCAGCCGTCCGCCGTGCGGGGAGCCGGCCCACAGCTGCCCCGGGCTCAGCCGTGACGGACTCCGACTGGATGGCACAGCGATGGCCGGGCCCACGCGGCTGAGTGTCCATGGCCAGAGGGGCGAGTCAGGGGAGGGGGACCCGTGGGGAGGTGTCTGTGGGAGACAGACCATGATACCCCACCCAACCTGGGCATGGACTCTGCCCTGGGGACACCTGCCTACCCAGCAGTGCCCGCCTGACCCTCCGAGTGCACTGGCCTGTCTCTGTCTCTTTTACCAACTTGGGAGAACCCGCCCCCCGCCTGCCGCAGCCGCCCCGCATCAGTCCTCCCGCACCCCCCCTCCCCCCGAGAACGGCTCCCGACGAGCCTGCTCCGCATGAGGGGGCCTGCGGTCGTCTCCGCCATCAGGGGCGCGGGCCTGTGACAAACGGCCGCCGGCACCGACGGGAACGGCCTCCTGCAAGTCAGTTCGGAGCGGGCAGAGCGCAAGGTCGCAGGCGCGGCTGTGGCGGGAGCGCAGGCAAGGACTCCGAGTCCCGCCTTCACCGCGGGCATTACAGGGCAGGGGGCAGGGCGGACTCGGGAGGTGTGGGGGCACGCATGTGTGTGTGACTGTGTGTGTGTGAGTGTGTGTGTGTGACTGTGTGTGTGTGTATGTGTGACTGTGTGTGTGTGAGTGTGTGTGTGAGTGTGTGTGTGTGTGTGTGTGTGAGTGTGTGTGTACGTGTGTGTGAGAGTGTGTGTGTGTGTGAGTGTGTGTGTGTGAGTGTGTGTGTGCATGTGTGTGTGTGTGTGCGTGTGTGTGTGTGTGTGTGAGTATGTGTGAGTGTGTGAGTATGTGTGAGTGTGTGTGTGTGAGTGTGTGTGAGTGTGTGAGTGTGTGTGAGTGTGTGTGTGTGAGTGTGTGTGTGAGTGTGTGCGTGTGTGTGTGCATGTGTGTGTGTGAGTGTGTGTGTGAGTGTGTGAGTGTGTGTGTTTGAGTGTGTGAGTGTGTGTGAGTGTGTGTGTGTGTGCACGCATGTGCGTCTGCAGTGTGTGTGCACATGCCTCCAGGCGTGCTAGGTGCGCATGCGTGTGCAGGGACTGCATTCAGGCATCAGACAGTGTGTCCGGTTCAGGCCCAGGGTGGCCCCTTCCTGCACACAGACACAGAAGGAGGCCCAGGGGAGAGTTGCGGGGGAATGCCTGTGCTGCTCAGTCTCCCCAACTCCTTTGCATAGGAGCTGGGGTGGGGTGCAACTCAGCTTTGCTTTTTGCTTTTAAAATATATTTTTATTGCTTTCAGAGAGGAAGAGATTGGGAGACAGACAGAAACATCCATGATGAGAGAGAGTCACGGACCGGCTGCGTCCCGCACGCCCCCTATTGGGGATGGAGCCACAACCTGGGCCTGTGCCCTGACCGGGCATCGAACCCTGACCTCCTGGCTCCTAGGTCAACACTCAGCAGCTGAGCCCCGCGGCCGGGCGATGCGACTCCACTTTGGAATCAGGGACGCCGTGAGCGTGTGACTCGGGGTGTCCCCGAGCGCCTCTGGTTGGCTGGGGGGACGCAGTGCTGCATAGACGTGTCCCCATCCCAGATTCCAACAGGACAGTCTGGGGGGGGCGCTATCTCGTGGGGGGATGGCACGGAGCCCTTCTTCCCAGTCTGCACTGGGGTCGCTCACTTACCCAACCGGGGGCCACCGGAAGCACCGGGTCCTAGAGCCAAGACGAGACCAGGAACCGCATGGCCGCCAGGGGGCTGCCGTCCGAACCCCGTGGTGGAGGGCGGAGACGCGTGGTCCCTCCAGAAGGGCGTAGGGGTCCCGTGAGGGGGGGTGTTGGGTGAACAAGCAGAACGGGGCGCTGGGTGACTGGGGTTTTGTCGCCCACACAGGCTCCACGTGGCAGCTCAGCCCAGTCCTCCAGGGGCGCCTCGCCCCCCTCTCTCAGGCAGGACCGCCCCCCAACCCTCCCCCTGTCTGTGGCGGGATCCATCCGGTTCTGTCCTGGAACCAGAGCGCCATCGCTCCTGCATTCTGCGGACACAAAGAGCCGGCCTTTGTACTGTCCCCCCCCGTGGCTTCCCTCTGTTCCCAGAGGCCGCAGGGATTACCGTCCAGAAGCTTCCGCTGCGGATAACGGCCCTGTGTGTTCTGTCCCGGCCCCGCGGAGAGCCGCCGGTCGGAGCGTCTGCGGAGCGAGCGATGGTGGATGACAAAGACGCGGGAAATAGAACACGCTGTGTTCGCTCCCGGGGTGCCTGTGCTCACACGGGAGAGGCGCTGTTTATTTCAGAAAACCATCATTCTGGGGTGCGGCTGGTGGGACTGCTGGCGGGGGGCGGGGCCAAGGACAGGGCGGGGAGGCGGCTGCGGGACCGGCGTCCAAACCCACCAGAAACACGTGCCTCCCTGTTGCCCTTGGAGCCCTGATTAAAGGAGAGACACAGGCCCTCCCGCTCCTGTGGAAACCCACCTGCTCCCCCCACCCCTGCACCAGGCCTCTGTTCTATCTAATAAAAGAGTAATTTGCAGATTGGCCATCACTCCAACACACAAGAGGGCTGCCCCCATGTGGTCAAAGATCCTGCCCCTATGTGGACACAAGATGGCCACCGCAAGATGGCCAGCAGGGGAGGGCCGTTGGGAGGTTCCAGGCCCTGCAAGGGAGGGCAGTTGTGGGCGATCAGGCCAGCAGGGGAGGGCAGATGGGAGGGAGCAGGCCTGCAAGCGAGGGCAGTTGGGGGTGATCAAGCATGCAGGGGAGGGCAGGTAGGGGTGACCAGGCTGTCAAAGGAGGGAAGTTGGGGGCAAACAGGCTGGCAGGGGAGCCGTTAGACATCAATCAGGCTGGCAGGGGAGTGGTTAGGGGGTGATCAGGCTGGCAGGCAGAAGCGATTAGGGGCAATCAGGGAGGCAGGCAGGTGAGCAGTTGGAAGCCAGCAGTCCTGGATTGTGAGAAGGATGTCCGACTGCCTGTTTAGGCCCGATCCTACCGGGATCAGGTCTAAACGGGCAGTTGGACATCCCTTGAGGGGTCCCGGATTGGAGAGGGTGCAGGCTGGGCTAAGGGACATCCCCCACCCCACCTCCCGTGCACGAATTTGGTGCACTGGGCCTCTAGTCCTATCTAATAAAAGAGTAATATGCAGATTGGCCATCACTCCAACACACAAGATAGCTGCCCCGTAATTAGAGGCATAAATCCGTAAATCTGCTTGCAGCCCTCGGGCAAGGGGCCTCAGTGAGACCAGGATAGGCGTCTGCCATGCACCTGCCCTGGGAGGGAGGGACGTGGAAGGAGGTAGGGGAGAGGGAGGGAGGAGGGAAGGAAAGAAGGAAGAGAGGGAGAAAGGGGGGAAGGAAGGAGGGGGAGAGGGAGGGAGGGTGGCAGCAGGGGCCTTGAGGTTCACACGTGTGCAAGGGAGGAAAGGGGGAGGCCTGGAGGGCCGAGGGACTCTGGGCTCATGCTGCCGCCGGGCTCCGATGCCATCTGCTCAGAGCAAGAGGGGCGGGTTTTGACGCCTCTCTCCTCTGGGTGTGGGTCCCCTTCTACTGACACGCTCCCCTCTGTCCCCATCGAACGCCTTATCTCGCACTTGGTTTTGGGTTAAGAACAAGGGAGAGGCACACTTTTCTGTAAATCACCCGCGTCTTGTTGCCGGAGGACTAATTACGCCGGCCCCCGTCTCTTCCTCTGCGTCTGTCAGCGCGGCCGGTGCTGGGACCGGGCGCGGGCGACAGGGACACTGAGGCCTGCGTCTCTCCCCGCACAAGGCCATCCATCTTCCCGATGGAATGAGGCAGGAGGTGTCACCGTCCAGAAGGGACGGGATGAGGAATGTGCTGCGGGGACAGCTGATGAGCGCGCATTTGCATATGAGGCGCCATGTGTACCCATCCAGCCTGCTGCCGGGGCTAGGGCCTGCGCTCCCCCACCCACCCCCACTGCCGCCGAACTCCCTTCCGGAAGCCCCAACCCTGGAGGCCGCTGCACCTGAGCCACAGGCCTGGCTGTGGGCGCAGAGAGGGGGTTCGTGGGAGTTTTAAAGCATAAAGTCACCCTGGCCGGTGTTGTTCAGTGGATAGAACATCAGCCTGCAGACTGAAGGGCCCCCGGTTTGATTCCCGGTCAGGGCACATGCCCAGGGTTGCAGGCTGGATTTCGGGGGAGGGGGTGAGGAGGGGGGGAACGTGCAGGAGGCAGCCGATCCATGATTCCCTCTCATCATTGATGTTTCCCTCTCCCCTCTCCCTGCCTCTCTGACATCAACAAAATACAGACATGAAAATGAATAAACAGTAAAGCGAACACGGCCGTTCCAGGGAGCACAGGAAAATGCAGCATGCATCCGTTTCCTCTCGTTCTCACACGGGTTCCTTGGATCCCAGCTGGGGAGAAAGGGGTGAGAGGGACCGCGGAGGCTGAGGGCGAACGGGTGCGAGCTCTGGGGGTAGGGGGGCTCCGCCAGCAGCACCCAGGCCCAGTTAGCTGTGGGAATGCCTGCCCCCCTTCAGGGTACAGAATCGGAAACTCTAAGGTGGGGCCGGGGGCCACAGAGCCCTCCAGTGGCCCTGGTGCGCGTGTGGGTGAGACCCCGCTGTGCCCAGGGGGACGGGGGACGGCGGTGGCCACATCAGTGCCTTGTGGGGAGCGAGGCCACACGCTGAGAACGGGGCTCCTCTCCCGCATTGCTGTTTCTGTTGGTGCCGTCACACACGATCCCATCCTCTCCCGTGTTCAGGCAGCGACAGGCAGGGCCGGGGAGATGCCTGGGAGTCTGTCTGCTGTGAGCAGTCGGTTCTGGCATGAAACATACATGACGTTGCCTTGCGGGGCTCGTGTGGAACACGTGAGGGGCATGAACAGGAGGACAGAAGATCGGAAGCCGGCGCGGTAATGAAGGTCCCGCCAGGTGTCCCTGGTGGGGGGTGAGGGCGGCATCGGGGCGGCCGCAGGAGGCACTCAGGTGAGGCTGCTGCACGTGCACAGCCGATCGCCTCGTGGGAACAGCTGCTCAGGCTCAAGTGCACGGATGCAGGAAGATGCCACTGGCCGCCGGCTTCTGCCAGGAGGTGCGGTGTGTTATGAGCTTCTGAAACCAGGTGAAACCGTTGATACTGATCGCTACCGACAACCAATAATCAATCTGAACCACACTTTGTGAAACGACCAGAATGTGCCCAACGTAATTTTTTGCTTCATGATGACGCACCATCACACACTTCAAAACCAGCTAAAGACCCGTTAGAAGGTCTTGCCTGGGAAGTAGGAACCCACCCGCCGTGTTCACCAGGCTTTGCTCCTTCAGACGACCACGTGTTCCGGTCGATGGCACACGCACTGTCTGAGCAGCGTCGCAAGACGCAGGAAGAGGCGGGAAATTGGGTCTCTGATTGGTTTGCCTCAAAACGAGAAAAGTTCTATTGGGACGGTACCCACAAATGACCTGAAAGATGGGGGAAATGGGTAGCTAGCGACGGACGTTACTTTGAACGAAGCACTTTGGATGTTTCTTTTGAAATTACCGTGCTTTCTTTGATTAGAAAATCCACGTTATTAACCAATACACTTAGTGTAAGAAACCCACTTAAAACTGAGGACATCCATTTGGATATACAGGGATGGAAGAAAGCTCACCCTTTGCGATTAAGAACCCCTAGAATGCTTGCTTGGTAGCTTCCCTGGTATCAGACAGAAATAGCCCGGGAGACGAACAATTGACAGAACCTGAGCTTTTAAATTATCAATTTCCCAGGAGGATACAACAGTTTCGATCCGTGTTCGCCTGATGAAATTACCTCCAAACATAGAAAGCAAAGGCTGATGGGATCACAGGGAGACATGGAGGAGCCCACATGCTACGTGGAGATGTCTGCCTCCCCCCCCCCAGATATGGAGAGAGCGAGCACAATTCCTGAAGGCGTGAAGAATGGAGTAGCATCCCTGACACGTATGACATCTGGAGCTTATGGAGGAGGCTGTATCCAACAAGGGAGCGAGCACCCCCCGCCCCCCCCCCCCGTGCCCCCTTTTAGTCCTCCACCTGAGGAAATGCTTAGAGAGAGGGAGGGAGAGAGAGAAGCATCGAGTGGTTGCCATGCACACGAACCCTGACCTGGGATTGAACCCACACCAGGGCCCAATGCCCTGAAGGGAATTGAACCTGAAACCTTTAGGTGCCTGGAGGGTACTCCAACCCACTAAGCCACCCGGCCAGGCTGAGTGGGGGCTTCTCATGCAAACAGAATATTTACAGAAACCGGGCCTGCCGGGGGAGGCCCAGGTGCCCTCTCTCTGTCACACGTGTGTGTGTGTGCCGGAAGCCGATCAGTGTTTTAATGACGGAGAGCTGTGGACAGGGAGTTAGGGGGGCTGGTCAACCTTGACTGCTCTGAGGGGTTGGAGCTGGTTATTGGGATGTTGGTGGTTGAAGCAGCCCCCACATGTTAGTCCTGAGAAGATTCACTGATTGGCTTTTACTGGTGTTGCTGGCCTGGGGGAGACGGGTGTATCTTATGATCTTAATCTTAATAAAAGGGGTGGTGAAGCCAGAGCGAGGGGGAGTTCTGCCACTAGAGTTGGACTTCCGCCTGGCCCTCATTTTCCAAATTAGTATTTTTCTGAGTCTCTTTATTCATTTGTATGCGGCCTCCTGCAGAAACCCAAACCCCGAACCCCGAACCGGGGGCCCTGAATCGCGCGGGACGTGAAAAGGGGTTCCCACATGTGTGGATGGCGTGTGAGGCATCACATCTCTCTGGCAACCGTGTCCTGAACCCAACCGAGGGCCAGGCTGGGCCCTGCCTGAGACCCTCGCGCTGCCCTGCGCGCAGGGAAACTGAGGTCTGCAGACGGTGACGAGGAGGGTGGCAGCTGCTGGCAGGCCCTGCGTCCCCCGTGCATGTGCCAGCCACGGAGCACATGGTGTGGGCATCTCACACACACCGAGTCTCAGCTCTGCCCGGGCGCGGCATTGCCATCTTCACCGGGTGAGTGGGCTCAGGACACCGGCGTTGCCTGCCCCCGCCGAGCGCAGCGCGGCTCCGGGGCCGGAGGGTGATGCTGGGGAAAGTCCAGCTCCTTTCCTTCCTTCCATGAGTAAAGGGGGTGGGGTGCTCCTCCCAGGGCCGCCTGGACACGCGAGTCTTGGGTGCCGTTCAGACTGACGCTAGGCTGAGGGGGAGGTGAACTGGCTAAGGCAGTGGTCGGCAAACTGCGGCTCGAGAGCCACATGCGGCTCACTGGCCCCTCGAGTGTGGCTCTTCCACAAAATACCTCGGCCTGGGAGAGTCTATGTTGAAGAGGTGGCGTTAGAAGAAGTTTACATTTAACAATTTGGCTTCAAAAGAAATTTCAGTCGTTGTCCTGTTGATATTTGGCTCTGCGGACGAATGAGTTTGCCCACCGCTGGGCTAAGGCGATGCGTGGGCCCTTCCCCTCTGGGGCTTTCCGAAGTGGAGGAGGTGGAGGTGGCAGGAAAGGCGGGAATGGCAGCCAGAGTCCTCTGGCCCGGCCGGTGGGGCCCAGGGGCTGAGCGTGGACCTAGGAACCAGGAGGTCAGGGTTCGATTCCCGGTCGAGGCACAGGCCTGCGTTGCAGGCTCCATCCCCAGCATGGGGTGTGCAGGAGGCAGCCGGTCCACGCTTCTCTGTCATCATTGATGTCTCTCTCCCTCTCCCTTCCTCTCTGGAATCAATAAAAATCGATTTAAAATAATAAAGGGTCGTGCTCACAGAAGCCGAGGCATTGTGTCTCCTGGACGCCTGAGCAGCTCTGAGGAGCAGGGGGATGGAGGCGGGGCTGTGCCCTCGGACCACAGGCTGGCCACTGTAGCCACTGAGGTTGTCCCCTGAAGATCCCGTTGGGAGGCAACTGCGGGCTCACAGGGCCCTGGCTGCTCACGGGCTGGGGTCGGGGTGAGACGGTCTAACGGAGGGGCTGGGACTTGAACTTGGGTCTGCAGAACCATGGAGCCCACTGCACCTTCAGGCCCCACCCCTTCTCCCCCCTCTCCCCTGACACACGGGAATGTCCTCCCTAACTGGCCCATGGGCCTCCGGGTGGGGCAGCCCCTGCGCCCCCAAAGCCCAGCTGACTGTCCCCGCACTGGGAAGCCCCGGTCCCCCGCTGAGACCACGGCGGGACTGTGGGTCGCTCACTCCCTGGCGCGTCCGCTCCTGCGCAGGGACCGGGGGTCGCAGCCCGGCTGACGGGGGGGACGAGTGACACCTGCGGGAGGCTCTGCAGCGGGAGCAGGTGGCTTCAGAGCAGAGAACGGTTGTCAGGACGCGACCCGCTTATCCCCGCCGTTACCGCCTGTGACGCCGACAGGCTGACAGCAGGGCCGGAGGAGGGCAGGGGGCGCCTTCCCGTCCTAAGCCGTATCGACCGGAGCCGTTACGACGGCCTGGAGTGCGGGCCGGGCGGGCGGCGTGTTAGCGATGTCCCCGCGGAAAATGGGCCGGTGACGGATTCGTCCTGGCAGCTTTCACTTCTGATTTCCGCTCTGTGTGACACGGAGCCGCTGCTCGGAGCCAAGCGGGTGGGAGGCGGGGCAGGAGGGGCCGTGCCAGGTATCGATCTCGCCCGCAGAGACGAGAGTCGGTTTAATGTAAATAGACGGGGACCGCGCTGTGGCTGTGGCGTCCTGCCACCGACATGGGATGCTTCCCGGGGCTCCCGGCAGCCTGGAGGGGGGCAGGGGGCTGAGGCCTTTCTCTGCCCGGGGCGGGCGGAGGCCGGTGAGTGTGTGGGTTGCCCCGGGCTGGGCTATGGGTCTTGGGATTTGGTGGCTTGTGTCATCATTCTGATGAGAGAGTGCGGCTGGGACGCCCTGGCCCAGGTCCGAGGGGGATGCTGGCATCTCGGACCGTCCAGCTGGCTCCTGGCCACAGAGGACAGGTCCAGCTAAGGCAGGAGGAAGGCCTTCCCCAGTCTGGGATTTTCCAAAATGGCAGGAGGCGGGGTGTGGAGTGAAGGTGGAATGTCAGACAGAGCGTCTTCATGGGTGGCCGCATGGTGGTGCCTCCTGAGACACCTCTTTGGCGTTTCGGGGCCTGAGGATGGCTGTGCTCCTCCTGCAGAAGCGAAGCCAAGTCTCCTGCCCAACTGCCAGCGGGTTGGGGGCTGGGGCCTGACCCTGTCACTGCCTCCAACATGGGCTCTGGTGAACGGCTACGTGTGCTGTGGTTTGGGGCAGGGAAGCCTCATCTCCCACCCCATCCCTGCTTCCTGTGTGGCTGGTGGATGGTGGATGGATGGATGGATGGTGGATGGTGGATGGTGGATGGTGGATGGATGGATGGTGGATGGTGGATGGTGGATGGGTGGATGGATGGATGGTGGGTGGTAGATGGTGGGTGGTGGATGGTGGATGGATGGATGGATGGTGGATGAATGGTGGGTGGATGGATGGTGGATGGTGGATAGATGGATGATGGATGGATGAATAGTGTGTGTATGGATGAATGGTGGATGGATGGATGGTGGATGGTGGATAGATGGATGGATGGTGGATGGATGGTGGATGGATGGGTGGTGGATGGTGGATGGATGAATGGTGGATGGATGGATGGATAGGTGGTGGATGGTGGATGGATGGTGTGTGGATGGATGGAGGGGAGAGTGGGTGGGTGGATGGATGGATGGATGGATGGTGGATGAATGGTGGGTGAATGGATGGTGGATGGATGAATGGTGGTGGGTAGATGGTGGATGATGGATGACGGGTGGTGGATGGATGAATGGTGTGTGGATGAATGGATGATGGATGGGTGGATGGATGGATGGGTGGGTGGATGGTGGATGGATGGATGGTAGATGGATGGATGGCTGGATTGATGGGTGGATGGTGGATGGTAGATGGATGGATGGTTGGATGGTGGGTGGATGGTGGATGGTGGATGAATGGTGGGTGGATGGATGGTGGGTGGTGGATGGATGAATGGTGGGTGGATAGATGTTAGGTAAATGGATGGTAGATGGATGAATGGTGGGTGGATAGATGGATGATGGATGGTGGATGGATGGATGGTAGATGGATGGATGGCTGGATTGATGGGTGGATGGTGGATGGTAGATGGATGGATGGTTGGATGGTGGGTGGATGGTGGATGGTGGATGAATGGTGGGTGGATGGATGGTGGATGGTGGATGGATGAATGGTGGGTGGATAGATGTTAGGTAAATGGATGGTAGATGGATGAATGGTGGGTGGATAGATGGATGATGGATGGTGGATGGATGGGTGGGTGGATGGATGGATGGGTGGTGGATGGATGGATGGATGGATGGTGGATGAATGGTGGGTGGATGGATGATGGATGGTGGTTGGGTGAATGGATGGATGGATTGATGGATGGATGGTGGATGGATGAATGGTGGGTGGATAGATGTTAGATAAATGGATGGTAGATGGATAAATGGTGGGTGGATGGATGGATGATGGATGGTGGATGGATGGATGGATGGGTGGATGGATGGATGGGTGGTGGATGGATGGATGGATGGGTGGATGGATGGATAAATGGTGGATGGATGGATGATGGAGGGATAAATGGTGGATGGATGGGTGGATGGATGATGGATGGATGGTGGATGGCTGGCTACTTGGCTGGTAGATAGATAAATGGATGAATGGATGGTGGACAGATGGATTTTTTAATGGTTTAACAGGCAGTGTAACTTGGTTCCAGGTCACGAGGTTTGGTGTTTGGAGGGCAAAGAGGCCCTAGTCATGGCCTTGGGGTGTGGCTGGGCCCTGGGGACACTGTCTTCCTGGCTGTTCACCGGAAACGAACACAAAACGGTGTCGGATGCAGCTGTGATTGAACAACAGGATGATGCAAATAAATAAATAAAAGCAATTCCCAGCAGCTTACAGGCCTTGCCATCAATTTTTTAAATCAGGTAAGAGGCTCCCCAAATTCACAGCACACTCCAGGACAGTCTGTAGTGGTCACTGTCCTTGCCCATGACCGGGTGCTGGGCAAGTGCTTACACTCTGTCCCCAGCGCCTGCACTCTATTCCCAGCGCCCCCAGATCCGCACACACAGCCTCCATCCCCGGGGGCTGCACCTCCCTGCCTGCAGACCCCAAGCCCTCCTAATCCGTGACCATGGAGTAACAACCCCACCCCCTGCTCGGGCAGGACGTTCACCCCAATTCTGCAGAGAAGTGCGTTCACCCAGCGCGTGGGGAGAACGCCCGGTTTGCAATGTCTGCGTGTTTCGGGACCGTGCCCGGGCAGCTGGCACGCACGGGTTAAGTCTCTCGGTGAGGCGCGGGGCATCCCTCGGTGCGAGGTCCGTAGATTCCGCCCTGACATCATAGCTGCTTCCTACCAGCCACGGAGGGCCCTGGCCCGAGTCCCGGTGCCCGGGAGCCCGTGGGCTGGGCCGTCCTGCGAGCACTGGGCTCTCGGTTACGCCTGCGTTTTCTCGATTATTCTCCCAATTACGCGCTGTCTCGCGCTGACTCGCCGGCTAAACGAGCCGCTGTTCTCTCCTGCACCGAGGCCCGGAGTCAGCTTTCTGAGCCCCATGTTCTGCGGCCCTGAAGGGAAGCGTACTGTGCCTCCGTTACAGCGAGCCTCAGTCGCCCTGAATCACCGGCAGCCGGTTCGGGCAGCGCGTGGCCTCCCCGCTCGGCCGTCCTTTACCCGCGAGAGCGCCGTGGAGGCCCAAACCGTGGTCGGAATTCCGGGGAGGAGTGTGGGGGGCGCAATGCGTCTCAAGAATTAGAGTCATTTCAAACCCATGGCAGCCGATTGCACCTCTCGCCCTCTACTTGACCTTCAGCGCCTGTCCTCCCCGGTCCACCCGCCTGGCCCCCATGGGGATCACCGTCCCTCTCACCCCACAGAGATGGCGGTGACCTCGGGGCCCGGTCAGTGAGATGCCCGTGGTTTTCCTCCTGTCCGGGCCCCAGCCCGGCCCGGGACGCCCACACACCCGGACACGTCACCAGCGGCACCTTCTCCCAGAGGCCGGCTCCCACGGCCACAGCAGCAGCTCCGCTCCAGCTCTTCTCCCGGCTGCTGCAGCTGCTCCCTGGGGACCGCAGACCCATAGGGCCCCTCGCTTCAGACCTGTGGCCCTCCCCCCGTCTTCCCCCCAGCTCCTTCCGCGTCAGGAATGGGAGGCGGGGTCGTGGGCACAGGTGTCCTCACTCCGGCCATCATCCCTGCCACGGACTGAATGAGCCCCCACACTCACAGGTCGAAGCCGGACCCCCATGGGATGGTGGCGGGAGGTGGGGTCTGTGGGGGTCAGAGGTCCTGGGAGTGGAGGCCTCCAGCTGGGATTGTGTTCTGACAGCAGGGACCCTGGAGAGCCCGCCTTCCTTCCACGGTGCACGGGGTCCTCACCAGACGCGGATGTCTGGAGCCTCGACCTTGGCGTCCAACCCCCGACTGTGAGGGGAGAGGTCTGTGTGAGGAGGTTGCCAGCCCCTGGCTCTGTTCCAACAGCCCCAGCCCTGAGGGTCGCAGACAGGAGGGACTCTGGACCCAAGGCAGGTGACTGGGGAGGTTTGGGGTGGGGGTGGGGTTGTAGAGATGCTAGGACATGTGGGTGGCCTTTCCTGGAGGGGGCCCAGCAGGGCACCGGGGCGTCAGGGCGCTGGCATACAGTGGCGGTCCCCCAGACCTGAGTGTGTCAGGCTCCCCGAGGGGACGCAAAGCCAGCTTCTTGTCCCGACTCCGTGCCAGACTCTGCGCTGACAGCAAAGGGCGGGTGCACCAGGTCAGTGACTTGGACCCAGGCCTGTGCTGGCAGCCGGGGCAGCTATCGACGGTCACCGGGACCAGGGCTCCCCTGGGGGACCCGCCTGTGTGAGGTGACCCTGTAGCTGAGGTCCAGGTCCTACAGCAGGGCCTGCACCTCAGGTGCTCTGGTGGCCCTGTGGTGGCTTAGAGCACCTTCCTTTCTGAAGGGAGAGAGACCGAGTCTGTCTGTGCGGGGAACCCAGCACAGCCCCCCAGCGCAGGAGCCAGGCGGTCTCCCCTCGGGGGCAGCCCCCGTGAGCACCGTCCTGCAGACTCATGGGAAACCAGCTGGCGGCCCAGATCCCAGGACGCCTCGGGGTGAACGGCCAAGGACCTGCCTGCCCATTTCAGCGGCCGACCCTCACTGTGCATTTCAAACACAGCCCTGTCGCCCAGCCGATGTGGCTCAGTGACTGAGTGTCCACCTGTGAGCCAGGAGGTCAGGGTTCGATTCCTGGTTAGGGCTCATGCCCGGGTTGTGGGTTCGATCCCCAGTGCTGGGTGTGCGGGAGGCAGCCGATCCATGATTCCCTCTCATCCTCAATGTTCCTCTCTCTCCCTCCCTCTCTGAAATCAATAAACATATATTTTAAAACTCCTATCTAATAAAGAGGGAATATGCTAATTGACCGCCCTGTCCTCAAATAGGGTGGCACCCACAGCCAATAAGGAGAGATATGCTAATGGACTGCCCCACCCTCAAAGATGGCGGCACCCACAGCCACAGGATGGTGGGATCTAGTCCCCTCAGCCCCGCCGGGGCAGCACGTCTGCCTCCAGAGTCCCCCAGTCCCCTCAACCCCCCCAGCCACCCGGGGCCAACCGAGGCTCAGGTAACCAGGGCGGGCCGAGGCTCGAGCTGCCGGCAGTGGCAGCAGCAGAGGTGTGATGGGGTTATCACCTTCCTCCGATCGCCGGGTCACCTCCCGCTCCTGAGGGCTCCTGGACTGTGAGAGGGAGCAGGCCGGGCTGAGGGACCCCCTCCAGGACATGAATTTTCGTGCTCCAGGCCTCTAGAGAAGAAATAAAATGCCACCTTGTCCGCGTGCTTTAGTCCTCGCAGAAACCTGCTTTCATCCCAGCTCCCTCGACAGGAGCCTTAGTGAGATGTCTGACCTGGCGCGGGGGGAGTCCCGGGCTATGGCTGCCTCGGGGCAGACAAGTTGGGAGCGGTTGCCCCATCTCCATCCCATGTTGGACCCCTAATAAAACCTTTTAGTCCACAGACCTCGGGGTTCGGGGACACAGAGGCAGTGCCAGCCCAAGATCTGGGAGCCCTTGGGACCAATCTTGAGAGTAAAGCAAGTTTTAGAAAAAGTTATTACACTGGAGTCTGAAGCAGAAACATTCCCTTCCTCCCCCTTCCCCCCCGCCCCAGGCACCCGCCCCCGCCCTCATGTTCCTTCTGGAACTCTCCCGGGCAGCCTGATGGTGAGCTGGGGGACAGCTCATTTATTATCCGGTCTCCAGGAAGCAGTGGCCAATGACTCTGTAGCTTGTGGTCCATGACCGGGGCTGAGACTCGGGCCGAGTCACCTCCAGACCATGGGGGGTGGGGGGGAAGGGACAGGGGTCCACACTTGCGTGTAACACACGGTGCCCCCAGCTGCAGCGATTTTCCTAATTGCCATCCTCCCCAACCCCATTAAAAGCGTAATGAAGGCGATGACACAAAACCCCTCTGAGTGGCCTGAATGAACGGGTTTATTTAAGCCCCGATGAACTTGACACTCCACGCTGCCACGCTTGGGGCTGGAGCGGCTGGTGGCGGTGCTGATGGGAGCTGGGGACCGTGATGCCCGCAGCCCGATGCTGAGCTGGGGGACAGCTCATTTATTATCCGGTCCCCGGGAGGCAGTGACCAACGACTCCATCTGCTCCTCACTTCTCTTCCCAGACAGATACAGCCTTGGCCAGAGCCCCAACATCAGGCCCCCTGGGCTGCCCCCACCAGTATGTCCCAATGCAAAGAGTCAGAAGAAGGGGCCTGGAAGGGGTAGAGGGACGCCCGAGGCTTGTTGGATGGGGGACGGCTTGGGGAATGGGAAGGCCAGGTGCTCCCTTCTGCAGGGACCAGCTCTCGCCAGGGGCTGCCCTGGGTGCCCGCATGGCCGCTGGTGGAGCTGGTGCTCTGCACTTCCGGGAGCCCCTTGTTTCCTCGCAAATGTCCCCCCACTTTTAGATGTGGGCTTTCCCACATTCCCCAAGGCGCTCACGTCTGCAGGCGCAGGCTCAGCCGGCCGTCCTGAGCAGACGACTGTTCTTTAGCTCCGTGTTGTGGGGGTTTGGGTCCAGGATACTCACTGTCCTGTCTCTTACTTCAGACCCCTCCCCCTGACCGCCCGCCCCCACCAGCCCTGCCCCCTCCCCCTGTCAGCCCCTCCCCCTGGCCAGGGCATCACCCTGCCTCCCTGCCAGGTGCGCCGTCCATCCCGTTTCCAGAGTCTGAGCTCTCTGCCTGCCTGTCGTCTGTGGGGCTGGGCACAGAGGGGAGCACACTGATTGCCAGTGGGTACGTCACCAAGAGGCGTGGGGGCTGGATGTCTGGGCCCTGGGCTATCCCTGCAGTTAGGTGTGTCAAGAACTAAGGCAGAAGGCCAAGAGCAAGAGAGCCTTCTTTGTACAGCCACATAGCGTCCCACTGTGTGCGTGTACCGCAGAGGGGCCTGTAATGTCCTCCCACTGTGTGCGTGTACCGCAGAGGGACCTGTAATGTCCTCCCACTGTGTGCGTGTACCGCAGAGGGGCCTGTAATGTCCTCCCACTGTGTGCGTGTAACGCAGAGGGGCCTGTAATGTCCTCCCACTGTGTGCATGTACCGCAGAGGGGCCTGTAATGTCCTCCCACTGTGTGCGTGTACCGCAGAGGGGCCTGTAATGTCCTCCCACTGTGTGCGTGTACCGCAGAGGGGCCTGTAATGTCCTCCCACTGTGTGCATGTACCGCAGAGGGGCCTGGAGTGTCCCACTGTGTGCATGTACCGCAGAGGGGCCTGGAGTGTCCCACTGTGTGCGTGTACCACAGAGGGGCCTGGAGGGCATTATGCTGAGTGAACTAAGCCAGTCAGAGAAAGACAAGTATCACATGATCCCACTCACATGTGGAGTCTAACGAACAAAATACACGGATGAACTAAATAGGTCCAGAGACATGGAAGCACAGAACAGACCGTCAGACCTCAGAGGGAAGGCGGGGGTGGGTGGGTGGGAAGAGAGCAACCGAAGACCTTGTATGTGCATCAGCCATGGACACAGGCAGCAGGGTGGTGAAGGCCGGGGGCCGGGGGGGGGTTAAGGGGGTCACGGGGGGGGGGGGAAAGAGGGACATCTGTAATGCTTTCAACAATGACATGAATTTTTAAAAAAGTAAATAAGGCTGAAACTGAGGTCATCGGCGTCCAAAGGAGACACGTGGGACGCAGGTGGCGTCCGCATGGTCCCCGCACCGGGAAGCAGCCCGCGTGGGCCGCCCCCGCCCACGGCCGCAGAGGCTGGGAAACACGGAGGCTGTGGTGCCGCCCGCCTGCCGCCGGGCCTGCAGCCGCGCTCCCGTGACCTCGGGCAGGGGCAGCCCCGCAGCCGGGCCCGCCGCTGAGCGTTTCCCCGTGTCCACATCCGTGGCTGCAGATGTGTGGATTTCTAACCGCGTCTGACAAGGCTGGCGAGCGAGACCGCCGGGATGCGGTTGAGGAGGGTGTGGGCCCTCGGTGTTGCGCACACTCCTCCGAATGATCAGGAACTTTGTCGCGACTGTTCGATGCGCTCAGCAAACCGAGAGGTGGGCCTGCAACGCCCCGATGCGGCTCCCGCCGCGCTTGTCCCCGGAGCGGGCCTCGCGGGCGGAGCGCGGACGAACTTGGAAATGAGTGCGTCTGCCTGGGTCTGGGGAGCGCTCCCCGGGAGGCTGAGCCATCCGCACGGTTTCCAAGCGAAAAGCTTTAAATTGAAATCCAGGCCTCCGGGGACTGTGAGCGCCAAAGAAAACCGCTGGACCCCAAAGGCGCCATTCCCACCGTAATGAGAATTTTAAGTGGCGTCTTTAAATCCCCGAAAAAGCCTGTCGGGAGTGCGTGCGTGAGCGACAGTGTCTGAAGTCCTTGCAAAGATGCCGTCACATTGCAGACAGAGCCCTCATCCCAATCCCACAGCTGGGGACCCCTCTCCCAGCCCGGGACCCTCGGCCCAGCCTGGGGACCCCTCTTCCAGCCCGGGGACCCCTCTCCTAACCCAGGGACCCTCGTCCCAGCCTGGGAACCCCTCTCCCAGTCTGGGGACCCCTCTCCCAGCCCGGGGA
This sequence comes from Antrozous pallidus, assembly GCA_027563665.1. Lineage (NCBI taxonomy): Eukaryota > Metazoa > Chordata > Mammalia > Chiroptera > Vespertilionidae > Antrozous > Antrozous pallidus. The sequence goes on from CM050508.1 coordinate 211,042,405, forward strand.
CCCCTCTCTCAGCCCGGGACCCCTCTCCTAACCCGGGACCCTCCTCCCAACCTGGGGACCCACGTGGGAGTTCTCTAGTTCCCCCAGCTGCTGAGCTGAACCCAGAAGGGACCCGTGCACTGTGAGAGGGCATCACGGCAGAGGAAAGAGGGGATGCATTTGAGATTTTTTAAAATATATTTTTATTGATTTCAGAGAGGAAGGGAGATGGAGAGAGAAACATCCATGATGAGAGAGAATCGCTCATCAGCTGCCTCCAGCACGCCCCCCGCTGGGGATCAAGCCCACAACCCAGGCGTGTGCCCTTGACTGGAATCAAACCCAGGACCCTTCAGTCCTGCATCTGGGATTTTTATAAAGGCTTCAGGGAGGGGCCGTGACCTTGTCTTCCAATGTGTCTTCTTCGCCTGGCCACCAGGGGAAGCTGTCCCAGGTTTACCAGAAGCCCCTCTCCCATGTGAATAGGTGCGCTAACACCGGGGAGCCTGCATGGGTGCAGGCCCTCCCTGCGGCCCCGCTGCGTGTGGAATGGACGTCCGCCGGTGTGGGGGGCCGCAGCGAGGCCGGAAGACGCCTCCTCCCTGCAGTCACTCTGCCGGCATGGACCCCGGGTGTGGATGAGTGGCTGCGTGCCCCGGGCCAGGGAGGTTGTCCGGCGCACGAGCACCAATGTCCCGCCTCAGAGGGAAGGCCTTGAACTTGGCAGCGTGCGCATCCTCCGGAACCCTCAATGAGCTGACATGTACCGAGGCCCAGGCGCTGGCGGTGACCCGCGTGGGCTCTGGGGACAACGCTGCATTGTCGGTGGGTCTGGCCTCACGCCAGTGACATGGACTTGCATCTGCGTGTCCTGCTCGCGGCCTCCGGCCTCGCGACATCCAGACAAGAGACGCAGTGTGTCCAGAGCCAAGGGCGTGGCTTCCTCCGGCCGCGGAGGGCAGGGTTTCCGTCCCGCTCGCTGCAGCCCTGGCTCTGCTCGCCGTGAGTCTCAGTCCTGAGCGGATGGCCTGGGGCAGGAGGGCAGGTCCAGGGAAGGTCAGAGCGTGGGCACTGGGCCCTCATTGTGTGGGGTCTGGGCTGGTCTCCTGGTGTCCGAGAGGCTGTGACGATCCTTCAAGGACATTCCGATGGCGTCGGTGGCAGAGGGGACCCAGATTGGGTCTGGAAAGTTCGAATAAGGCCGGTGGGTGGTCTGGCTCAGGGGCTGACCACTGACCTACGAACCAGGAAGTCATGGTTTCATTCCCAATCAGGGCCCAGGCCCAGGTTGTGGGCCTGATCCTCAGTGGGGGGCGGGCATGCAGGAGGCAGCTGATCGATGATTTCCTCTCATCACTGATGCTTCTCTCTTTCTCTCTCCCTCTGCCTTCCTCTCTGAAATCAGTAAAAACATTTTTTTCTTTAAAAAAAAATTCTTGATTGTTGAAAGTGTTACAGATGTCTCCTTTCCCCCCATCGACCTCTCCCCACCCACTCCCACCCCAGCATAGGCCCTCCATATCCTCCCACCCCCGTTGTCTGTGTCCATTGGTTATGCCTGAATACAAATCAGTTGCTTGATCTCCTACTCATCCCGGCTCCCACCCTCCCCCGCCTTCCTTTTAAGGTTTGACAGTCTGTTCAATGTCTCCGGATCTATTTTTCTTCAGCGGTTTATGTTGTTCATTATACGGGACAAATGAGTGAGATCATGTGATGTTGATCGCTCCTCGGCCTTTTGGCTAAGATCAAGTATAGTAAAAATACACTTTAAGAAATAATAAAAATTAGCCGAGACCGGTTTGGCTCAGCGCATAGAGCGTCGGACTGTGGACTGAGGGGTCCCGGGTTCGATTCCGGTCAAGGGCATGGACCTTAGCTGCAAGGACATCCCCGGTGGGGGGGAGGGGGGGCGTGCAAGAGGCAGCTGATGTCTCTCATCGATGTTTCTGACTTTCTATCCCTCTCCTTGCCTCTCTGTAAAAAATCGATAAAATATATTTTTTAAAAAATAATAAAAATTAGAATAATAATTAAAGACTTAGATTCAGAATTGAGCGGGGTTGGCCCTTTCGGAGCGGTGACTGTGAAGAGGGGACGTGGAACAGCAGGCTCTGGGACTCTGCCGCGTGGCCCTGCTGAGTTAGTTAACTCCTCTACGACTCAGTCTCCCAACCGAAACGTGCAGGGAACCACAGCAATGGCCTTACTGAGGTGTGGTAGGGGTGTGGTAGGCCGGACAATGCCCCCAAGGTGTCCATGACTGAGTCCCGAGTGCTCCCACATTTGCTAAAGAGTCTTTGCAGGTGTCATTACATTTAGGATTTTGAGATGAGATGATCCTGGACTCTGAACCCATGACAAGTGTCCCCGTGACCGCCATGCAGAGGAAAACAGACAGACAGACAGACAGATAGAGAAGGAAGGGAGTGGGTGATGTGGCCACAAGCCAATGACTTTGGGCAGCCCCCAGACACTGGATGAGGCAGGGGAGACCCCTCCTAGGTGCCTACAGAATATGTAAAGCCTTGTCCATACATTAATTTTGCTTTCTCCCCCCTTTATTTTATTTTATTTAGAGAGAGAGTGGAAAGGAAGGGAAGATATATAGAGAGAGAAACATCCATTTGAGAGAAACACATCGATTGGTTGCCTCCTATGAGCCCAACCAGGGCCAGGGACCCCGCCTACAACTGAGGTACTTGCCCTTGACCAGAATCAAACCCAGTCTGAGGGCCGATGCTCTATCCACTGTGCCAGACCAGACAGGGCCACACCTTGACTTTGGACCTCTGGCCTTCGGCTCTGAACACCAGTTTTGGGTCATCTGATGGCGGGGTGGGGTGGGGGGGAGCGGAAGCTACCCCTGGCGTGAGGAGGAAGAAGTAATGAATGCACGTGAATTGCTCCGTGTTCACTCACAACAGAGCAGAGGCGCCCTGTCCGGCTGGAGAGGGCAGCGTGGCCGTGGGCGGGATGCGGGCCGTTCTGTGGCTCCGTGTCCGCCTGGTAGACGGGCCTCACCCCCCAAAGCAGTGAAGATTTGACTGCTTGTCGGTCATTTAATCCCAGCCATTTCCTCTGGGACATCATTCACAGAAAATACCGTGGAGGGACCTGCCCGTCCCCTCAGTTTGCGCCATGAATCACCGGCGAATAGGCCAGCGCATGAAGCCCTGCGCTCCGCCTGACACGGTGCTAATTTAATCCGTGATTTATCGCCCGCGGCCCCACAAGCCCCCTCGTTAATTCGCCGGGTGCTCGCTGAGTGTTGACCGTGTGCTGGCCCTCGTGCTGGGCTTCGGGGTAGGACCGTGCACGCAGCAGACAGAACGGGGCGGAGCCCCGCCCTCACAGAGTTAACTGCAGGCGAGAGAGGCAGGGGAGCGTGACACAGTGAAATCCGTTCCCTGGTAATGAAGGCGGGGCGCCCTCAGGAGAGCGTGCTGCTGACCAAGGTGCTGATGGTGAGCGACAAGGCCTGTGGGTCCCGGGAAGAAGGTTCCAGAATGTGGAAGTCCTGAGGGGAGGTCAGATGGGAGGAGGTCGGATGTGGGGGGCGGGAGTGGGTGGAGCCCTGGGGTCCTGGGAGCCCTTGGGTTTTGATTCTAAGCTTCTTGGGAACCAGCTGTAGGGTTTGGGCAGAAGGGAGCTCCAATCCGGCCGTGTTGAGGACATGTGTGCTGTGTGAATGTGTGCTGTTGAATGTGTGTTCTGTGTTGAATGTGTGTCCTGTGTTGAATGTGTGTCCTGTGTTGAATGTGTGTCGAGTGTTGAATGTGTGTGCCATGTTGAATGTGTGTGCCGTGTTGAATGTGTGCCGTGTTGAATGTGTGTCCTGTGTTGAATGTGTGTCGTGTGTTGAATGTGTGTCGTGTGTTGAATGTGTGTCAAGTGTTGAATGTGTGTGCCATGTTGAATGTGTGTCCTGTGTTGAATGCGTGTGCCGTGTTGAATGTGTGTCCTGTGTTGAGTGTGTGTGCCATGTTGGTGACATGTCTTCAGTGTTGAGCGTGTGTACTGTGTTGTTGAATGTGTGCCATGTTGAATGTGTGTGTGGTGTTGAATGTGTATGTGGTGTTGAATGTGTGTGTGTTGTTGAATGTATGTGCAGTGTTGAATGTGTGTGCCATGCTGATGCCATGTCTTCAGTGTTGAGTGTAGGCTGTGTTGTTGAATGTGTGTGTGGTGTTGAATGTGTGTACAGTGTTAAATGTGTGTGTAGTATTGAATGTGTATGCCATGTTGATGCCATGTCTTCAGTGTCAAGTGTGGGCTGTGTTGTCAAATGTGTGTGTGGTATTGAATGTATGTGCAGTGTTGAATGTGTGTGCAGTGTTGTTGAATGTATGTGCAGTGTTTAAGTGTATGCCTTGTTGATGGCATGCCTTCAGTGTTGAATGTGTGCACAGTATCGAATGTGTGTGCCATGTTGATACCATGTCTTCAGTGTTGAGTGTGTGGTGTGTTGTCGAATGTGTGTTGTGTTGTATGTTATGCCATGTTGATGCCGTGTTTTCAGTGTTGAGTGTGTGGTGTGTTGTTGAATGTGTGTTGTGTTGTATGTTATGCCATGTTGATGCCATGTCTTCAGTGTTGAGTTTGTGCTGCGTTGTTGAATGTGTGTGCAGTGTTGAATGTGTGTGCCATGTCAATGCCATGTCTTCAGTGTTGAACGCATGTGCTGTGTTGTTGAATGTGTGTGCAGTATTGAATGTGTATGCCACGTCAATGCCATGTCTTCAGTGTCGAGTATGGGCTGTGTTGTTGAATATGTGTGTGTTGTGTTGTGTGTTATGCCATGTCGATGTCATGTCTTCAGTGTTGAGTGTGTTCTGTGTGGCGGTCACACTGGAGGGAAGCAAGGCAGGGTGGGACCTGACAAGGAGCCTGTGGGCTCTGTACACCGGCTGCCACCCCCAGGGACCGACATGGCCAAGGGTGAGACCAGAGGCCATGCACCCACTGACGTCTCCGGCCAGACAGGGCACCCCAGGTTTCTTCTCGGCGAACCTGCGTCGGTCACGGTGTCCCAGTTTGGGCTGAGGAACAAAACATCTCATGCTGACCGAGTACCTGTGTTGGGGCTCCTCCTGCTCCCCCGCCGTCACCCCCACACTCCCCGTGGCTGCAGTGCCATCAACTGTGCGAGCCTGTCCCTTCCCGGCGATGCCACGGAAGGCGGTTTCTTTCCCCTTTATGTCTCACGTGTTCGAAGCAACGGCTGGCTCGCGGCTTCTTATTTCCAACTCAGACACACGCCCTCACACGCACACGCACACGCACGCCTCGGCTCGTTCAGACTATCCCATTGCTTCTGGGTGGGTTTCGTCTGCAGAGAGACCCCGTTACTCCCTTCAGCGGATGAAGCTCCGGTTGCCCCTGAGGTCGCCAACCCCGAGAGCAGAAGGCAAGACCCCCCTCTTCCTTAGGCTGTGCTCCTCGGCCAGCTCCGGTCTGCACAGGACATGTTTGTCCCTGACATCCTCGTTCGGGGGAGAATCATTGGCTTGGCTTTTATTGTAAACCATCAGATGTTTTATAGGCCTGCTAATGGCGTGTTTGGTGTGGAATTAATTGTCAGAGACTCGCCGAGAGTTTTAAATTAGATTCTCCCGGTTCTTCGAGGCTAACCACGGGTTCCGTTGTTGTCGCTAATAGGAGGTTCTCGTCGCGGCCTCTTTTTCCCCTCCACAACAAAATGATAAAACAAATCGTCGACTTATTTCAACGTGCTAATTGGGGGTTATTACAGCTCATTTTATTTACATTAAAATAAAAAGCAGCAATTCATTTTCCTTGCGCAGGGAGCGCGGAGAGAGCTTAATTGCCTCCTATGCCAACACGTATCTGCGAAGAGAAATGATACGGAGGACGAGGGGCCCGGGAACGGAGATGTGGGCAGTGGGCTCAATGGAAACGTGATTTCAAAGCAGATTCTCGAGGCCTGAATGCATCCCTTCCGGAAGGCGACTTCACTGTGCAGGGGGCACAGTTTGCAGGAGATGAAGGCAGGGGTGGGGGGGAACCAGCGAGAGAAGCACATATAGCAGTGTTCACGTCACCGTCCCCAATGCTTCCAGGTGACTCAGTGGTACTGAGAATGCAGCCCACATGAGAGTTATTTATTCATTTATTTAAATACTAGAGGCCCCGTGCACAAAATTCATGCATGGGATTGCGGGGGGAGGAAGGGTTGTCCCTAGCACAGTCTGTATCCTCTCCAATCTGGGACCCCTTAAAGGATGTCCAACTGCCTGTTTAGGCCGATCTTGGTGGGGTCAGGCCTAAACGGGCAGTCGGACATCCTTCTCACAATACAGGACTGCTGGCTCCCAACTGCTCGCCTGCCTGCCTTCCTGATTGCCCCTAACGGCTTCTGCCTGCCAGCCTGCTCACCCCCTAACCACTCCCCTGCCAGCCTGATTGATGTCTAACTGCTCCCCTGCCAGCCTGTTTGCCCCCAACTTCCCTCCTCTGCCGACCTGCTCACCCCTAACTGCCCTCCCCTGCAGGCTTGATCACCCTCAACTGCCCTCGCTTGCAGGCCTGGTCCCTCCTAACTCCCCTCTCCTGCTGGCCTGATCGCCCACAACTGCCCTCCCTTGCAGGCCTGGAACCTCCTAACGGCCCTCCCTGCTGGCCATCTTGCAGTGGCCATCTTATGTCCACATGGGGGCAGCCCTCTTGTGTGTTGGAGTGATGGCCAATCTGCAAATTACTCTTTTATTAGATAGGATAGAGGCCTGGTGCATGGGTGGGGGCCAGCTGGTTTGCCCTGAAGAGTATCCCAGATCAGGGTAGGGATTCCCTTGGGGTGTGGGGTGGCCTGAGCGAGGGGCCTGTGGAGGTTACAGGCCGGCCATGCCCCCCCAGTGACCCAAGTGGAGGCCCTGGGATTTGGGATTAATTTATGTCTACAATTGAAACTTTGTAGCCTGGAGTGGAGCCACGCCTTCTGCTAGCTCCGTAGTGACAGCCATTTCTGTTTGAACTTTGTAGCCTAGAGTGGAGGCCTAGGCCGGCAATGGCAGGCGGAAAGCTTGGCTTCCTCCATTGCCAGGGAAACCCAAGCTTCTATTCTCTCCAGCTCAGTGGCTGTGCTGTTTCTCTATCTTTTATAATTGAAACTTTGTAGCATTGAGTGGAGGCCTAGGCCAGCAATGGCAGGCAGAAAGCTTGGCTTCCTCTGTTGCCGGGGAAACCCAAGCCTTCCTCCTGCTCTCAGTGGCGGTAGCCATCTTGGTTGGGGTTTATTTGCATAATCTGCTCCTGATTGGCTGGTGGGCATGACTGTGGGCGTGGCTTGTGGGTGTAGCGAAGGTACAGTCAAATTTGCATATTCCTCTTGTATTAGGAAGGATTTTTTATTGCTTTCAGACAGGAAGGGAGAGAGAGGGAAACATCAATGATGAAAAAGAATCATGGACCAGCTGCCTCCTATACACCCCCACTGGATGTCAAGCCCACAACCCGGGTGGGTGCCCTGTCCGGGAGTCAAACCGTGACCCCCTGGTTCACAGGTGGACGCTCAACCCCTGAGCCATTCAAGCTGGGCCTGGCTTCCCTTTTTATCGGAACAAAGAATGTTCTAGAAAAAAAAGGCCTGCACCTCAGATCCTGTCCCCACTGCCTCCCCAGAAGCCTGGGGTATCCTGAGAACAGGACCCTGAGCGCCCATGATTCCAGGCTCCCCAGGGAGGGTAGGGACCTCCGGACACGCTCATTCCCAGAGGACTCTGCCTCCTTCTGGGGGGGAAGGGGCGAGGAGCCCCGAGGGTGTCCTTCCGGGGCTGGGATCAGCGTGGCACAGGCCCGAGCCACCTGGTGGATGGTCTGTGGCCAAGCTCAGCCTCCCAGGGGGTCCTTGGTTGTAGGGCAGCCAGGTCCTCCCACCTCCCAGACGTGGGGGTAACAAGGGACATGCTGAAAGTGACCTTGGGCAGTGACCGCACAGCCTCCGTGTGGCTGTCCCTTTCTCCCCTCCTCCGCGGGGAGCAGTCCATGTATAGCCAGGGTCCTGCCTGCCCCTGCCTGCCCCTCCCTGTTCCTGCCTGACCTAAGTATATCTGTGTCTGTGTCTGTGTCTGTGTCTGAGTGTGTGTGTCTCTCTCTGTGTGTCTGTGTCTGCATCTCTGTGTGTGTGTGTGTGTCTGTGTGTGTGTCTGTGTGTGTCTGAGTGTGTGTCTGTGTGTGTCTGAGTGTGTGTGTCTAAGTGTGTGTGTGTGTCTGAGTGTGTGTCTGAGTGTGTGTCTGTGTGTGTCTGAATGTGAGTGTGTGTGTCTGAGTGTGTGTGTGTGTGTGTGTGAGTGTGTGTCTGTGTGTGTCTGAATGTGAGTGTGTGTGTCTGAGTGTGTGTGTGTGTGTCTGAGTGTGTGTCTGTGTGTGTCTGTGTGTGTGTGTGTCTGAGTGTGTGTCTGTGTGTGTCTGAATGTGAGTGTGTATATCTGAGTGTGTGTGTGTCTGTGTGAATATCTGAGTGTGTGTCTGTGTGTGTGTCTGTGTGAATATCTGAGTGTGTGTGTCTGTGTGTGTCTGAATGTGAGTGTGTGTGTGTCTGAGTGTGTGTGTGAGTGTGTGTGTGTGTGTGTGTGTCTGAGTGTGTGTGTGTGTGTCTGAGTGTGTGTCTGTGTGTGTGTGTCTGAGTGTGTGTCTGTGTGTGTCTGAATGTGAGTGTATGTGTGTCTGAGTGTGTGTGTGTGTGTGAATAATCTGAGTGTGTGTGTCTGAATGTGAGTGTGTATATCTGAGTGTGTGTGTCTGTGTGAATATCTGAGTGTGTGTGTCTGTGTGTGTCTGAATGTGAGTGTGTATATCTGAGTGTGTGTGTGTCTGTGTGAATATCTGAGTGTGTGTCTGTGTGTGTCTGAATGTGAGTGTGTGTGTCTGTGTGAATATCTGAGTGTGTGTGTCTGAATGTGAGTGTGTGTGTGTCTGTGTGAATATCTGAGTGTGTGTGTCTGAATGTGAGTGTGTATATCTGAGTGTGTGTGTCTGTGTGAATATCTGAGTGTGTGTGTCTGAATGTGAGTGTGTATATCTGAGTGTGTGTGTCTGTGTGTGTGTGTCTCTGTGTATATCTGAGTGTGTGTGTCTGTGTGTGTGTGTCTGAATGTGAATGTGTATATCTGAGTGTGTGTGTCTGTGTATGTGTGTGTGTCTCTGTGTATATATGAGTGTGTGTGTCTGAGTGTGTATGTGTGTGTGTGTCTGTGTGTGTCTGAATGTGAGTGTGTGTGTCTGAGTGTGTGTGTGTGTGTGTGTGTCTGAGTGTGTGTGTGTGTGAATATCTGAGTGTGTGTGTCTGTGTGTGTCTGAATGTGAGTGTGTGTGTGTGTCTGAGTGTGTGTGTACTCCCTGCCCCCGACGCAGGCCCGCAGGGTGCAGATCTGGGTCCGAAGGGCTCGGTGGCGGGTGTGGAGGAGGAACACGCAGGGGTTGAATAGGGCGTGAGCCACTGACCCGGGACCATAAAAGCAGCTAATTAGATGCTGAGCAAACGGGCAGGCGGGCGGGGCGAGCTGCGGGCACAGGGCACCTCACTGTCCTGGTGGGGTCGGGGGGTGTCCGTCGCTGGGAGGCGGTTTCATCCGTGACCCCAAGGCCGTCCTCAGTTCTCCGTGCGGTGCTCGCAGGACAAGTGGGTGTGGGACTCAGACCGTGAGTTTAGGGTTTCTTCTGCCCCAGTCGGGGGTGACTCTCCCGCAGGCTGGTCACCCTGGTTACCTCTGCCCCCCCCCTCCACCTCACCTATGCACTTTCAGTTCCTAGACCCCCACAGAGCCAGGCGTTAACCACAGGTCCTTGCGCCCCTGACGTGCCAGGTCTGTGGCACCAAACACCCCAGTAACGGCCTTCTGGAATACTGCGCTGCCCCCACCAAACACAACACCCCACAGGCCGCCCGATTCCCCGGCTGTGCCGACACACAGGCCGGGCACTCACTGTCCTCCTGTGGGTCCATTCCATGGCCAGGCACCCCCAGACCCAGCTGGATCCCGGAGAGGAAGAGCCCCCCAACCCCGCCCCAACCTCCTGCCTCCCTCCTCCTCCTCCTGCAGCACTGGACCCCCACCCGCCCGCCTCCCACCCGGACCCCCACCCGCCCGCCTCCCACCCGGACCCCCACCCACCTGTGCCCTGCCTGGGCCTGCGCCCCACCTTCGGCCTGCACCCTGCCTGTGCCCCGCCTGCGGGGCTGGGAACAGGCAGGTGGCACTGGCCGAGCCCCATTCTCAGGGCTGCAGAGGGGAGCAAGGGATGGCCTTCCAGAAGGAGCCTCACCGCAGAAGTCACCCCGCGCTCCCTGTGGCGGCAGAAGGTGCGTTCGGCCCAGAACCGCATTCACGACGCCATCGCTCCCGGCCTGCCCTGAGCCCGGGCCTCTGCGGAGGAGGAGTCACTGCAGCAGAGGAGGGAGGGAGGCGACTTCTGAGCCTCTGGCTGCGGGGACGGGGGAGCAGGCAGAGCAGCCTCCAGACTGGCCTGCACTTCCCCCGGCCCCCCAGCTGCCCAGCCCCCTGGTCCACTGGACCCCCCAACTTTCCAGCCCCCTGGTTCCCTGGCCCCCCAAATTTCCAGCCTGGTGACTTGGCCCTCTGGCCCCCTGGCCCTGGTCCCCCAGCTCCCTAGCCCCCTGGCCCCCTGGACCCTATCCCAGTCCTCAGCCCCCTGGCCCCCCACAACCCCTGGCCCCCAGGGCTATAAATGTCACCTCCTCAGCGCCAGGCAGGGAGCAGGTGTACCCTCTCCCCAATGAACTGCGGCTCCGCACCCTCCGGAGAGAGCACCAGCCGAGTGGAGCGGTGAAGGGGAACAGAACATTCCAGATCAAACCCAGACGGCCATTCTGCAAGAGGCTGGAAGGACTCCACTCGTCTCCCTCTTCCCTGTGCGCTTCCCCTTCGGCCTAAAGGTTTGCTAGAGCCATGGGCAGCGAGTCCGACGTCGTGCCGTTGGGGTGGGGGGAGTCCTGGCTGCCCACTCTGCGCCCCGTGAGCCTCCGTTTCCCCATCTGTAAACGGCCGGGTCGTAGCCGCTCCCTGGAAAGTGTGTGTGTGAGTGACAGGCCTGCCACGTAAAACACGGAGGACCCAGGCCTTTGCTGTTCTAGAAACACCCCGAGGCCCGTGGGGGTCAGGAGCTCACGGGCACCCCGGGGCCGGGCTCCGTCCCTCCTGCCCCTCCAGGGAGCCATGCCTCTGGGCGAATGGGCGAGGTCCCCTGAAACAGCAGAGCAACCATGGAGAGAAGATGGGACGAGCGTGTGCCATCGACTGAGGAAACACATATTAGAGACCTGGGTGCAGATCGAGGAGGGCTTCCTGGAGGAGGAGGCCCTGCGTGCGGTGAGCAGCACGGTGAGTTACTCATTCGTACTGAGAATCTGAGAGCAGCCCGTGTCCGGGAGCCCCTGCGCCAGCCCGTCCTGGTTGCCAGAGGACGGCAGGGTGCCCAGTTAAGTGTAATGTCAGATACATAGCAAAGGATGTTTGGTACAAGGGTCCCCCGGATCTCGCAAGGGAGACCCTTAGAGGAGTCATTTGTTGTTTAACCCGGGTCCAAACATAGCCCGCCATGGAATCTGTTTGCTGAACCGGGCAGCTCGCCGCCCTAGTGGCGGGCGTCAGTAGTGCGCCCTGGTCTCGGCCCTTCCCCCTCACCCGCCGCTCCCCCTCCTGGGGCCACAGGCAGCCACGCCCCCTCAGCCTTTCTCTCAGGCCCACACTCTCCTGCGTCTCCAGAGAAAGGGATATTTTCCTTAAAAATTGAACGTCTCGCGAAGCCGGTTGGGCTCAGTGGATAGAGCGTCGGCCTGCGGACTGAAGAGTCCCGGGTTCGATTCCGGTCAAGGGCATGTACCTTGGCTGCGGGCTCATCCCCAGTAGGGGGCGTGCAAGAGGCAGCGGATCGATGTTTCTGACTTTCTGTCCCTCTCCCTTCCTCTCTGTAAAAAAAAGTCAATAAAATATATATATTTTAAAAAACTGAATCTCTCCAAACATGAAGAAAACGCTGCCCAGCCCTGGCTCCCCCGTCTCAGTGAAGGGTGCGCTCCCCACCCCCAACCGAGTCCCCGGATCTCTGTTGAATCCCTTTTCTGTCTTTTGAAGTCCGGGGGGGAGGGGGAGGCTCCCTAAGATGTCTCCCCTTAAGCATCAGCCTTTAAAGGGCATGGGACTCGCTCACGACCCCTGCATCCTGATCAACCAAATGGTGATGGAGACCTCAGCTCCGTGGCCATGAACCTTCCTTGTCAGGCAAAGCCCGGGAGGAGCCGAAAGGAGCCCCCCCCCCACCCAGCTTGGCCAGTTTCGGCGGCAAGAACCCTCCTGGTGGTGATGGACGGGCGGGCTCTTACCGAACGAGCCAGCTCTTCAAGGCTTCAGGGGAGACAGATCCCCGCACAGCTGTTCTCCCGGGAGAGGGGCCAGACGCCGGCATCTGCCTGCAGAGAGGAGCCTGCACAGCTGGGGGAGGGGAGGGCGCAGAGGGCTTGTCCCAAAGGGCCAGGCGGCCGGGCGGGGGAGAAACCAGCCTTCCTCCCGGCAGGATGGCAAGGATGCTCAGGCTGCACTGTGCATGCATGTGTGTGCTCATGTGCATGTGCACGTATGTGCATGCACGGTGTGTACAGGCACTGTGTGTGTGCATGCACCGTGTTTGCATGTGTGTGTGCACTGTGTGCATGTGTGTGCATGCACTGTGTGCGCGTGTGTGCACTGTGTGTATGTCTGTGCTTTGTGCATGTGCACTGTGTGCATGCACGGTGTGTACGGGCACTGTGTGTGTGCATGCACCGTGTTTGCATGCGTGTGTGCACTGTGTGCGCAAATGCACTGTGTGTGCACTGTGTGTGCACTGTGTGCGCACTGTGTGCGCACTGTGTGCGCACTGTGTGCATGTCTGTGTTGTCTGCATGTGCACATGTGTGCGTGAAGTATGCATGTGTGTGCATGTGTACACGTGTGCGTGTGCTTCTGGTTGACGTCACTGTTCATTTAGCTCGCCTCACACACAGGATGCTCAGGCTGCACTGCATGTGCATGTGTGTGCTAGTGTGCATGTGCACATGTGTGTACACTCTGTGTATGTGCACTGTGTGTGCATGTGTGTGTGCGTGCACTGTGTGTGTGCATGTGTGCACACATGTGTGTTGGCTGCTGGTTGATGTCGCTGTTCGTGTACACGCCTCACACACAGGAAGCCCCTGTCAGACGCGGTGCAGACGCCGCTCTGCCTCGGGCTCTGCATCTCCAGGGACAGGTTCTGTGGGGACAGGTTCCCGCCGCCCCAGCTGCCCGGTGCCGGGCGGGGCTCGCCGTGCGGTTTCAGTTTAACGGGAAGTCTCTCTTGAAGGCAGCGTGACACGGGCTCATGGTTGCCCACCCGTGTAACACGGCTGGCTCATGTCCCGCCACAGCACCAGGTCTCGATCCCAAAGCCTCTGAGCACTGCCCTGTGAGCCCGGGAAACGGGGGCCTGGGGGGCTGCATCAGTGTCACCTGTGGCCCTGAGGGCGGCCCGCCCGGTGCCCCCAGCCTGGGTGGGGTCCCTGCACGGCCCCTGCCTCGGTGTGCAGACCCCCGGCTCGGCCAGCTGTGCACACCGAGCAGCTTGCTGGCCGCTGGCTAGGGGGAGACGCTGCTGTCCAGTCCTCTCCTCCCCGCACAGGCACCGCCCTGTGTCCTGTGCCCACACGCCCTGCCCGCCCCCCCACCCCCACTTCCTGCCTCTGCAGGAAAGGCTGGGGTTCCCTCAGGCGTCAGGCCCCTCGCAGTCCTGTCCTCAACGGCACCACGTGGGGTCCACTTCCTCCCGGGTGTGACCCCGCCTCTGCCCTCTGCCTGCAGCTGCCTGTGCCACCCCCTGCACACACCAGGCTGGGCGGAGCGGGGAGCCGGCTCTCAGGCCCTGAGCTTCGGAAGCCAGAGCGTCCCAGCCGAGGTTGCTGTGTGTCCTCTGTGCGGCGCTGGGCCCCCCGGAGCTGCGCCCCAGGTGTGCCCTCACCAGCGCCCTCGCTGAGGCCTCCTGCGCTGTGGCGGTGCCAGTCCTGGTGCCAAGGCTTTGTCTCGGTGAGGCCCGGGGGGCTCTGAGTCTGTCCTAACCTCACGTACGCGTGTGCCGCTCTGCACCGGGGGCTGAGTGGGCTGGAGGGAGTTCGGCCTGGGTCCTCTGTCCTGAGGGTTCCCTCGCCCCTGCAGGTGGGAATCTGGGGGACAGATTGATGGATGTTTCTCTCTCATCCATCGGCTGCCTCCTGCACGTCCCTCACGGGGAATGGAGCCCACAACCCGGGCTCAGGGGAGGGCCTCTATAGAATATTCCTCAGCTTCCGGGGTCCTGGTCTGCACGGATGGGTTGGCACCAGGGCTGAGGTCAGGGCCAGGGTCAACGTGGTGGTGCCTGAGGCGGCCACGGTGCCACTTGTCCGTTTTGCTGCTTTCCTGGGCCTGGAGCTGAAGTGCGACCGAGGCCTCGAGTGCCTTCGGGGAGGAAGGGTCCCGGGTCCAAACGGCAGGACCAGGATATGGTCACCCTGGGGGCGAGGTTCCCGGTTTCCGCCTGGCGCGTTTCTGTATGTGCCCCCTCGTCCTTGCTTTGGGGGCATCTCACAAAGGGTCAGAGTTTTGTGACCGGCCGGCTGGCGAGGCTCAGGGCTGAGCATCGACCTATGAACCAGGAGGTCAGGGTTCGATTCCCGGTCGGGGCACAGGCCGGGTTGTGGGCTCCATCCCCCATGGGGTGCGTGCAGGAGGCAGCCGATGGATGATTCCCTCTCATCACTGATGTCTCCCCATCTCCCTCTCTCTGAAATCAGTGGAAATACATATATTTTTAAAGGTTCCGGGGGCCTCCATTTAGAAGGTTCCGGGGGCCTCAATTTGATGTCCTGAGCAGCACGTTGAAGGCTCGTGCAGGGCAGCCGGACAGAGGGAGGGTCTGAGCGGCAGAGGCGGTCGGTAGTCGGTGCCCCCTCCCCCCCAGCGCCTCCTGGCTCCCCCGCCGGGCCTGCTCCCCGGAAGGTGCGTTGAGCAGCTTTATCAGGCAGATCGCCTCCATTTCCAGGATCCCGGGAGCCGGCAGGAGGCCGCGGGCCCCGTGTTCCGGCCGCTTTCCAGCATCCTCTGTGCTGTCTCAGCACCAGGCATGGGAAGCCGAAGTCTCAATGCGGAAACTCAGCCGCTTCCTGTGTCAGAGGGGACTGGCCCACAGTAGGACCGCTGCTCACAGTAGGACCGCTGCTCACAGTAGGACCAGCTCACAGTAGGACCACTGCTCACAGGACCAGCTCACAGTAGGATCGCTGCTCACAGTAGGACCACTGCTCACAGGACCAGCTCACAGTAGGACCAGCTCACAGTAGGACCACTGCTCAGAGGACCAGCTCATAGTAGGACCGCTGCTCACAGTAGGACCACTGCTCAGAGGACCAGCTCATAGTAGGACCGCTGCTCACAGTAGGTCCACTGCTCACAGGACCAGCTCACAGTAGGACCAGCTCACAGTAGGACCTCTGCTCACAGTAGGACCAGCTCACAGTAGGACCGCTACTCACAGGTGTGAGTCAAACCCCTCAGCTCCCCGGCCCCTCTGGGCAGCGGGCTGTTTGGAGGGGTGAGGATCCACCCCAAGGCCGCCCACGGTGCCGGGTCCCGCCCTCCTGGCCTCTGAGAGTCCAGGCACGCAATCTCTCCCCCTCACCGGGCCGAGGCCACCGGAGCAGCAGGCCCCAGCAGGCCCCCGAGCGAGCGGCCAGCCAGGCTCACCGACTCGGGTGCAGACAGCGCTCGGGAGAGAGGCCTCCCTGGTCCAAGCCCAGGTCACCCGCTCAGCGGGGTCCTGCTGGCGGCCGAGGGGTCTGTGCCGGTCCTCGGCGGTTCCTTTCTCTTTTCGTTGTTTGTTTTTGTGGATGAGAGGGGGGGGTGGAGAGGAAGAGAGAGGGAGAGAGAGAGAGAGGGAGAGGGAGAGAGAGAGGGAGAGAGAGAGAGGGGGGAGAGGGAGAGAGAGGGGGAGAGAGAGAGGGAGAGAGAGAGAGAGGGGGAGGGAGAGAGAGGGAGGGAGGGAGAGAGAGAGAGAGAGAGGAGGAGAGAGGGGGGGGAGAGAGGGAGAGAGAGAGAGAGAGAGAGGGAGAGAGAGAGAGAGAGAGAGAGAGGAGGAGAGAGGGAGAGAGAAAGAGAGAGAGAGGGGGGGGGGGAGGAGCGTTCATTTGTGGTGCCGCCGGTTGAGGCATCGTTGGTGCGCCCTGAGCAGGGACGGACCCCGCAGCCGTGGGGTGTGGGCGATGCTCTACCAAGCTGAGGCTCCGTTGACTAATGAGTTTGCCGACCACTGACCCGGACTCTCGATTCCAATAACTCGGGCTGCTGTGGTTCCGTGATTGAGCCCCTATCCCAGCGGTCGGCAAACTCATCAGTCAACAGAGCAGCAAACCGCGGCTTGGGAGCCGCATGTGGCTTGGGAGCCGCAGTTTGCCAACCACTGCTCTAACCAGCTCAGCTACTCGACCAAGGCCCTTTCTCTGTCTCTTCCTTCTCTCTTCTCTCCTCTTCTCCCCCCCATCTCTCTCTCCTTCCCTCTCTCTCTCTCTCTCTCTCTCTCTCTCTCTCTCTCTCTCTCTCTCTCAGGACAGGAGGCTCTGAGTTGCTGCTGAGGCCGTGTTTCCTGGCGTCTCTTGTCCGTCCGTCCGTCAGGTCCGATTCCAAACGAGCCCGTAAAGATGCCAGAGACGCCTCCGTCGCTCCTTCCCCCGTTCTGAGAGCGCTGAGGCTCTGGCGGCCACTTACAACGCAGCCCGTCACTCCCGACTCGGGGGTGATTCGGAGCAGAAAATGGTTCCCCGGCTTCTCCCCGGAGCCAGTCAACCACTCTGGCAGGCGGCTGAGTTATGGCACAAACATCGGCTCGCGGGGGGCCTCGGCGGGGGGCTCGGAGGAGCCGCACGGAGTTCTGTCCCCCCCCCCCCCCCCGCCCGTCAGTGCCGGCCTCACTCCTGTGACCAGAGGCAGCCACGGGGCTGCACCGGCGGTGGTGGCTCTGTTCCGGAGAGCACACGGGGAGGGGCGCTGTGGAGTGGAGGGGCGGTCGCTCCCCAAAGAGGCCAAGTGAAGCCTCGGGGGAGGGGTGGGGATGGGCTGGGTGGGGGGAGGGTTGGTTGGGGATGGGCTGGGGTGGGAGAGGGGTGGGGTGGGGGAGGGGTGGGGATGGGCTGGGTGGGGGAGGGGATGGGTGGAGGAGGGGATGGGTAGAGGAGGGGTGGGGTGGGGAAGGGGTCGGGGAGGGGATGGTGGGGAGGGGTGGGGTGGGGGAGGGCTGGGGATGGGCTGGGTGGGGGAGGGGTGGGTGGGGGAGGGGTGGGGATGGGCTGGGTGGGGAGGGGTGGGTGGGGGAGGGGTGGGGGAGGGGTGGGGTGCGGGAGGGGTGGGGTGGGGTGGGGTGGGGGAGGGGATGGGTGGAGGAGGGCTGGGGTGGGGAAGGGGTCGGGGAGGGGATGGGTGGGGGAGGGCTGGGGATGGGCTGGGTGGGGGAGGGGTGGGGGAGGGGTGGGGTGCGGGAGGAGTGGGGGTGGGGTGGGGATGGGCTGTGTGGGGGAGGGGATGGGTGGAGGAGGGGTGGGGTGGGGAAGGGGTGGGGGATGGGTGGAGGTGGGGTGGGGTGGGAGAAGGGTGGGGTGGAGGAGGAGTGGGGATGGGGAAGGGGTGGGGGAGGGGATGGGTGGGGTGGGGTGGGCTGGGAGAGGGGTGGGGTGGGGAAGGGGTGGGGGAGGGGATGGGTGGAGGAGGGGATGGGTGGAGGAGGGGATGGGTGGAAGAGGGGATGGGTGGAAGAGGGGTGGGGTGGGGGAGGGGTGGAAGAGGGGTTGGGTGGGGAAGGGGTGGGGTGGGGAGGGGTGGGAGAGGGGTGGGGGAGGGGATGGGTGGGGAGGGGATGGGTGGGGTGGGGTGTGGGTGTGGTGTGGGCTGTGGGGGTGTCACTGCAGATGCACTGTGGCTCTGATAATGGTCTCAGCAGGGAGGGCTCGGGGCGCCGCACAGCTTGAGGGGGTCAAACTCAAGGAGCCTTGGAAACCGCCATCCCCATCAGCACCACAGTGCGCCCCCTGGGGGTCAAATGGTGCAAACGCTCCAGTACCTTTTTCTTCTTTTATTCAAAATGAATGAGAAGGGAGAGGGAGGGAGAGAGAAACATCCATGATGAGAGAGAAACCTGGACCGGCTGCCTCCTGCTCACCGCAGCCTGGGGCTGGAGCCCGCACCCCGGGCCTGTGCCCGGAGCCAGATTCGAACCCTGACCTCCTGAGGCCCGGCCGGGCTGAGCGTCTCTCTCGCCCTCGCCTGGTCTGACTCGGGTGCAGGGCGGGGCTGGGGGGTGGGGGGAGGCAGCACGGAGCGTCTCCGGAAGAAGGTCGCGTGACGGCCCAGCGTTTGGAGTTCTGCCTCCAGCCCCGGACGAGGGCGGGAGGGGGGAGGCCCTGCGTCTCGCAGACAGGGGAGCTCCCCAGAGAGGGGTTCAGACAGCCGCGGAGAGGAGTGTTCCGGACTCCCCTGCCCGTGTCCGCCGGGGGACAGATGGGAATACCTGGGCCGGCGCTCTTGGTCCGGGGACGAGCGGGAAGAGCCCGTGAAACGTCGGGGAGCGCGGCGGGCGGTGGACGGGGCTCTCCTGGGGACACGGGGGGATGGCCGCGAGCTCTCGATGCTGCTGACATTTCTCTTTGTTTGTTTTTCAGTGCTCACCCCGGGACGTTTCCCCATTGGTTCCCGGGGGTGTCTCCTGCACAGGGAGGAGCCTGCAACCATGCCCTCGACTGAAATCGGACCCGGGACCCTTTGGTCTGCAGGCCGAGCTCTCCCCACTGAGCCACACCGGCTAGGGCTGCTAACGTTTCATAAAGGTTTGCGTGTCTTTCGGAGGCTGATAGAAAGGACGGGAAGATGAGGAACTGGGGGGGGGGGGGGACATGGTCTGTGTGTGTACAATCTAAGCCACAGTCTGCACTCTGTGCTGGTGGGAAACCGCACCCCCGTGTGTGGGGTACGCAGGGCACGCGTGGACCCAGCGCTGGGGGGGGGGGGTGCCCGGGCGGAGCGCCCGCCTGCACAGCGCCTGCACAGGGTCGCAGATCACCCCCATCCCCACCCCACCCCCCTGCACCCAGCGGCCTGGGCATGGGGAAGACTCGGGCTCTGTCTAACCGAAGCCGATAACGGATGGTGTCCCCTGAGCACCCCCCCTCCCCCTCGGCCACAGGCTATAAATATTATTTGATAAACGATGTCAACTGTTAATCAAAACAGATGTCGCAAACTTTTAAGTGCTTCCGTTCCTGGGCCCCGGGATTGGTTCCAATCTCATAATATTGTCAACCGCGGGACGAAATTACTTTGTGCGAGATGAAGCGAGGGGCTGGGAGTGCACGGAGAGGGCCCTGGGGGCGGGGGGCTGGCTGCGCACGCACCTGCCCACAGAGATGCCGCCGCTCGCTCGGCTCCGCCAGCGTCCACGTTGGCGGGGAGGGGGGCGATTTCTGGGCAAACACATCCCCATTATTTATTCACCGCGCATCATTAACATTTGGCTTTCACTGCTCCTGACTCCCCCTCCCCCCACACCCACCTGCGTCCACACCCACCTGCGTCCACACACACACACACACACACACACACACACACATCTTCTTCTGTTTTAAAATTCATTTCAGAGAGGCCAGGAAAGGGAGAGAGAGAGAGAGGAGCATCCAGGAGGAGAGAGTGTCATGGCTCGGCTGCCTCCTGCACGCCTCACGCTGGGGATCGAGCCCACCACCCTTGCTTGTGCCCGGACCGGGACCCGAACTGTGACCTCTTGGTTCCTAGGTCGACACTCAGCCACCGAGCCACGCCGGCCGGCCCCACAGCACGGAAATCTCTGCCTCCTCCAGACCAGCTGAGACCAACCTATTATGCAAGAGGGCTGAAGAGGGACCGGAATCGTGTGGCTCGGCCCACGGGAGGGTCTGTGCGGCAGGCGGCACGGCGGACCGGATTGGTGACTGAAGCTCATCCCACCTGCGTGGCTCTGGGCTAGCCACGTCGCGTGTCCCAGCCTCGGTGGCTCGCTGCGAAGCCAGTTCGCGACGGCGCCTCCCCCTGAGTGGATGACGATGCCGGGCGCTTCCTGAGCAGCCCAGCAGCACCTGCCCGAGGCTGCGGCCCGCAGCACCCGGCCCCGCAGCAGCAGGTGCTGGGGCTGAAGGCTTGCTACGGCCGCCCGTCACGCTGACCCTCAGACCCAGCCACAGAGGGACTCCCCTCACCCCGAGCAGCCCAGCTCCCTCTCTCGCCCCCTCCTCCTCCCTGCTGTGTGCCCGGAGAACACATTCTCTCATCTCCCTCCGCGCCCCCCCCCCCCCCCCCCCCCGCCCCCCCCGGGCCTGCGCCTTCTCCTGGCAGGAGCCATTCCTCTCGCGCGGGCCGCGGCTTCGTAATCAAATGAAAGAGCTTTCCTGCGGCCTCTCCGAGTAATTCCATCGTACAGCACCGTTTCCGGGGCCTGGTGCCGGCGTCCTGGCCCCCTGTGAGTGTGCGGGCACGTGGGATGCGGGCTTCTGCATAAACGGGGCATCAGCATCCGTGTGGCTTTGATCTAACGTTGAGTAACGTGACCAAGTTCACAGGCTCGGGCCCCGCAGGCAGTGGGGGGGAGTCTCCCCACCGTTGCTGGTTTTGCCAACTGAGCTCATGCCATGCACCCTCTCTGAATCCTGCTCTTTGCACATCACCTGTTGTCAAAAGCCTCTCTCTCTAGGCAGCCCTGCCCGCTGAGAGCCGCCTGCGACTCTAACCGGTGCTGCTGCATGCGGACTCTGCTGCATCCCGTCTCTGGCCTTCCCTTCCGGGTCTTCGTCCTGCAGACAGGCTGCTAAGATACAATCTATGCTAATAAAAGCCGTGGGGGTGACCAGGCCAGCAGGGGAGGGTAGTTAGAGGCAATCAGGCCGGCAGAGGAGCAGTTAGGTGTCAATCTGGCCGGCAAGGGAGCCGTTAAGGGGCAATCAGGCAGGCGGGTGAGCAGTTAGGAGCCAGCGGTCCTGGGTTGTGAGAGGCATGTCTGCTTGCAGATGTAGGCCCGATCCCACAAAGATTGGGCCTAAACCT
Source organism: Antrozous pallidus (assembly GCA_027563665.1). Classification (NCBI taxonomy): domain Eukaryota; kingdom Metazoa; phylum Chordata; class Mammalia; order Chiroptera; family Vespertilionidae; genus Antrozous; species Antrozous pallidus. Next base: position 211,063,521 of record CM050508.1, read on the forward strand.
GCCGTTGGACATCCCCTGAGAGTGTCCCAGATTAGAGAGGGTGCAGGCTGGGCTGAGGGACACCCTCCCCAGTGCACGAATTTTGTGCACTGGGCCTCTAGTAAGTAAATAAATCGGCACGGTGCCCCAGGAAACAGAGCTTTGTTCCTATGGGACAATTACTTCGAAAATACAAGTGCTACCAGAACTGACCCCTGAAGAAACAGACACCTGAATTGGTCGGTGGACAAGATGATGAGATGGCGGTGACCACGGCGTCGTTTGCAGTGGGACCGGGATGAAACGCGTCAACGTCAGGCTCTCCGGTTCGAGAAGGACGGGGTTCTGGAATAACTGCCTCCTTCCGGGGCAGGAGGACGTGGGGGGAGCATCCTCCTCCTTCCTGTCTGCCTCCGGTTCCTCCATGCCTCATGCACGTGGGCGAGGCGTGCCCTGGGGGAGGCGCAGGCCAGAAGGACTCCTGGCTGCAGACAGACGTGGGCGCCCTCCCTCCCGGGTGCACCCGGCCCCTGGCCTCGCTGGGCACCTCTGTGTGTGTGTCACCGAGCCCCCAGCGCCTCTGAACAGCGCCCCAACTCTGCAACCACAGAGCAAAACACAGGGGCCGGATGGACCCCCAGGGGCCAGCCGGACCCCCAGGGGCCAGCCTCTTGGCCGGGTCCCCACGTCCAGCGAGGCCACGTCTGGCTGCGACTCAAAAGAACGGCTCACTAGCCCAATGGTCTGCAAACTCATTGGTCCACAGAGCCAAATATCGATGGACATTTCTTCTAAGAGCCACATTTTTAAAACTTCAACTGCTTCCAACGCCACTTCTTCAACATAGACTCGCCCAGGCCGTGGTGTTTTGTGGACGAGCCACACTCAGGGGGCCAAAGAGCCGCATGTGGCTCGCGAGCCGCAGTTTGCCGATCGCTGCCCTAGCCAATCCGCGTCCCTACCTCCCGCAGACAGAACGAGGCCTGTTTTAAGTGCCTCAGCCTCGCTCTTCCCCGGCACCTGGAGGGACAGGGACGTGGAAAGGCACTAAGGAAGACCTCGGGAAGCCTTCAGCATCGTGATAACGAACTTTCTGAGCCAAACACAGATGGAGCCTCCGTGTGAGAGAGACCGTTTCTCCGGACTCGCCCGGGCTGCCCGGGGCGAGGGCCGTGAGAATCGGACCAGAGAGAAGACGTGACCCCTGCGGCTCCCATTCCGGTGCAGTTTGGGAGGAAACACACGGATTCGGGACCCAGAGGAGCCGAAGCTCCCTCCGCTCCCACTCCGCCGGCCGCCGGGAAACGGCTGCGGAGAAAGGCACCGCGTTCCGGAACGTCCGTCCGTCCGTCAGGAGCGCAGGGGCCCAGCTCCGGGAGCAGCAGCGAGGCGCTCCGCCGGTAAACAGCTTCGCCCCGAAAGCGCCTGCGCCCTCAGCTCCACCCGTTAACTCCTTTCCCCCTCGCCAGACAGCCGGGAGGGGGGCCCGTCATCCTCCCGTTTCCAGACCGGGAAAGAGCAGGGACCGGGACCGTCATGGGGAGTCCCAGGGGACCGGGCAGTCACCCTAGCCGCTGGCTGGGCCCGGAGCCCCCAGACTCCACTGCCTCTCTCGCCCAAGACAAATGGGGGAAGCCTACGGAAGCAGGAGGGATCTCTGTGCTACAAAGGGTCTCTCGTCATGTTTATCTCCTTCACACTTGGAGACACACGTGTGTTCTGTCACATAAAGCGGGGATGAAGGAGGGTCACGTCACGCATGCTGATTTTCTCCATCCTCATCCTCCCCGACCCCCGTCTCAGGCTTGCTCCTCCACCTCCACCTCCCACGCTCACACTCCCCGCCCGCGAGAACCTGCGTCGGTCACGAGCCGTGTTGGTGGACGGCTGCCCGTCCTGCAGCTGGGCACAGACACACCTACACGCCTGTCCACATTGTTTTCTAAAGTGAGGTCTTTGTGTTTACTCTTCTCTTCTGCCTCACACGTCCTGCTTTACTTGTGTCGTATGCCATTGCCATCCACCTGCCCCTTCAGGAGTCATGAGGGTTTTTTCCTGGTGTTTGGCCGCTTAGAATAAAGCTGTAGAGACTATCTTATGTGTAGATAGGTAATAGATGATAGATAGATAGATAGATAGATAGATAGATAGATAATATATGATAGATGGATGGAAGATAGATGATAGATAGATAGATAGATGACATAAATAATCGATGATGGATGGGTAGTAGATGATAGATGGATGATAGATAGATAGATAGATAGATAGATAGATAGATAGATAGATAATATATGATAGATGGATGGAAGATAGATGATAGATAGATAGATGACAGATAAATAATCGATGATGGATGGGTAGTAGATGATAGATGGATGATAGATAGATAGATAGATAGATAGATAGATAATAGATGATAGATGGATGGAAGATAGATGATAGATAGATAGATGACAGATAAATAATCGATGATGGATGGGTAGTAGATGATAGATAGATGATAGATAGATAGGTAGATAGATAGGTAGATAGATAATAGATGATAGATGGATGGAAGATAGATGATAGATAGATGATAGATAGATGACAGATAAATAATCGATGGTGGATGGGTAGTAGATGATAGATGATAGATAGATAGATAGATAGATAGATAGATAATAGATGATAGATGGATGGAAGATAGATGATAGATAGATGACAGATAAATAACCGATGATGGATGGGTAGTAGATGATAGATAGATGATAGATAGATAGATAAATAGATAGATAAATAGATAATAGATAGATGACATCCAAAGATGATGGATGGATGGAAGATAGATAATAGATAGGTGATGGGCAATGATAGATAATATATAGATAGATGATATATAGACAGATAGTGAATGATGAATGGATGGATGGTAGATAATGATTGATAGGTAGACTATGGATGAATGATAGATAAATGATAGATGACAAAAGATGATAGATGATGAATGGATGGATGGATGGACAGATGATAGGTGTAGATAATAGATCAATAACATATATAAATATCTAGTTATTTTATATATGAAACTTGTAACATTAGGTACCAGCTTTTATATGTACACGGCAGACCGGAATCTATGTTATAGTTTTAATGACTGTTGTCCAACGCTTCCGGAACCAGCTGTCAGTGTGTACATTCCTCCAGAAGCCTGAGCACACGCTCGCGAGGCACCTTGCCACAGCAGGTGCTAAACTTCTCCTTAACTTCATGGCTGATGGCAGCAAAGAGGGGTCTCAGTTGAACTTCAGCTTGTCCTTCCCGGCCAGCAGTCTTCCCCTTGGGGATTGTCTGGACCGGCTGCCCCAGCTGCCTGCTGCTCCCGGCCCCTGAGCCGGCTGCCTCCTGTGGCTACAGGGGTGCACCCTCCTCGTCCCACACTGCGAACACCCCAGAAGCCTCTGTTTTATTTCCATCCCGCCCTCAGAAACGCTGCTTCTGGTTCAGCCACGTCTGCCTCATCCCGCAGCTCGGGTTCCAGGTCCCGTGAAGGAATCCTCTCTCCCGCTGCTTCACGGTGTGGCCGCTGCCTCAACACCCCAGACGTCCCATTCCACCTGGGGAGACGGGGGTCAGCTTCGTGCTCTCCCAGAATGACGGCCGGTGGCCTGAGCACCAGGTCTGCACCTGGCTTCTCGGGGAGGGGTGCTCCCCACAGCAGGGTCTGCTCTGGTGGTACCCCGCCACGCCCCGTGAACAGTCACCCGCAGTCTGTTCGGTACAGAGGCTCCTGGTCCTGGCTCGTCTCCACCCTGTTCCTCCCCAGGAACTGAAAGGTGATCTTTCCCTCATTTCCCCAACAACCCCCAACCCACCCTACCTGTGGAGGCCCCCAGGGAAGACACCTGAGCATTCTTTAAACCAGTGTCAGCTGAATCCCAGGTGCCAGGCAGAGCCGCATCTTGGAAACACATCCACCAAGAAGGCTGGGTGCCTTATCAGTACTGACTCTTAACTTTGCCCCAGGTGTCAGGGAGAGGGCCTTGAAATGTAAATCCAGACATGTAAATAGCCCTGGGAATGAAGAAATGAATAGGGCCTGGGTCCACCCAATCTCCTTTGTGCCTAACTTTTGGTGTAACTTTCTGTCCAGGCCTGTTGTGTGGAGTCCCCGTGTCCAGGCCTGTTGTGTGGAGTCCCCGTGTCCAGGCCTGTTGTGTGGAGTCCCGTGTCCAGGCCTGTTGGTGGAGTCCCGTGTCCAGGCCTGTAGTGTGGAGTCTCCGTGTCCAGGCCTGTTGGGTGGAGTCTCGTGTCCAGGCCTGTTGTGTGGAGTCCCGTGTCCAGGCCTGTTGTGTGGAGTCCCCGTGTCCAGACCTGTTGGGTGGAATCCCCGTGTCCAGGCCTGTTGTGTGGAGTCCCGTGTCCAGGCCTGTTGTGTGGAGTCCCCGTGTCCAGGCCTGTTGTGTGGAGTCCCCATGTCCAGGCCTGTTGGGTGGAATCCCCGTGTCCAGGCCTGTTGGGTGGAGTCCCCGTGTCCAGGCCTGTTGGGTGAAGTCCCCGTGTCCAGGCCTGTTGTTTGGAGTCCCGTGTCCAGGCCTGTTGTGTGGAGTCTCGTGTCCAGGCCTGTTGGGTGGAGTCCCCGTGTCCAGGCCTGTTGGGTGGAGTCCCCGTGTCCAGGCCTGTTGTGTGGAGTCCCCGTGTCCAGGCCTGTTGGGTGGAGTCCCATGTCCAGGCCTGTTGTGTGAAGTCCCCGTGTCCAGGCCTGTTGGGTGGAATCCCCGTGTCCAGGCCTGTTGTGTGGAGTCCCCGTGTCCAGGCCTGTTGTGTGGAGTCCCGTGTCCAGGCCTGTTGGGTGGAGTCCCCGTGTCCAGGCCTGTTGGGTGGAGTCCCCGTGTCCAGGCCTGTTGGGTGGAGTCCCCGTGTCCTGGCCTGTTGGGTGGAGTCCCCGTGTCCAGGCCTGTTGTGTGGAGTCTCGTGTCCAGGCCTGTTGGGTGGAGTCCCCGTGTCCAGGCCTGTTGGGTGGAGTCCCCGTGTCCAGGCCTGTTGGGTGGAGTCCCCATGTCCAGGCCTGTTGGGTGGAGTCCCCGTGTCCAGGCCTGTTGTGTGGAGTCCCCGTGTCCAGGCCTGTTGGGTGGAATCCCCGTGTCCAGACCTGTTGTGTGTAGTCCCGTGTCCAGGCCTGTTGGGTGGAGTCCCCGTGTCCAGGCCTGTTGTGTGGAGTCCCGTGTCCAGGCCTGTTGGTAGAGTCCCCGTGTCCAGGCCTGTTGGGTGAAGTCCCCGTGTCCAAGCCTGTTGGGTGGAGTCCCCGTGTCCAGGCCTGTTGGGTGGAGTCCCCGTGTCCAGGCCTGTTGTGTGGAGTCCCCGTGTCCAGGCCTGTTGGGTGGAGTCCCCGTGTCCAGACCTGTTGTGTGTAGTCCCGTGTCCAGGCCTGTTGTGTGGAGTCCCCGTGTCCAGGCCTGTTGTGTGGAGTCCCCGTGTCCAGGCCTGTTGATGGAATCCCGTGTCCAGGCCTGTTGGTGGAGTCCCGTGTCCAGGCCTGTTGTGTGGAATCCCCTTGTCCAGGCCTGTTGTGTGGAGTCCCGTGTCCAGGCCTGTTGTGTGGAGTCCCCGTGTCCAGGCCTGTTGGGTGGAATCCCCGTGTTCAGGCCTGTTGTGAGGAGTCCCCGTGTCCAGGCCTGTTGTGTGGAGTCCCATGTCCAGGCCTGTTGGGTGGAGTCCCATGTCCAGGCCTTTTGGGTGGAGTCCCCGTGTCCAGGCCTGTTGGTGGAGTCCCCGTGTCCAGGCCTGTTGGTGGAGTCCCCGTGTCCAGGCCTGTTGGGTGGAGTCCCCGTGTCCAGGCCTGTTGTGTGTAGTCCCGTGTCCAGGCCTGTTGTGTGGAGTCCCCGTGTCCAGGCCTGTTGTGTGGAGTCCCCGTGTCCAGGCCTGTTGTGTGGAGTCCCGTGTCCAGGCCTGTTGGTGGAGTCCCGTGTCCAGGCCTGTTGTGTGGAGTCCCGTGTCCAGGCCTGTTGTGTGGAGTCCCATGTCCAGGCCTGTTGGGTGGAGTCCCCGTGTCCAGGCCTGTTGGGTGGAGTCCCCGTGTCCAGGCCTGTTGGGTGGAGTCCCCATGTCCAGGCCTGTTGGGTGGAGTCCCCGTGTCCAGGCCTGTTGTGTGGAGTCCCCGTGTCCAGGCCTGTTGGGTGGAGTCCCCGTGTCCAGACCTGTTGTGTGTAGTCCCGTGTCCAGGCCTGTTGTGTGGAGTCCCCGTGTCCAGGCCTGTTGTGTGGAGTCCCCGTGTCCAGGCCTGTTGTATGGAGTCCCGTGTCCAGGCCTGTTGGTGGAGTCCCGTGTCCAGGCCTGTTGTGTGGAATCCCCATGTCCAGGCCTGTTGTGTGGAGTCCCATGTCCAGGCCTGTTGTGTGGAGTCCCCGTGTCCAGGCCTGTTAGGTGGAATCCCCGTGTTCAGGCCTGTTGTGAGGAGTCCCCGTGTCCAGGCCTGTTGTGTGGAGTCCCATGTCCAGGCCTGTTGGGTGGAGTCCCATGTCCAGGCCTTTTGGGTGGAGTCCCCGTGTCCAGGCCTGTTGGTGGAGTCCCCGTGTCCAGGCCTGTTGGTGGAGTCCCCGTGTCCAGGCCTGTTGGGTGGAGTCCCCGTGTCCAGACCTGTTGTGTGTAGTCCCGTGTCCAGGCCTGTTGTGTGGAGTCCCGTGTCCAGGCCTGTTGGTGGAGTCCCGTGTCCAGGCCTGTTGTGTGGAGTCCCGTGTCCAGGCCTGTTGTGTGGAGTCCCATGTCCAGGCCTGTTGTGTGGAGTCCCCGTGTCCAGGCCTATTGGGTGGAATCCCCGTGTCCAGGCCTGTTGTGTGGAGTCCTGTGTCCAGGCCTGTTGTGTGGAGTCCCATGTCCACGCCTGTTGTGTGGAGTCCCCGTGTCCAGGGCCTGTTGGGTGGAATCCCCGTGTCCAGACCTGTTGTGTGTAGTCCCGTGTCCAGGCCTGTTGTGTGGAGTCCCCGTGTCCAGGCCTGTTGTGTGGAGTCCCCGTGTCCAGGCCTGTTGTGTGGAGTCCCGTGTCCAGGCCTGTTGGTGGAGTCCCGTGTCCAGGCCTGTTGTGTGGAGTCCCGTGTCCAGGCCTGTTGTGTGGAGTCCCGTGTCCAGGCCTGTTGTGTGGAGTCCCATGTCCAGGCCTGTTGTGTGGAGTCCCCCGTGTCCAGGCCTGTTGGGTGGAGTCCCGTGTCCAGGCCTGTTGTGTGGAGTCCCATGTCCAGGCCTGTTGTGTGGAGTCCCCATGTCCAGACCTGTTGGGTGGATTCCCCGTGTCCAGGCCTGTTGTGTGGAGTCCCCGTGTCCAGGCCTGTTGTGTGGAGTCCCCGTGTCCAGGCCTGTTGTGTGGAGTCCCATGTCCAGGCCTTTTGGGTGGAGTCCCCGTGTCCAGGCCTGTTGGTGGAGTCCCCGTGTCCAGGCCTGTTGGTGGAGTCCCGTGTCCAGGCCTGTTGGTGGAGTCCCGTGTCCAGGCCTGTTGGTGGAGTCCCGTGTCCAGGCCTGTTGTGTGGAGTCCCGTGTCCAGGCCTGTTGGGTGGAGTCCCGTGTCCAGGCCTATTAGTGGAGTCCCGTGTCCAGGCCTGTTGTGTGGAGTCCCGTGTCCAGGCCTGTTGGTGGAGTCCCGTGTCCAGGCCTGTTGGTGGAGTCCCGTGTCCAGGCCTGTTGGTGGAGTCCCGTGTCCAGGCCTGTTGTGTGGAGTCCCGTGTCCAGGCCTGTTGGGTGGAGTCCCCGTGTCCAGGCCTGTTGTGTGGAGTCCCGTGTCCAGGCCTGTTGGGTGGAGTCCCCGTGTCCAGGCCTGTTGGTGGAGTCCCCGTGTCCAGGCCTGTTGGTGGAGTCTCCGTGTCCAGGCCTGTTGTGAGGAGTCCCCGTGTCCAGGCCTGTTGTGTGGAGTCCCATGTCCAGGCCTGTTGGGTGGAGTCCCATGTCCAGGCCTTTTGGGTGGAGTCCCCGTGTCCAGGCCTGTTGGTGGAGTCCCCGTGTCCAGGCCTGTTGGTGGAGTCCCCGTGTCCAGGCCTGTTGGGTGGAGTCCCCGTGTCCAGACCTGTTGTGTGTAGTCCCGTGTCCAGGCCTGTTGTGTGGAGTCCCCGTGTCCAGGCCTGTTGTGTGGAGTCCCCGTGTCCAGGCCTGTTGTGTGGAGTCCCGTGTCCAGGCCTGTTGGTGGAGTCCCGTGTCCAGGCCTGTTGTGTGGAGTCCCGTGTCCAGGCCTGTTGTGTGGAGTCCCATGTCCAGGCCTGTTGTGTGGAGTCCCCGTGTCCAGGCCTATTGGGTGGAATCCCCGTGTCCAGGCCTGTTGTGTGGAGTCCTGTGTCCAGGCCTGTTGTGTGGAGTCCCATGTCCAGGCCTGTTGTGTGGAGTCCCCGTGTCCAGGCCTGTTGGGTGGAATCCCCGTGTCCAGACCTGTTGTGTGTAGTCCCGTGTCCAGGCCTGTTGTGTGGAGTCCCCGTGTCCAGGCCTGTTGTGTGGAGTCCCCGTGTCCAGGCCTGTTGTGTGGAGTCCCGTGTCCAGGCCTGTTGGTGGAGTCCCGTGTCCAGGCCTGTTGTGTGGAGTCCCGTGTCCAGGCCTGTTGTGTGGAGTCCCGTGTCCAGGCCTGTTGTGTGGAGTCCCGTGTCCAGGCCTGTTGTGTGGAGTCCCCGTGTCCAGGCCTGTTGGGTGGAGTCCCGTGTCCAGGCCTGTTGTGTGGAGTCCCATGTCCAGGCCTGTTGTGTGGAGTCCCCATGTCCAGACCTGTTGGGTGGAATCCCCGTGTCCAGGCCTGTTGTGTGGAGTCCCCGTGTCCAGGCCTGTTGTGTGGAGTCCCCGTGTCCAGGCCTGTTGTGTGGAGTCCCATGTCCAGGCCTTTTGGGTGGAGTCCCCGTGTCCAGGCCTGTTGGTGGAGTCCCCGTGTCCAGGCCTGTTGGTGGAGTCCCGTGTCCAGGCCTGTTGGTGGAGTCCCGTGTCCAGGCCTGTTGGTGGAGTCCCGTGTCCAGGCCTGTTGTGTGGAGTCCCGTGTCCAGGCCTGTTGGGTGGAGTCCCGTGTCCAGGCCTGTTGGTGGAGTCCCGTGTCCAGGCCTGTTGGTGGAGTCCCGTGTCCAGGCCTGTTGGTGGAGTCCCGTGTCCAGGCCTGTTGGTGGAGTCCCGTGTCCAGGCCTGTTGGTGGAGTCCCGTGTCCAGGCCTGTTGTGTGGAGTCCCGTGTCCAGGCCTGTTGGGTGGAGTCCCCGTGTCCAGGCCTGTTGTGTGGAGTCCCGTGTCCAGGCCTGTTGGGTGGAGTCCCCGTGTCCAGGCCTGTTGGTGGAGTCCCGTGTCCAGGCCTGTTGGTGGAGTCCCGTGTCCAGGCCTGTTGTGTGGAGTCCCGTGTCCAGGCCTGTTGGGTGGAATCCCCGTGTCCAGGCCTGTTGTGTGGAGTCCCGTGTCCAGGCCTGTTGGGTGGAATCCCCGTGTCCAGGCCTGTTGTGTGGAGTTCCCGTGTCCAGGCCTGTTGGTGGAGTCCCCGTGTCCAGGCCTGTTGGTGGAGTCCCCGTGTCCAGGCCTGTTCTGTGGATTCCCCGTGTCCAGGCCTGTTGGTAGAGTCCCGTGTCCAGGCCTGTTGTGTGGAGTCCCCGTGTCCAGGCCTGTTGTGTGGAGTCCCGTGTCCAGGCCTGTTGGTGGAGTCCCGTGTCCAGGCGTGTTGGTGGAGTCCCGTGTCCAGGCCTGTTGGTGGAGTCTCGTGTCCAGGCCTGTCGGTGGAGTCCCGTGTCCAGGCCTGTTGGTGGAGTCCCGTGTCCAGGCGTGTTGGTGGAGTCCCGTGTCCAGGCCTGTTGGTGGAGTCTCGTGTCCAGGCCTGTCGGTGGAGTCCCCGTGTCCAGGCCTGTTGGTGGAGTCCCGTGTCCAGGCGTGTTGGTGGAGTCCCGTGTCCAGGCCTGTTGGTAGAGTCCCATGTCCAGGCCTGTTGGGTGGAGTCCCATGTCCAGGCCTTTTGGGTGGAGTCCCCGTGTCCAGGCCTGTTGGTGGAATCCCCGTGTCCAGGCCTGTTGTGTGGAGTCCCGTGTCCAGGACTGTTGGTGGAGTCCCGTGTCCAGGATGTTGGGCAGACTACAGTGTCTAGTGTTACTCACCCATCCGTGTATCGTTCCTGTTCACTAGCTAAGTTCCATCTCTGGGGTCCAGGTCACACAAAGCCCTTCACCATCCCGTCCTCCCTGTCTCCCCTCGTGTCTCCTTTATTCCTGAGCTCCGCACCGCGGATGGGCAGTCGGGTGTCCTGATCTCGGACCTCGTCGTCTGTCTCGGAGGCGCAGGCCTTTGAGGGGCCTGGAGTGGGGCGCAGGCCGAGGTGACCTTGCCTCCCCAAGGTGAGACCCCCTTCTGAGCCTCACCTGACGCCCTGCCCGTTCCGATCTCTCTGCTCTGTTGCCAGCTTGTGGGGATCCCCTCCACACAGATGCCAGTGTGTGTTCCGACAAATATGTAGGAGACCCTCTGGAGATCTCGTCTCTGGGCAGGGCCCCCCTTGCTGGAGTCCGCCCCAGTAACCTGGCTGTCCCAGCTCCTGGGGTCCCCCTCCTCTTCCTCATCAAGAAAATGAGCCTGCCCAGCCGGGCGGGACTCGGGGGTGAGCGCTGACCCAGGAACCAAGGGGTCACCAGTTCGATTCCTGGTCAGGGCACACGCCCAGGTTTTGCGCTCGATCCCCAGTAGGGGGCATGCAGGAGGCAGACGGCTGATGTTTCTATCTCTCTTTCCTGCTCCCTTTCTCTCTGAAATCCATAAAAATATTTTTTACACATATTTTTAAAAGCCCCAGCCAGTTTGGCTCAGAGGCTAGCGCACTGGTCTTCGGACTAAAGGGCCCCCGGGTTGATTCTAATCAGGGGCACGTCCCTTGGTTGCAGGCTCCTCCCTGGCCCAGGCTCTGGTTAGGAGCCACCAATCGATATGTTGTTTCTCTCTGTCTTTCCCTCTCTTTTCTACTCTCTCTAAAAAAGCAATGGAAAATACTCTTGGGCGAGGATTAAATATATATATATTAGAAGCCTGGTGCACAAAATTCATGCATGGGTAGGGTTCCTAGGCCTGGCCAGCGATCAGGGCCAATTTTGGGGGCAACCAGCAGGGTGTATGAGGGTCCCTGCTGACACCCACCTTGGCTGACCTAGGGCCTGCAGGCTGGGGGCAGCTCCTGTGTTGAGTGTCAGTCCCCTGGTGGTCAGGGCATGTCATAGCAACTGGTGGTTCTGCTGGTTGGTCGATTTACACATTAGGCTTTTATTATCCTATCTAATAAAAGAGTAATATGCAAATTGACCATCACTACAACACACAAGATGGCTGCCCCATGTAGACACAAGATGGCCACCAAGACGGCCAGCACTGGAGGGCAGTTGGGAGGGACCTGGCTGGCAAGGGAGGGCAGTTGTGGGCAATCAAGCCTGTAGGGGAGGGCAGTTAGGGGTGACCAGGCCAGCAGAGGAAGGAAGTTGGGGGCAACTGGGCCTGCAGGGAAGGACAGTTGTGGGGGAACCAGGCCTGCAAGGGAGAGCAGTTGCAGGGGGACCAGGCCTGCAGGAGAGGGCAGTTAGGGTCAAACAGGCTGGCAGGGGAGCAGTTAAGCATCAATCAGGCTGGTAGGGGAGTGGTTAGGGGAAGATCAGGCTGGTAGGCAGAAGTGGTTAGGGGCAATCAGGAAGGCAGGCAGGCGAGCAGTTCAGAGCCATCCCTCGAGGGGTCCCAGATTGGAGAGGGTGCAGGCTGGGCTGAGGGAGCACCCCCCTGTGCATGAATTTTGTGCACGGGGCCTCTAGTACAGGATATAATCGATCTTTTCGAAAAGGAAAGTGCGGTGCCGTGTTCTCTGCGGGTGGCCCTCGCTGTGTTGAGAACTGGAAACGGCCTGCAGGTAGGGTGCCGGGAACACCCCAGGTCCCCTTCTCCGCGCCCGTCCTCGGGGACACAGCCGTGTGCCTCGTACTCAACATGGCTGCGATCACATATGTGCACACATCGATTTTATCTCCTTCGGGACTGTTCACAGCAGCTTTGCTGAGTGGCTGGAAATAGCAGCCTCGCCCCGCCGTCCCCCGTCTCGTGCGGTCCCCTAGCAGTTTCAGGATCCCCGTGACACAGACCTCGTCACGTGACGTGGACGGCGCCGTTTCCCGGGGAAGTTTGCACACGAGGACGGGCAGACCCGCTCCTCTCTTCTCCGCTCGCTGGGAAGCGCCGCCAGCCCAGCCCTCGGGGCCTGGAGCTCTCCCCGTGGGGAGCTGGGAGCTGCCGATTCCGTTCCTTCATCAGGTCCAGATCGAGTCGAGTCTTCTTCTCCTTCCTGTATCACGTCCAGGAAATTTCGTTCTTAAAAAAAAAAAAAATGCTTTCGTTTCATTCACATTTCCTAACCTACAGCATGTAGTTGCTCAAAATAGGGCCTCGTTTCTGGTGTTTTCTGTAAGATGGCCGTTAAGTTCTCTTCATTTCCATCTGATGGCAGTAGTTTGTGCTTTCTCTCTTCCTAGGGATTCCTTTATTTTATTCGTCATTTCCAGCAACCAGTTTCTGTCCTCGTTAATTTTCTCTGTGGGTATGTCTGTGCATCATACATTTCTTTACTTTTATTTTTATTTTTTTAAAATATATTTCATTGATTTTTTTTGCAGAGCAGAAGGGAGGGGGATAGAAAGTCAGAAACATCGATGAAAGAGAGACATCGATCAGCTGCCTCTTGCACGCCCCCTACTGGGGATGTGCACGCAGCCGAGGTACATGCCCTTGACCGGATTCGAACCCGGGGCCCTTCAGTCCGCAGGCTGACGCTCTGTCCACTGAGCCAAACCCATCTCGGATATTTCTTTGCTTTTATTATTATTTTTACTTCCCTCGTTGTTGGCTGCTTGACACTGATGTCCGGATAACTGGTTTTTCACACACGTTACTCCTGTCTGCATTTAAGGCTAAACATTTCTCTGTAGCCGCCCCTTCGGCGGGATCCCCGGGTGTCCGTGCATCCTATTTCCACTCGCTCAGTCCCCACGATGCCCCCAGGGTCGTAGGACGGCAAACTCATCAGTCCACAGAGCCAACTATCAACAGGACAACGACTGAAATTTCTTTGGAGAGCCACATTTTCAAAACTCAAACTTCTCAACGGCACTTCTTCCCAATAGACTCGCCCTGGCTGTGGTATTTTGTGGAAGAGCCACACTCAAGGGGCCAAAGAGCTGCATGTGGCTCTCCAGCCACAGTTTGCCGACCCCTGGCTTAGTGTTTACTGTGAACGGTTCTTGAAACCTTCTTAGCTCGAGCACTTGCAGGAAACCTTTTTTAAGAGTGGAAAGATGGGGGGAGACGCAGGAAACCAGCCATTGCCTCACCAATAGAGATGTAAATAGAACAAACAGGAAACCTGGTCAAACCTTAATGGCTCTGTGAGTCTGAACTAGTCACTCACGGCTCAGGTGAGGCATTGGTAGCTGAAGCAGCTGCCACGTTTAGTCTTACGTTAAGTCTGAACTATTCACATATTGTGTAGGTGACACACTGGTAATTGAAGAAGCTTCCACACTTTTAGTCTTATGTTGAGTCTTGCTGGTTGATTTCATTGTTGGAACTTCCTGACCTAAAGGACACGGATGTATCCCATAGTCCTAATAAAAGGGGACAGCAAAGCCAGCGCTGGTGGTGTCCTCCCCCTAGAGGTGGACTCCCGCCTGGCCCCCCTGATTCCCAAATGGATGCTTTTCCCGTCTCTCTTCGTTTGTGTGCGGCCTTCTCCAGATCCCGAACCCTGACAGGGGAACCCTGGACACGCGGGACGGGAAAAGGATTCCCACAAGCACTGAAGACATTTCCGGTGGTGATTCGGTTGGGCTCCCAGCTGAATTGTTCTCTGATCGAAAACACACTCCGAAAAGCACGTTCATGTGGACGCGGGAGCCGTTTCGGGGAAGGCTGAAGGGGAAGCCGGACGCACCACACCCCGTGCCTGTCGGCCACCTTTGCTGCAGTGCCGGGCGGTGAACACCTCAGGCTCCCAGGGCCACGAGTCCTCCCAGCGGCTCAGCCTGTGGGACTGTGGCAACCAGGGGGCCAGCGCACAAAGGGAGGGGCGTGGCGTGTTCCAATAAAACTTTTTTGACAAACACAGGCAGTGGGCGGGCTTGGCCTGTGGCCCTGGTCTGTGAGCCTGTGGGCCACCATGTTGGTCCTAACAGTGACTCCCTACACCCTCCCGTCACCTCCTCCCCTCCCCTCCCTTCCCCTCCTCCTCCACCTCCTCCTCCTCCTCCCCATTCCCCCTCCACTACTTCCTTCCCCTCCCCTTCCTTCCCTCCATTCTCCTCCTCCCTTCCCCTCCCCTCCCTTCTCCTCCTCCTCCACTTCCTCCTCCTCCCTTCCCCTCCCTTTCCCTTCACCTCCTCCTCCTCCTCCTCATCCCCCCTCCTCCTCTCCCTTCCCCCTCCCCCCTCCTCCTCTCCCTTCCCCCTCTTCCTCTCCCTTCCCTTCCCCCTTCTTCCCCCTTCTCCTCCTCCCCTTCCTTCCCCTCCTCCTCCTCCCCATTTCCCCTCCGCTCCTCCCTTCCCCTCCCCTCCCTTCCCCTCCCCTTCCTTCCCCTTCTCCCCCCCTCTCTTCCCTTCCCATTCTCCCTTCCCCTCCCCTCCTCTTCCTTCCCCTCCCCTCGGACTTGCCTCCCAGTCTGTCTTATCACACCTGATCAATCAAATCGCAGTCATCGCTTCCCCTCACCTGGCCCAGGTGCGTCTGTGCTGCAGAGGAATGAGGGAGGCACCATCCTAACGAGGTACTTAGCACTTCTGTTCTGAGCCTGAGATTTCATTCATTCATTCATTCATTCACTCACTCACTCAAATCCTCCCCCGAGCATATTTTCCCATTGATTTTCAGAGATAGCGTGGGAGAGGGGGAGAGACAGAGAGAACACATGGATGGTTGCCTCTGGCAAGTGCCCTGACCAGGGCCCAGACCGGGGAGGGGCCTGCAACTGAGGTCCGTGCCCCCGACTGGAATCACACCCAGGACCCTTCTGTCCGCAGGCCGACGCTCTGTCCACTGAGCCGCACGGGCCGGGGCAGCCTGGCTTGTTCACGGAGTGGTCCGAGGCTGGGAGAGCTCACCGGGAGCAAAGCCCACGCTCTGGGCTCCGGCGGTGGTTCGTCATCGTATGATCACCGTGTGGACAAATTCGGGGTCCCGTGGCTTTGGGGGAGGGGGCCTGATAAGGCCATGAAGTCCAAGTGCGATCGACATTCAGTGCATCTTGAATTGCTGGTGAGTGAATGTCTGAATGAATGAATGAATCTGTGGTTTTCCTGCTTCCTGTGAAAAGCAGGTTTCCCGCCTCAACTTTCAGATCCTGGTTTCACGCGTTGAATTCGGGGCGCGGAGATGACAAGCTCCTTGCCAATTGCTCAGCCCCCGTGAGGATGTGCCAGGTAATCGTTTATTATGTAATTAAGCAGAGAAAAGGCAGACACGTGTACAAAAATTACCGCTGGGTGGACGGGCAGACGGTTTCCCGCCAGCCCGCCAGTTCGGGCCCACGCCCCTCCCTCCCTCCCTCTCTCCGCCGTCCTCCCCGCGGTGCTAATCTCACCTAAGTGGCTGTTAACACACGTGAGATGATTTCCATTCATTATGTTTGCTACATTGTTTCCGAGGATGATGCTGCCACTCGCTTGCAATTAAGCAGGCGTTCGGGCTAAGTGTGCCGCTGGAGGGTGTGTTGGACAGGACCGCGGATACGGCCGTTGAAATTGAACTTGGAGGAAGTCTGTCTTTGGGGACTCGAGATGGCGCTAGAAAGGGGCAGGGTGAGCGGGTAATCGCACGGGGTGGTCATCCGAGTGGCCAGAGGTTCCCACGCTTTGAACGCTTCTCTTTCCGCGGGGAGAGAACAGCACTGTGCGCCCTGCGGAGGCAGCCCCCCGGGAGGACCGGAGTCAGGAACAGGGTTTCCTTTTGGTGTTTTTTCCATCAAAAATGCCCCGATTGCCCTGACCGGTGTGGCTCAGTGGGTAGAGCGTCGGCCTGCGGACTGAAGAGCCCCAGGTTTCATTCCAGTCAAGGGCATTAAAAAAGAAAGAAAGAAAAAGAAAGAAAGAAAGAAAGAAAGAAAGAAAGAAAGAAAGAAAGAAAGAAAGAAAGAAAGAGAAAGAAAGAAAGAGAAAGAAAAAGGAAGGAAGGAAGGAAGGAAGGAAGGAAGGAAGGAAGAGAAAGAAAGAAAGAAAAAGAAAGAAAGAAAAAGGAAGGACGAAAAAGGAAGGACGAAAAAGGAAGGACGGAAGGAAGGAAGAAGAAAGAAAGAAAGAAAAAGAAAGAAAGAAAGAAAGAAAGAAAGAAAGAAAGAAAGAGAAAGAAAGAGAAAGAAAAAGGAAGGAAGGAAGGAGGAAGGAAGGAAGGAAGGAAGGAAGGAAGAGAAAGAAAGAAAGAAAAAGGAAGGACGAAAAAGGAAGGACGGAAGGAAGGAAGAAGAAAGAAAGAAAGAAAGAAAGAAAGAAAGAAAGAAAGAAAGAAAGAAAAAGAAAAATGTGTTGATTGTGCACTTTCTTAGAGTGGTATGTTGGTCGAGCAGGGGAGGGAACATTTCAATGTTTAACGCTGGGGGAAAGATGGGTGTGGCCAGTCAGAACATACATGAAGGGACATAAACCCCAACACTGGGGCAGGCTCCTGGAGGACAATGTGTTCACTGCTGAAGCCTGAGATAATGGATAGCTACTGGGGGGAAAAATTGACTAACATCTTGAGAGGAAGGCTGGGGGATGAGCTGCTTTGGGGGGCGAAGAGCTTTGCTGAGTGTGGCGTCCCTGAGTGGGCGCCAAACGTGAGAACCCCTTTCTCATGTCCCGTGTGATTCAGGGTCCTCGGTTCAGGGTTTGGGTTCTGGAGAAGGCTGGACACAAATGAACAGAGACTTAAGAAAACATTAATTTGGGAAATGGGGGCCAGGCAGTAGTCCAACTCTAGTGGGAGGACTACTACCCTCTCTGGCTTTACCATCCCTTTTATTAAGATTAAAATCATAAGATACAGCTGTATCCCCCAGGCAAAAAAACACCAATAAAAGCCAATCAGTGACTAACAGGTGGGGGCTGCTTCAACCACCCATCCTCCTCCTGTATAATAAAAGAGAAACATGCAAATGTGACCATACCTTTGCTCCTGATTGGCTATGCTACCAGCCAATCAGGAGCAGGGATCGGGACCAAGTGGTGCGAACACCGGGCCCCAGGGGTGAAGATGAAATGGTGGTGGTGGCGAGCGCTCAGCCCCCCGGGGCTGGGTGGTCACAGGCAGCCGAGGCTGAGCTGAGCAGAGCGATGGCTGGGTGCCCTTGGGCAGGCTGGGGGTGACCCATCAGTTGGACATCCCCTGAGGGCTCCCAGTATATGAGAGGGGGCAGGTTGGGTTGAGGGACCACCCCTCCCCAGTGCACGAATTTTGTGCACCGGGCCCCTAGTATCTAATAATTAGCTCCGACCCTTCAGAGCAATCAAGGCTGACCAGCCCTCCAGATTCCCTGTCCACAGCTTCCTATCATTAAAACAATGATTGGCTTCTGGCAGCTACCCACCTCTACCCAGGAGAGAACACTCCCAGGCTACTGCCTGCCCAGAACGGCCGCTCCGAGGCCGTGGTTCCCCCGGCTCAGGGGGCTCTCGGCAATGGCCTGCTCGCCACTGAAGATGCAAGAGCTACAGCCACAGCTCCTTCCCGAGCAGGCGGATTGATGGCTGAGACGCACGGACAGGCAGAGGGGGGCCGGCAACGACGCCGTTCATAAAACCTAACCGCTGGCGGCGTTTAGCCTCTCCTTGCAACTGCCCCGTGAATTTTATGAGAAGGTGCATTCAACATCTTATTACGGAGCCTTTCTCAGGGAGTGATAAATAATACACTAAAAGCTGCGCTTGGCTTCCTCGCGGATTAAATATGGATGGAGGACCGGGAGGTGGGAATAATGAGGCCCGTGCCAGGCCCGGAGAATGCAAAGTTATCCGACGGCCTTCCGACCCCAGACACACCCCGGAGGGTGGCCGTGATGAGGACGGTGCCTGGGGCGGGCCAGCCCGGTTTCGGGTCCCGCGGTCACTCTCGTGACGGTTAACGGAGGGAGGCGGGGCCCCCCTGGAGCAGGAGCTCTCTCCGCTCCGCTCGCCCGCGTTGCTCACCCGTGTTTCTCCGGAGCCTTGAACAGGATCTGACATGTATGGCAACGGATCATTAACTGTAGCCGGAGGAGCGGATCGATAGGAAGAGCACTCAGCCCCGAGAGGAATGCCGGCACCCAGCCAGGAGAGCAGATCTGCGGCTTCGACCGCAGGCAGCACGCCCAGCTCCCTAAGTCCCTCCGGGGACAAGCTCCAGCCCGTGGACCTGGGTTTGGTGAGTCAGACTCACGGAGCCCTGCCCTGGCCAGTGTGGCTCAGTGGACAGAGCGTCGGCCTGCGGACTGAGGGGTCCTGGGTTCGACTCTGGTCAAGGGCACATGCCAGGTTGCAGGCTCCATCCCCAGTACGGGGTGTGCAGGAGGCAGCTGATCCGTGATTCTCTATTAGCATTGATGTTTCTCTCTCCCTCTCCCTTCCTCTCTGGAAAAAAAAGAAAGAAAGAAAGAAACGAAGAGCCCTTTAGTCCTCCCAGGAGAGAGGTGCCTTTGGCTAGTCAAAGGCAGAATTTGCATATTACTCTTTTATCCTATCTAATAAAAGAGTAATATGCAAATTGACCGTTCCTCTGATCAAGCCACGCCCACCAGCCAATCAGGAGCAAATAAACCCCAACCAAGATGGCTGCGGCTCCTGAGAGCAGGAGGGAGACTTGGATTTTCCCGGCAATGAAGGAAGCCAAGCTTTCCACCTGCCCTTGCCAGCCTAGGCCTCCACTCAATGCTACAAAGTTTCAATTATAGAAGATACATAATCCCAACAGAAATGGCAGCAGCCACGGAGCTGGAGAGAACAGAGGCTAGGGTTGCCCGGGCGATGGAGGAAGCCAAGCTTCTGCAGCCCTGGCCAGCCTAGGCCTCCAATCTAGGCTACAAAGTTTCAATTGTAGAACATAAATTAATCCAGATATCAGGGCCTCTACTTGGGTTGCTGGAGGGCGTGGCCGGCCTGCAAACTACATCAGGCCCCTCCTCGCCCAGGCTGCCCCACACCCCAAGGGAACCCCCACCCTGATCCAGGACACCCTTCAGGGCAAACCAACCGCTCCCCACCCATGCACCAGGCCTCTATCCTATCTAATAAAAGAGTCATACGCAGATTGACCATCACTCCAACACACAAGAGGGCTGCCCCCATGTGGTCAAAGATCCTGCCCCCATGTGGACACAAGTTGGGGTTCCTAGGTGGGGGCAGAAGTCCATGGGAAGGGCGCCCCGTATTTAAAGAGCCGAACCCCGTGCGCATTAAACCCGAAGGCAGGAAGGCCTCCGCCCACCTTGCCCAGCGATGGGAGCGGATCCAAAGGCCAGCTGTGCCTCTGCCGTCCGCACCTTCGGGGACCAGCTGCGGCCACCCCCTCCCCTCACCCTCCCCTCCCGCCCACACACGGCAAGTCCGTGTTCCTCAAGCGACGGGATCCCTGATGGCCGCCGACGGGGCGTGAGCTGTGCCCATGCAGGGCGCACGGCCCAGGTGCCAGGTGTTGCCCTCATTCCGGGTTCCTTGATTGGCACCGGAATTCTCCGCGCGGGAAGAACAGTCGGGGCTGCTCACAGACCACCCACGCGGACCCGGACCGCAGGCCCCCCTGCACGGGGAGACTTGCAAACGCCGCTTGTGGCTGTGCCTGTGCTGTCCTTGGCGCCCCCCCAATGTCTCAGGATCTGTCCTCAGGGCTCCCCACCAGGCCACCGCGCCTGGGACGAGTGTCGAGACCCCCGTGGCCCCAGCGTGGCCCCAACATCGTGCCTCCCACGTGGGGTTAGTGTGGGAGCAGCGCGCCCCATGCGTCTCCCAGACACCCCCCCCCATCTTTACCCCCCGTGGTGCCGAGTCTCCGGAAAGGTCCCCGCGCCTCCCTGTGGGGCAGGGGATGCGGTCTCCTGTCCCGTCTCCCCTGGCTGCCCCCCAAACTCCCCCTTCCCCCACCCCCGTAACACACAAATCCAGACTCGGAGGGAGACTTGATCCTGACTGGCTGATTGCCAAGGAAGCCGTGCCCGAAAGGAGGTCTGCACCCATCTCGAAGGTCCCGGGAAAAGGGTCTCTCTGTTTTTTATTTATTAATTTTTAAAATATATTCTATTGATTTTTCACAGAGAGGAAGGGAGAGAGTCAGAAACATGGATGAGAGAGAAACGTTGCTCAGCTGCCTCTTGCACGCCCGCTACTGGGGATGTGCCTGCAGCCAAGGTCCATGCCCTTGACCGGAATCGAACCCGGGACCTTTCAGCCCGCCGGCTTACGCTCTATCCATCGAGCCAAACAAGAAGGTGTAAGTAAGCCAGGCGGAAAGACAGGGTGTGGGAGTGCGGGACAAAGGGGAGTCTTCATGGGACACCTGAGCCCAGCCTGTGCCAGGAGGGCTGGGGGGCTCCATGGATCCCGGGGCGCAGGGCGGGGTCTGGGCCCGGAGCTCTGTGACCCGCCCCCCCACACTCTCCTTCCCCGGGCTCCTCTGTGAGGCACAGGGTGACTCTGACGTCTGTGGGGGCTCCTCACAGGAGAGAAGGGGCAGGCCCAGGGCAGGAAGCCCCTCCAGAGCAGCGCGGGGTGGGGGGCGGGGACGGTGTCTCTCGAACAGACGCTGCTCACCGGGGACGCCGCTCGGCGGGGCAGCACGGTCACTGCGCCTCGGTGACACTCCCCCCGAGGAGCCGACACCCCACTTCAGGCCCCGGGACGGGCTGCGCTTTGTGCAGCATCACCATCCGGACACCGTCCCCGGGGACCGGTCCGCCTGGCAGACGCCCAAGGCCCACGGCTCGCTGCTGTCCCAGCTCCACAGGCTGAGGCGGGAGCAGGGGGGAGGGCCGACGGGAGGGAGACAGGAGACAGGGAGGGAGATAGGGAGACAGGGAGACAGGAGACAGGGAGACAGGGAGACAGGGAGACAGGAGACAGGGAGATAGGGAGACAGGAGACAGGGAGACAGGGAGACAGGGAGATAGGGAGACAGGAGACAGGGAGACAGGGAGATAGGGAGACAGGAGACAGGGAGACAGGAGACAGGGGAGACAGGGAGACAGGGAGACAGGAGACAGGGAGACAGGGAGACAGGGAGACAGGAGACAGGGAGACAGGGGGGGAGACAGGGAGGGAGATAGGGAGACAGGAGACAGGGAGACAGGGAGACAGGAGACAGGGAGACAGGGAGACAGGGAGACAGGGGGGAGACAGGGAGACAGGGAGACAGGGAGACAGGGGGGAGACATGGAGACAGGGAGACGGGGGGGAGACAGGGAGACAGGGAGACAGGAGACAGGGAGACAGGGAGACAGGAGACAGGGAGGGAGATAGGGAGACATTGAGGGAGATAGGGAGGAAGACAGGGAGACAGGGAGACAGGGAGACAGGAGACAGGGAGACAGGAGACAGGGAGACAGGGAGACAGGGAGACAGGGAGACAGGGAGACAGGAGACAGGGAGACAGGAGACAGGGAGACAGGGAGACAGGGAGACAGGGAGACAGGGAGGGAGATAGGGAGACATCGAGGGAGATAGGGAGGAAGACAGGGAGACAGGGAGACAGGGAGACAGGAGACAGGGAGACAGGGAGACGGGAGACAGGGAGACAGGAGACAGGGAGACAGGGAGACAGGGAGACAGGGAGACAGGGAGGGAGATAGGGAGACATCGAGGGAGATAGGGAGGAAGACAGGGAGACAGGGAGACAGGAGACAGGGAGACAGGGAGACAGGAGACAGGGAGACAGGGAGACAGGGAGACAGGGAGACAGGAGACAGGGAGACAGGGAGACAGGGAGACAGGAGACAGGGAGACAGGGAGACAGGGAGACAGGAGACAGGGAGACAGGGAGACGGGAGACAGGGAGACAGGAGACAGGGAGACAGGGAGACAGGGAGACAGGGAGACAGGGAGGGAGATAGGGAGACATCGAGGGAGATAGGGAGGAAGACAGGGAGACAGGGAGACAGGAGACAGGGAGACAGGGAGACAGGAGACAGGGAGACAGGGAGACAGGGAGACAGGGAGACAGGAGACAGGGAGACAGGGAGACAGGGAGACAGGAGACAGGGAGACAGGGAGACAGGGAGACAGGAGACAGGGAGACAGGAGACAGGGAGACAGGGAGACAGGAGACAGGGAGACAGGAGACAGGGAGACAGGAGACAGGGAGACAGGGAGACAGGGAGGGAGATAGGGAGACATCGAGGGAGATAGGGAGGAAGACAGGGAGACAGGGAGACAGGGAGACAGGAGACAGGGAGACAGGGAGACAGGAGACAGGGAGACAGGGAGACAGGGAGATAGGAGACAGGGAGACAGGAGACAGGGAGACAGGGAGACAGGAGACAGGGAGACAGGGAGACAGGGAGGGAGATAGGGAGACATCGAGGGAGATAGGGAGGAAGACAGGGAGACAGGGAGACAGGGAGACAGGAGACAGGGAGACAGGAGACAGGGAGACAGGGAGATAGGAGACAGGGAG
The DNA here is from genome assembly GCA_027563665.1 of Antrozous pallidus. Lineage (NCBI taxonomy): Eukaryota > Metazoa > Chordata > Mammalia > Chiroptera > Vespertilionidae > Antrozous > Antrozous pallidus. Next base: position 211,086,079 of record CM050508.1, read on the forward strand.
ACAGGGAGGGAGATAGGGAGACATTGAGGGAGATAGGGAGGAAGACAGGGAGACAGGGAGACAGGAGACAGGGAGGGAGAAAGGGAGAGGGCTCTTTGCTCCTGTTCAGGCCTCACCACCTTCCTCACCTCCATCACCTCCCCCACCTCCCACCTCCCCCGCCCCTGCTGGGCCCTTCATGTCCGGGGCTTGTATTTCGGGGTCTCTCTCCTGTCCACTCCCTCAGCCATCTCCCCCTGAAGCCGTGCTGGTGTCTGCCCCGCCCCACCCTCCCCGCTTGCCCCCCTGTGCCAGGCCGGCCGGGACCAATAATTTGCGTGAGCTCCGGGGGACGGCGCGCGCTTCCCCAGAAACACGCCGGTCACAGTCCATTTGGCGCCCGGAAATGGAGTCTGAAGGCGCTTTAATTACAATCATTGCTCTGGACGGGGCTGTGCTGCGATTTGCAAAATCTGCAATTCCCCCGACACCGTGGCCAGCCCGCTCTGAACCGACTCCCCTGAACCCACACGCCGTCAAGGTCACGGGCACGCCCCTCCCGCTGCCTGAGAGCCGGGCTCTCTGCCCTGGGGCTGCCGGGCACCTCCCCCCGGGGGGGCGGGCGGGCCGTGAAGACCAGAGGGGACCCCATCCCGCCGGGCTGCCCCGAGGGGCCCGTGCCGTGTGGCCTCCAGGCTGGGTCTTCCTGAAGGCCGGGCCAGGCGGTGAGGGGTGGGGGGAGAGGGGGCGGGTAATGGGGGAGCGGGGGGGAAGCAGGTGGGTCCTCTGCCCTCTGGGTCCGGGCCGGGTCTGCAGAGGAGCCTGGCCCCCAGGTTAACAAGAGAAACAGCCCCGCCCCAAGGCATGACCCCAAAGGTCACTCGGAACTTGGGCCGAACACCCACGGGAGCGAGGCTGGAGGCGAGCTGGGGGGGGGGGGGGTGGCGTGGGGCGCGGCTGGACGCCGGTGGCCAACAGGGCTGGGGGGAGGGTGCTAGGCGGTTGATGGTCCTGCTTTCTCCTTAGCGTCCCGTCTCCCCGGGCAGGCGAGGGCGTCTCTGGGAGGCGAGGTGCCCTGTCAGTACACAGGGGCACCCGGCCGTGTGCGGAGCCGGTGGCTGGGTCTGCGGCTCTCTGGGGCCCTCCACGGCCCACGTGCGGCGGCTGCCACGCCCTGTTGTGGGTCGGGGACGCCCCCTGAAAGAGAGCAGCCCCAGAGCTGGGGGACGCACGAGGCGGTCCCTGGGGCACCCCAATCGGATGGGAGCCCGTCCTTACCCCAAGGGGACAGGAGGGCGCAGGGACACTCCTGAGGACACAGGCCGCGAACCCCGCAGCTGGGGGAGGAGGAGCCACCCCGACAGCCGGAGCCCAGGCCGCCCGGAGCCGGGAGAGAACGGGCGTCCGTGTCGAAGCCGCGCTGCCTGTGCCTGGGGCACGGACGGATGGACGGACGGACGGACGGACGGACGGACAGAAACCCCCAGGCAGCGTCCGCGTGGTCCACGTGGCCTGCTCCGTGGCCGTCTCTGCAAAGGCCTGTCGGGCAGCGGTATCGCCGGCAGGAGAGCGTCCGAAGGCGGGGCCACTGAGTCCGGAGGTGCCTGTCGCTCGGTCATGCCGGCCTGGAGCACAGAGGGCATCCCCGCTCCGGGCATCGGCCCTCACCACAGCGACCAGGCTGTCCCCTGCCCCCCACCCCTCCTCGCCTGGAGCTGTCCCTTCCTCCAGACCCCGGCCGGGCCTCACCTGTGTTTAAAAGAAACCCCTCCTCTCGCCGAGACCGGTGTGGCTCAGTGGACAGAGCGTCGGCCTGTGGACTGAAGGGTCCCGGGTTCGATTCTGGTCAAGGGCATGTGCCTTGGTTGTGGGCACATCCCCAGTGGGGGGCGTGCAAGAGGCAGCTGATCGATGTCTCTCTCTCATCGATGTTTCTGACTTTCTATCCCCCTCCCTTCTGCTCTGTAAAAAATCAATAAAATATATTTAAAAAAAATAAAATAAAATAATAAATAATAAATAAATAAAAGAAACTCCTCCTCTATAACCTGCCTCGGCCTGGATCTAAATAACCGCTCCCCTCCCCCCTCCCTCCACCCCATAGTCCCCCCCGCCCAAAGCCCCCTGTCCCCAACCGGGCACCTTCAGCTCCTTCCTTACTCCAGCAAGGCCCACCTGGGATCGGACGACAGTCACTGGGTGCCCGCCCTCCCCCGCCCCTCGGCCTCCTGGGGAGCAAGGTCCCTGGAGACAGAGCCGCCCCCTCCTTTGTGGCTTTGAGCTTCCATCTTTGGGGGACAGAGGCGTGTCTCGGGGAGCCCCCGCCGGCGTTGTCTCTTCCCTGGGCGGCTGCACGGGACCTCTGCCCACGGAGACGTCATCGGCGATCTCCCGTCCCACGGCCTCTTCGGGTCGCCGAGCACACAGGGTCCAGCTGAGCGGCTCACAAACGCTCCGCTGGTCGGAGCTGCCCTGACTGCGCCTCCCTCCGCCTCCCTCCGCCTCCCCGGGTCTGCAGCTCCTCCTGCCGGGCGGGGGGGCGGGGGGCCTGACTCTGGGTTAGAGGTGCCTAGAGTTGTGTCTTCCGATGTTTGGGGCCTGCCCAGGGCTCAGCCAGCAGCCACACCCCCGTGGATGCCAGCGGGGGCGCCAGCGGGGGCGCTGAGAGAGAAGCACACCCACCTGTCCCCCTGTCCAAGCTCAGACGCTCCTGGGAGACGCGGCAGCGACAGTGGGACTCTGTGGCCCTCTTAGGAGCACGGGCATCCGGGGAGCAGGCGTGTCAGTGTGTGCGGCCGTCACCGGCATGAGAGTCCCTCCCTGGGTCCTCATTGGCTGAGTGCTCCGGGGCTAACACCCGCCCCCCCAGTATGTCACCCCGTCTTATTGTCTCCTATTAGCCGGGGCCTTTTCCAGCTGGCTCCACTCCGTGGTCTGGCCGTGGGGCGGGTCTTCCCGGGGCTGTGCTGCTGGTCACTGCACGGCTCCTTGTTCTCGTACCCCGCCCCTCTCCCCCCCGCCCCCCATCTGTTCGCCCTGGGACAGTGGTCGGCGTGTCCCCATGGAGGGGACCGGATTCCAGGCCCGGTCGGTTTACGGACTTCCTCTTCCCCTCTCCCACCACCAGCCCAAACGCTCTGTGGCTCGGGCTCCCCGAGGACGAGAACTACAGAGCAGCAACCCCCATGTGCCCGTCCAAGGCCCCGTCTGAGACTGTGGAGAAGGAAATGGGACTCTCCACCAACACGCCATGCAGCAGAGAGGTGGCTGCTGGGATACCTGGGTTTCTTAATGGGCGCGCAGCGGGACACAGAGGCCTTCAGTCACGGGAATGGGAGGAGATGATGTGGTCTTGACCCAGGAGACCCCCACTGACCTGAAGCTCCTCCATCTATCTATCAATCATCTATCTATCTATCTATCTATCTATTATCTATCTATCTCTGATCTATTTATATATAGCATCTATCTATCATCTATTATCTATGTATCTATCTCCTATCTATCTATCTATTATCTATCTATCTCTGATCTATTTATATATAGCATCTATCTATCATCTATCTATTATCTATGTATCTATCTCCTATCTATCTATCTATCTCCTATCTATCATCTATTTATCTATCTATGTATCTATTATCTATCTATCTCCTATCTATCTATATATATCATCTATCTATCATCTATCTATATATCACCTATCTATCTACCTACCTATATCATCTATCTATATCCTATCTATCTATCTATCTATCTATGTATGTATCTATCTATTATCTATGTATCTATCTCCTATCTATCTATCTAATCTATCATCTATCATCTATCTATCATCTATCTATTTACCTACCTATCTATCATCTATCTATCATCTATTCACCTATCATCTATCTATCTCATATCTATCTCCTATCTATCTATCTGTCTCCTATCTATCTATCTATCTCATATCTATCTATCTCATATCTACCTATCTATCTCCTATCTATCTATCTATCTATCTCCTATCTATCTATCTATCTATCTCCTATCTATCTATCTATCTCCTATCTATCTATCTATCTCCTATCTATCTATCTATCTCCTATCTATCTATCTATCTATCTCCTATCTATCTCATATCTATCTATCTCCTATCTATCTATCTATCTATCTCCTATCTATCTATCTATCTATCTATCTATCTATCATCATCTATCTATCATGTAACTCTCCTCCTCCTCTCTCCCCTGTCTAGACACAGAGTAATTATTTCCAAACGTGAAGACGTCACTCCCCTGGTGCTGGAAGCTCCCCGTGTCCACACTGCCATGAAAGTGGGCGGAGGACACAGAAGGCTGCCGGACCTTGGGCTTTAGCAGGGCTAAAAGCTACGCCCGGATTGTTCTGTGGAGACAATGGTGGCTCAAGGCCAGCCCCACCTGATAATCCTTTACTGTGTACCACTCACCTTTGACACGCGTGTTTGATCTGCTGAAGGGCTAATGTATATTCTAGTAAACAAAAAGCTGTGGGCCTGGAGATCTGAGGAGTCCCTCACCGGAGAGTGGGTCTCCACCTGGCTCCCCTATGCCTTCTAAACTCACATTTCCTGTCCAGTTTATCCATTTGTGCATGGCCTTTCTCCCGACCTTGAACCAAGCTGTGTGGGTCACAGCTTCACACCCCGCAGAGAAAAAACTGCTCTCACCTGGAGGCAGGTAAGTGAGCAATAGGGTCAGGCCTGATTTTCTAAATGCCTTATGGCTGGTTTTCTCTTTGGTTAGAAGGAAGGAGGGAGGGAGGGAGGGAGGGAGGGAAGGAAGGAGGGAGGGAGGTTGGACTGAGCAGTGAATCCCAGCTGAAGGTGTGCATGGGGTCCGAGGGAGGGGGCGGAGAGGAAGCCAGGGTCCCGGGTCTGTTTAGTCCCCTGGGTCCTTGAGGCAGCTGTGGAGTTGGCGGGGGAGGGAGTCTTCCCGCCCAATCGCAGGACAGTTAATACTTTGTCAGCATCTCCGCACGTGCTCCTCTATTCCAGATCCCTTCAGATGAACACCACCCGCCTGTTCACGTGAGACCCTCCCCGCCCACCGTTCCCAGCATGCCACCCTCTTGTATGTTCAAGGGTCTCGCCTGCATCCCGTGAACATGCGTGTTTCGGAGAGCGGGCGGCTGAGGCCCTGCCTGCGGGGAGGTGCAGGCAGTGAATGGCTCTGAAGGAGGCTCGAGCACCAGCCAGATGCTGGGAAAGCCGGCCGTCCATGGCCCGGAGCCCACCGCCCAGCCCGGCCCATATGCTGGCACCGCGGAAGCCTAGGGCCCGCCATATGGCAGCACCGGGCGCCAGGCTGCCCTGGCCGGGGTCCGAGGCCGCGGCGCGTTTCCACTGCGTGCTCCAGCCGCTGCGGGGAGCCGGGCCAGGGGCTGCGAGGCCTGGGAGAGGCTGGGTCACTCCGGTCGGGGAGCAGGCTCGGTCCGAGACGCACTGGGGAGCCAGCAGGGCCCGTCACACCGCGGGCGAGCATCTGAACGCATGTCTGTGCCCAAAGCCGCGTGCCCGGGGTCCCTGCGGTGGGGACGGCAAGCCAGCCCTCTGACAGGTTAATTAATATTCATTAGCCCATGGGCACCCACTGGGCGGCTCATCCCTGCCTCGTTAGTTTCCGCCAAGTAAACGGCAAGACCATCATTCTCATCCACCGCGATGACAGGGCCCGGGACCTGCGGGGTGAGGGGGCGCCTTCGGGGGCCGCATGGACGGGGCCGGTCCTGCCTGGACCCGGAGCAGCTGCCGGGAGACTGTATCCTGCGTTCACGTGGCCTCTGTCTCCACCACTTCCTGCTACTGCGGCCACGTGCGAGGCGTGTGCACATGCAGGGGTGTGTGTTCGTGCATGCCTGTGTGTGCACATGTGTATGTGCAGCTATGTCTGCACCCGTGTGCATGTGTGTGTGCATGTGTGTGTGTGTGGATGTGCATGGAAGTGTATATGTGCTGGGGTGTGTGTCTATACCTGTGTGTGCATGTGCGTGGGGCACGTGTGTGCATGGAAGTGTGTACACGTGTGTAGGTGTGTGTGTGCATGTGGGAACATATGTGCATGGAAGTGTATGCGTAGGTGTGTGTGTGTGTGTGTGTGTGTGTGTGTGTGTGCGCATGTGTGTGGAGTTAACCCCCTGTACCCCAAGTGCTCTCACTGAGCAGGTCACTCGGCGGACCTGGTACGGGTGCCGTGCCTGCTGCCAAGTTGTCCTGGGAAAGGCCCTCCCGCTGCCCACTCTCCTGTGCGCTCTCCGGGGCTGAGTACCTCGAGGCTGGAGGTTCTGCGTTCGGTGCCTCTGACCCAGTCTTCGGAGAAGTGGACGGACGTCTGTGTCCTCCCAAGTTCCCACGTGAGGTCCTGACCCGGCGTGGCTGCAGGGGGAGGTGGGGCCGCTGAAGACGTCATTACGGTTAAATGAGGTCACGGGTGGGGCCCTGACCCACGAGGATTAGTGCCCTTCTAAGCCGAGAACCGGGCGTGCATGTGTGCAGGGGAAGGGGGGGAAGGGGGGGCCCGGGGAAGCCAGGGCTGTAACCTTGGACCTCCAGCCTGCAGAGCTGTGAGAACAAGCATCTGTCTAGTGACCCAGCCTGCAGATGAATATGCGCCACATGCCTGTAAATTACACGTGAGCACACCATGTACACACACATGCACACGCATACAGACACACGCAAACAGACACAATACACACACGAGTCCCGGGGAGCCTGGACCCGCCCGGTCACGGGGAGTGGAGAGAGCCAGGTTCTAACGGGAACTTCCAGGAGCAGCACTGACCTGGAACTGAAGGAAGGGAAGCAGAGCGCGGACGCTGCCCCCTGGGGAGGCCCCGTGCACACGCGTGTGAAAAACTGAAGCAGGACGCGGTGACCCTCCGCAGCTCTCCGCACAATCCTCGTTTCTAAAAACTCTTACTGATTGCTGAGAGCATTACAGACCCCCTCCTTCTCGTCACTGCCCCTCGGTCTCGGTGCGGCGAGGGGATTGGGGGGGGGCCTCACCCCGGCGGCCCTGCAGCTCCGCTGGACGGTCTGCGACGCGGGCCCTGGGCGGGCTGCACGCGGCGAGTCCGCACAGTGACGCTGCCCGAGGACACTCCCCTGCTCCGCTCCTCCCCGCAGAGGCCCCTGCCTTGTGGGGGGGGGGGGGTTGAACCTCCCACTGGAGTTTCAGACGGTGAGTCCCTGTGTTTGCACCAGTGATGCTTACCTGGCAGGTGTGTCTGAGCCACACAAAAAGCTCTTATTACACATACAACATGCATATCCATACGGTCAGACTACATCTGTGGACTATTATTCACATCTACGTTATTCAAACTGCATTTTAAAGTGAACATTCTGTTAGTTATCTATGCTGATTCGTACTAAACTCACGGAGTTCATTTTCATGGATGGAGAACACCCAGGGTGTTTCTATGCTATGTTTTCACTTATAAACCACCGCTTCCAGTTTTCACTGGAACAAGTAAACCCTAACATTCACCCTAACCATAACCATAACCATAACCATAACCATTATCATAACCTTAACCCTAATTCCTAACCCTAACCCCAACCCTAACCCTAACCCTAACCCTAACCCTAACATTCACCCTAACCCTAACCCTAACATTCACCCTAACCATAACCATAACCATAACCATAACCATAACCATTATCATAACCTTAACCCTAATTCCTAACCCTAACCCTAACCCTAACATTCACCCTAATCATAACCCTAACCCTAACCCCAACCCTAACCCTAACCCCAACCCTAACCCTAATCATAACCATAACTATAACCATAACCATAACCATAACCATTATCATAACCTTAACCCTAATTCCTAACCCTAACCCCAACCCTAACCCTAACATTCACCCTAATCATAACCATAACCATAACCATAACCATAACCATAACCATAACCTAACTCCTAACCCTAATCCTAACCCTAACCCCAACCCTAACCCTAACCCTAACATTGACCCTAACCCTAACCTTAACCCTAACCATAACCATGACCATTACCATAACCCTAACCCTAACCATAACCATAACCATAACCATAACCATAACCCTTCCGATGCGGAATTTGGCTGCGGGCTGCTTCCCGCAGACAGACAGACAGCGGAGGCCCGTGTGCGGACGTGGCCCCCGGAGAAGAAAGGCCTCTGGTCCCTCTTCCCTTCCCAACGCAATCAGCACGACGATTGTTCTCTGCGCCCAGGAAGCAGCGGAATCCAGACAAAGGCCGCCCCGGGCCGCCAGCAGCTGTGTGGGCACTTCCTGTGTCTCCTTCCCAGATGTACCCCCCGTGCCCCCAAACGTATTATCTCCCCCGCCCTCACCCTGTTCCTGGAGACACAGCCTGTGGATGCTCGGCTTCCAGAGACGCAGTGCAGGCCCAGCAGCCACGGAGGGCGGGGCCCGGAGAGAAAACGTACCCCTCTGTCTGACAAGCATGTCTGAGGGCTTATCTGGGGCTTCTCATTCCAAACAGCTGCCTCCTGCCCAGGGGGCCCTGAGGTCAGGGTGCACACCCTCCCGTCCCCAAGTGTGTGAGCAGGTGTGGCAGAACCTCGGCCCCTGGAAACCCCGGGGACAGTAACCCCGGCTGGTGGCACGGGCTGGGGAAGGACTGAATGAATGAAGGCGGGCACTTAGGACAAGTCACGGTGCGGAAAAAGTGCTCCGTGAGCGTTGGGGTGAATAAGCCACAGCGTCCCCGACATAACTACCATTTTTAAAAATATATTTTGTTGATATTTTACAGAGAGGACGAAAGAGGGATAGAAAGTCAGAAACATCGACGAGAGAGAAACATCCATCAGCTGCCTCTTGCACACACACCCCCACTGGAGATGTGCCCACAGCCGAGGTCCATGCCCTTGACCGGAATCAAACCTGGGACCTTTCAGTCCGCAGGCCGACGCTCTACCCACTGAGCCATGCCGGTTTTGGCATCATAACTACCATTTTTAAAAAGATATTTTATTGATTCAGAGGAGAAGGGCGAGGGGGAGGGAAACATGGATGACGAGAGAGAACTCCCAGGCCTGTGGCTGACAAAGGAGTCAAACCGTGACCTCCCGGTTCATAGGACACGCTCCACCCTGAGCCCCGCCGGCCGGGAAACACCACCGTTTTGAAAGCGAACTGACTCATGCCAACCGCCACGACCTTGGTTCATGGAATAAAAGAAACGATAGTCAGCGTTGTCTCAGCCGACGGCAGGTGAGCACACGCTAACTCAATAACGGCGAATAAAGATGTAACTATGCGCGTCTATCGTCATTAAATTGTGAAAAGCGGTGGAGTTATCAAGGCCTTGGTTCAGGAGGAAAGCAACAGTGTCCGGAATGTAAGGGGAAATGGTGACTCAGACGTTTCGGCATCATTTTCACCCCGAGCTGCCACACGGAAGGCATGCATGTGGCAGGTGCCAGGTACAGGACAGCATCCCTTCCCCAAACCGCCCTCCTCAGCATCAGGGATGTCCCGTGGGAACGGCGTGCTCGTGAGCAAGGACCTTGGGGTCTGTAGAGGGCCGGCCCCCAGGGAAGGCACCTGAGCCTTCTTTAAATCAGTGTCAGCTGAATCCGAGGTGCCAGGCAGAGCCACGTTTTGGAAACACTTCCACCAAAGAGGCTGTGTTTGGGTTGGAATTCCCTGTCTCTCCATCAGAGAGCAGAGACTCCACCCAGCCCCAGCTTTATTTCTACCTCTGTGTTGTCTGTTCTTTTCTATGATTGCTCAATCCCCAGCTCCTCTACTCAGTCGCAGGACCCTACTTCTCTCTCCACGGTGGACGTGGGAAGGAGAGAACCCCCACACACACCCAACAGGGTCCACAAAAGCTCAAGGGAAGTTAAGCAGGGACTTTCTCCTTGGGTCCTAGACTTGGAACGGAGAGCCAAGTTTTCCTGCTGAAAACAGAGGGGAGACCCGGAGGAGCAGAAGCAGAGCACGCTGAGTGGGGAATGCCATGAGGAAGGATGGCGGGGGGGAGGCGCACGCACAGCAGGCCCCTGGCCATTAGAATCCCCTCCCCAGAGCCGTCTGCCATGTGGAAGACACAGCTGAGAAGCTGAGGAGCTCAACACATAGTGGAGATGAAGAGTCAGAGGACTAGACCAGTGGTTCTCAGCCTTTTTACTGCCACGGCCCTTTAATATAGCTCCTCATGTTGTGGTGACCCCCAACCATAACATTATCTTCGTGCTGCTGTTTGTAGAAGGCCCCCAGGGAAGGCACAGGATCATTCTCTAAATCATTATCCGCTGAATCCGAGGCGCCAGGCAGAGCCGCGTCTTGGAAACACATCCACCCAGAAGGCTGGATGCGGTATCAGTACTGACTCTTAACTTTGCCCCAGGTGTCGGGGGGGGGGAGGGTCCTTTAGGTGTAGATTCAGCCAGGCTCTGGGAATGAGGGAATGAGCAGGGCCTGGGCCTACTCAAGCTCCTTTGATCCTAAGTTTTTTCAGGTGAAACCCCTTTGTATTTTGGTATAAATAAACACGCTGCTGTTGGGTTTGGATTCCTGTCTCTCCATCAGAGAGAACAGATTCCACCCAGCCCCAGCTTTTTATTTCTATTTCTGTATCCTCTATTCTTTCTTTTATTCTTCAATCCCCAGCTCCTCTACTCAGTGACTGGACCCACTCTCTTTCCACGCTGGATGTGGAAAAGAGAGAAAACCCCCACAACTGTTAATGAATCGTAATGTAAATATCTGTGTTTTCCCATGGTCTTAGCAGGGCTGCCTAAGACCATCAGAAAGCACAGACATTTACATTATGATTCATAACAGTAGCAAAATCACAGTTATGAAGTAGCAACGAAAACAATTTTATGGTTGGGGGTCACCACAACATGAGGAAGTATATTAAAGGGTCGTGGCATCAGGAGGGCTGAGAGACACTGGCCTAGAGGGACAGAGTGACAGCAGAGGCCCGCTGTGGGGTGCTCTGGGAAGCCCATGTACTTGGTGTTGAAACGCTAGAGCCAGCATGTCAAACACAAAGGCCAACACGTGCCAAATACACTAGTTTGACATGCGTGCCCCAGAGTCAGTCACGTGCTGCCAGGGAGGTGGGTGGTCAGTAAGTTATCTCTTTCTGGGACAAAGACTTTTGGACGTTTTCAAAAATCGCTGAGCTGGATTGAGACAAACCCTGTTGCCTGTGCGCGGAACTGTCTGCCAGAAGGAGCATAACGTCATCCGAGGCCACCGGTCCTGTCCACAATGTTTTGGATATGGTTTCAGCTCCTAATAAAAAACAACCAGGTCGCAAACAAGCCTGGACAACATTAATGAAAACCTGGAGAAATCGCAGACAGAATAGACCCAATAGGGAAACCAGAAATTGAGAAATCAGATTCCAACTTTATAATAGGCATTTAGTATGCTCAAGAAATAAAGCAACAAGATTGAAATTTGTGGCAAAGAAAGAAGTAAAGACTGGCCCTGACTGGTTTGGCTCAGTGGATAGAGCATCAGCCTGTAGACTGAGGGGTCCTGGGCTCGATTCCGGTCAAGGGCATGTACCTTGGTTGCAGGCTCATTCCCAGCAGGGGATGTGCAGGAGGCAGCTGATCGATGTTTCTCTCTCATCGGTTTTTCTAACTCTCTATCCCTCTTCCTCTCCCTTTCTCTCTGTAAAAAAAATCAATAAAATATATATTTTTTAAAAAAGAAATAAAGACCGTTGTTATGCCCAGAGTTCAGGATCCCCAATAATCAACCACCAGGGAGCCTTTTTCCAATGCAAAAGCAAAGAGTGTTTATTCATGCCCGGGATCGGCTCCCACAGCCCCTTTACTAGCGCAGTGGTGAGACCAGAGAGAGCGAGAGCTTGGGGGAGCCAAAGGTTGTAAGGACTGGTCATTTGGGTGGGCCTAGGAGAGGGACGTGGGTTACAGAGATTGGTCACTTTGGTTAGGGTTTCATATTCAGAGATCTGAGCCGTCCCTTATTAGGACCTAAGTTGCATCCCTGGAGCTTTTATTGGTCCACTCGGGCAGTGGTTGGGGGAGTGAGGACATTCCTGGTGCTCCTGTGGTCACTCCCATCAAGGGAGGATGGGGTCAGGCTGACCAGCTCCGCAAGATGAAGGACAGCCAGTTCTGCTTTGTTCTTTCAACTGTAAGAACCAAATAGAAACTACGAATACATAATGCTCGGTATCAAACGCTCAATGCGTGGATTTCATAGACTAAACACACGTGGGAAAGGACTCTGACACTGTCATCAGAAGGAAAGACGGAGTTGCAGGAGGCCTGACGTGTGAAGAAGCCCGGGGGACGGAAATAGGAAAAGGAGGCCCAGAGACGGCAGAAAAACCCCGAGGAGTCCAGTGAGCTCCGGGTTCGAGAGAAGACCGTGTGGAGCAGAAAAGCTGATCTTAGGGCGTCCTGGGACTCATGAGAGCTATCCAGCCGCGGGAACAGAAGGCACGTGACACTCAAAGGCGTCAAGGTCAGACGGACAGCACACTCCGCAGCAGGAACAGCAGCGGGGAGAGGGGGCAGAGACTCGGGCCGCGTGCCGGAAGGGATGCCGACAAGCAACGGAATGTTCAAGGCGAAGGTGGCCACAGTGTTTTCCAACAGGTAAACCTCAGATCGCTCAGAGGCAGCAGACTTTAGTTAAAGGGGCATGCAGGAGGCAGCTGATCCATGATTCTAAAGGGCGAGGAAGGGCAGGGTGCCTGAGAGCCGTTAACGTCCACCCTGAGTCTTTTGTGGCATCTCCCAAACGTGTTTGCTCACAGACAAAGCCCTGGAGGACGTCTGGTTTCCGGGGAAACCTGGGAACCGCCGAGTCCCCTGCGAGGCCGTCGTCCTCCACGGCGAGCCTGCGATTTGCCGGGAATCGACAGGAACGAACTCCATTTGGCCAAGGCGTGGCCTCCTGGCCAGAGGGCTGCTCTCAGGGACGTACCCGTAACAGCCTCGCTGATGAGAGGCTCTCTGACCGTCAGCGGACAGCCTGGCCACCATCACAAAAACAGGCCCCAAGTGAGATGTGATGAAGTCGGGCAGGTAGCTCATGGTTTCCGGGAGGTCCAGGAGCAGCCCAAGGCTTGGGGGAGGGAGGGTGGTCCCACTGTCACGGGGAGCCTACGCCCTGTCTGCCCTCTTCGTCCACCACCCTCTCTACAGGAGCCTTCCTCCTCAAGGTCCAGGATGGCTGCTGCCGCTCCGCCCAGCACAGCCACGTTCCAGCTGGTGAGACCGGGTTTGAGGTGGGTGGGGGGAGGCAGGAGGAGCCCTCTTGGGGCGCAGGCTAGCACTGGTGTCCATTATTTCAGCTTTACTCACCCTGAGTCAGGATTCAGTCACATGACCACATCTAGCTGCAAGGGAGGCTGAACATGGGGCCACACTGTGTGTTTGTACAGAGGACTCCTTTAGAGAGGGGAGCTGGGTACTGGGAAGCGGCCGCTGCCCTCCGTCTCGAACGAGGTACCCCTGGGAGGAGTTTGAAGGGACAGCCCTTCCATTGGGGGAGCCTATGAGCAATCCTATTTAATAAAAGAGTAATATGCAAATTGACCATACCTCCAATCCAGCCACACCCATCATCCAATCAGGGGCTGGGGCGGAGCCAGCCAGTGAGCACACAGCTCCGGGGCCAGGCTCGAGCCGACTATGGCTAAGGCCCAGGTGGGGGGGGGGGAAGGGGCGCACGGGGCTGGGGCAGAGCCAATCATCGGCCCCATTTTAGGGTGATGGCTGGGTGCCCAAGGCCTAAAAGCTTCTGCCAGGGATGAGGGGTCAGTAGGACATCTTCTGAGGGCTCCCAGTGTGTGTAAGGGGGCAGGTTGGGCTGAGGGACCACCCACCCCCCGTGCAGGAATTTCGTGAATGGTCCCCTAGCATGGGGACAAGGTGCGGAGAAGTCGGAGCCCAGGGAGAGGTAAGGAGCCCCAGCGGGAGCAGTGACGGCCAGTTTCAGCGGTGTCTTTGAGGGACAGGGCTATTCCTGTGCTTTAGGAGAGAGGCCGTCTAGAGAAGGCTCTGTCAGTCCCCGACACACGCCCGAGCCCGGCTCCCCGGAGGAGGCTGCAGGAAGCCTGAGACCAGGAGGCCACGGAGTGTGGGCAGTGAGTGCCGTGGGCTGTGCCACGCCCCACCCGTGTGACCCCGCGGGACCCGCTGCCCCAAACCAGCCGCTCCCCACCCGCCGTCCGGGGGCGCGCCTGGGCGGCCTTTTCCAGTGCCAGTCCTCTCCCAAGAGAAGGGACCCAGGAAATGAGGCTCCTTCCGGGAGCCGTGGGGCGGCCACCCCAGCCCGCTGCCCGCGAGACACCCAATTAGCACCCCACACCGCCCGCCCAAACGGGAGCGAGAGGCTCATTAGCGGAGCCGGCCGGTGCTTATTTATATCCTCCTCTAATTAAAGTTCTGGGAGCTAATTACAGCGACCCGCCGCGGCCCCACACCGGGCTGCGATCTTCACCTGGCCGGCCCCTCCCCGTCGGCCCTCAGCTCCGGCCCCTCAGCCTCCGCCCGGACCCGTTCTCGGCGCTTTCCCTCGCCCGGCCTCAGGGCGCCGTGTGGTCTCCGACGCGGGGAGGGAGGGGACGGCCAGCCGCTGCTCCATCCCGCACCTCGGCCCCCCACGGAAATATCTGCAAGATGGCCTCGCTGGTCTGGCTCGGTGGATAGAGCTTTGGATCTCCCCTGAAGGGTCCCGGGTTCGAGTCTGGTCAAGGCCATGCATCTTGGCTGCAGGCTCAATCCCCAGCCCAAGCCGGGCTGTGTAAGAGGCAACCAATCGGCCCTGACCGGTTTGGCTCAGTGGACAGAGCGTCGGCCTGCGGACTGAAAGGTCCCGGGTTCGATTCTGGTCAAGGGCACATACCTTGGCTGCGGGCACAGCCCCAGTGTGTGTGTCGGGGGAGGGGAGGTGCAGGAGGCAGCTGATGGATGTTTCTCTCTCATCGATGTTTCTGACTCTCTATTCCTCTCCCTTCCTCTCTGTAAAAAATCAATAAAATATTTTTTTTTAAAGAGGCAACCAAACAAGGTCTCTTTCAAGCCAACGTTCCTCTCTCTCTCCCTCCCTCCCTCCCTCTCTCTCTCTCTCTCTCTCTCCCTCTTTCTCTCTCTCTCACCATTGTTCCTCTCCATCTTCTCTCTCTCTCTCCCTCTTTCTCTCTCTCTACCTCTTTCTCTCTCTCTCACCATTGTTCCTCTCCATCTTCTCTCTCTCCCTCTCCCTCTCCCTCTCCCTCTCCCTCTCCCTCTCCCTCTCCCTCTCCCTCTTCCTCTCCCTCTCCCTCCCTCTCTTTCACTATCTCTAATATATATATATATCCATCCTCTGGTGAAGGTTAACAAAAAAACCAAAAAACAAAACAGAAGTATTTGTGAGATGGGAGGCTCAGGCCCAGCCCAGGCCCCGTGTCCCCTGCCCGGTCCGTCCCAGCTGCTCCTCTGGTTCCTCAGGTGCCCCGGGTGAGGGCCTGGCCACACATTTGTCAATAAAGTTTGTTCTTGTTGATTCGGGGGCGGGGGGGGGGGGAGGCCCATGCCTCTGAATCCCCATTCATTACAGCCTCAGCCCCAGGGCCGCAGCCAGCGGCTCTCCAGGCCTCACTGAGCCGGTGGAGGACCCAGAGAAACCACAGCCGCACGGGCCCGAGGGGGCATCACCTCCCTCACAGGACGCCGCCCCTCCAGTCACCCCGCTGCCCCCGGGCACCGCGTCCCCCGCGGGGGGCGGAAGCCGGCGTGTGCCGTGTGGACTGTCCCAACCGCCTCCGTGAGCACGGACACGTGCCGTGCGGTCCGCAGCCGCTCCGGGATGGCCCCGGGGTCCTCCCTCCCCTGCCCGGAGGCCGCTTTCCAGGCAGCAGCCGCGGCCCTCGGGTGAAAGGTGGTGTCTGGGAGGACCTGCTCCCCGGCTCCGCGCTGCTGGGGAGGAGGGAGAGCAGGCACCTCTGCGGGAGAGGCGGGCGCTCTCTCTTCCCGGCGCCCAGGAGGCGCAGGGGAGGGCGCAGCGGGGGGACCACCCTCAGAGGCTCTGGGGTGTCCGGCTCCCTGGGCGGATGGGCCACAGCTCTGGCGTTAGCAGCCGGAGGGCCGTCCCCCGTGGGTGCTTCCGGGACCCGTAGGACAGGGCCTCCCGCTCTCCCCAGCAGCAGGGAGGGCCCCCAACAACAGGACAGAAATGGGAGAGAAGGAAGTGAGCTGAGCAGGCGGTGACCGCTCCCCCCCCCCTCCCCGCAGCAGGGGGGACCCCGGGGGCACAGGCACAGAGAGGGCTGCCTCCACCTGGAGGAGCTCCGCCCCACAGACACACGAGGAACCTGCCTGGACCCCGCGCTCCGCTCCTGCCGCCCCCCCTTCCCCACCCCCACTGCCGGCTTCTCAGGACGGACTGGGGGCTCCCGGGGGCTCCAGGCGGAGGAGTGGGCGGCCACGGGGGGGTGAGGGGACTGAGCTGTGTGAGCAGACACAGCCGGCTGGCTGTCTCTCCAGGAGCGGAGCACAGCCGTGCGGAGGGGGCGAGGAGGGGGTGTATTAGGCTTGCACGCACCCAGCGCCCCCTCTGCCCCAGGAGCCCCCTGCCGTCCTGGTGAACGAGCTCGCGGCTGCGGGACTCGCGTGGGCCAGCGGTGGGTCAGCAGCGTGACACGCGTCGCCCTCTGCTGAGAGCCTTGGGGGGTCCGCATGGTGTTACGCTGCGTCCCCCACATCCCGGCGGGGACGCGGAGACGCTCTGGGGAGAGCCGGCCGGCAGCCGGTCCCCCAAGCGGGGTGACACGGGCGGGGACCACGGTGTGTGAACGGGGGAGAAAGGAACGTGTTTGCAGCTGCCAGGACTTGGGGACAAAGGACTGACCAGGCTTTAACCTTAAAAGTCTCAAGAAGACAGCCGGAAGTGGTGTGGCTCAGCGGATAGAGCATCAGCCTGCGGACTGAAGGGTCCTAGGTTCGATTCCGGTCAAGGGCATGGACCTTGGCTGCGGGCACATCCCCAGTAGCGGGTGTACAGGAGGCAGCTGACCGATGTCTCTCTCTCATCGATGTTTCTGACTTCCTGTCCCTCTCCCTTCTCTCTGTAAAAAAAATCAATAAAAATATATTTTTAAAAAACTCTCACGAAGACATACTTCTTTCTGTGCGGTCAGCGGGGAGGCAGCGAGATAGCGGGGAAAAGAACATGTAGTTGTGGAGCACACAATTGTCAAAAAATATTAAAGCTGCAGAGGGTTGGCTAGGCACATACCCGTCGGCCAAAAGCAAAGCTGGTTATCTGTAAGAGCTCATTTTATTCGATTAGACTAGAGGTCTAGCGCACCAAATTCGTGCAGGGGCGCAGGGGATGTGCCTCAGCCCGGCCTGCACCCTCTCCGATCGGGGACCCCTCGAGAGACGTCCGACTGCCTGTTCAGGCCCCACCTCGCTGACGTACCTTAGAGAGGCACCTCGGGGGCCTGATCCGGGCTGGGGCCAGAGAGAACACGCCTGGTAGAAACAACGCAAGCACGGCGGGAAATCGTCGCCGTCTCAGCATCAGACGGGACACGTGTGCGGCAGACCCGGCGTCAGAGAGGGACTCTCACATCGGCCAGAGAGCCAGGGTGTGGGGCCGCGTGGGGGCGGCCAGCGCTCTGTCACAGCAACACGGGGGCCCTGAGACCCCGGGCGGGGGAGGGGGAGAAAAGAACCAAAAACCGCACCCCACCACACACACACACATTCCCCCCAAAGGAATCTGTGCGTGGCTACTTTGTAACGAAAAAGTAGCCGGCTCTGGGTGGGTGGCCGGCGATGCAAGAGGAGATAAAACGCAAGAGGAAAAAAACACGCCAGATGGCAAATGCAAATAGTTACTAACGATGGAAACAGTTACTAATGATGGAAAGCAACGCCGGTGTCCGGTGGGACCAAACGGAGTTACAGCTCACGTATGAGGCGCGCCACACAGAAGACTCCTTGGGCCGGGATCTGGGTTACCGAGTTAGTTGTCTGAGGGGACAAGGAAGCCGTCGGTGGCTTATGTGACTGGACGATGTAAACATGGTCGTCACCGTATCTGCGGTAACCCCTGAGGGAGTAGAACTCACCCCGGTATGGGGGGGGGGGCCAGGGGGAAGGGGAACGAGAAAACCCTTAATTCAAAACACAGTATTAAAAAAGGATACAGTTAAAAGAAAGAGAAATGTCAGAACAAAATAGAAAGGAGAAAAGAATCTTTATATAGAAAAGCCCAATATGCAAAGTGTCCCCCTCGGGAGTTCGACCAGCCGGGAGCTCGATCGCTTGATTGCTACACGTATGCTGACGGCCAGGAGGGGGTGCAGAACGAAGGAAGGCCCCAGGCAGCAGCCACTGGGGACCCTCCCCGGGCACGGACTCCGTGCACTGGCCTCAGGTGCAGTCTAAAATGAATGCAAATCCGCGAATCATGGCAGTCCATGTGACAGAAGTACCACCATCCTTGCTGTCCGTGAGTAACCCATCTAACACAGGGGTTACGGTAAGAGTCAGCGTAAGCAGGCAGAATGAACATGAGGGACAGATGCCTAGGAATCAAAGCCGGGATCCTATTTCAGGGTCAGACGCACGGGACTCGGAGACCAGCTCCATGTCCCGGGAGCAGGGATGGTGGAGCCGTGTCCCGGGAGCAGGGATGATGGAGCCGTGTCCTGGGAGCAGGGATGATGGAGCCGTATCCTGGGAGCAGGGATGGTGGAGCCGTGTCCCAGAGCAGGGATGATGGAGCCGTATCCTGGGAGCAGGGATGATGGAGCCGTGTCCCAGGAGCAGTGATGATGGAGCTGTGTCCCGGGAGCAGGGATGATGGAGCCGTGTCCCGGGAGCAGGGATGGTGGAGCCGTGTCCCGGGAGCAGGGATGATGGAGCCGTGTCCCGGGAGCAGGGATGATGGAGCTGTGTCCCGGGAGCAGGGATGATGGAGCCGTGTCCCAGGAGCAGGGATGATGGAGCCGTGTCCTGGGAGCAGGGATGGTGGAGCCGCGTCCCGGGAGCAGGGATGATGGAGTCGTGTCCCGGGAGCAGGGATGATGGAGCTGTGTCCCGGGAGCAGGGATGATGGAGCCGTGTCCTGGGAGCAGGGATGATGGAGCTGTGTCCCGGGAGCAAGGATGATGGAGCCGTGTCCCAGGAGCAGGGATGATGGAGCCGTGTCCCAGGAGCAGGGATGATGGAGCTGTGTCCCGGGAGCAAGGATGATGGAGCCGTGTCCCGGGAGCAGGGATGATGGAGCCGTGTCCCGGGAGCAGGGATGATGGAGCTGTGTCCCGGGAGCAGGGGTGATGGAGCTGTGTCCCGGGAGCAGGGGTGATGGAGCTGTGTCCCGGGAGCAGGGATGATGGAGCTGTGTCCCGGGAGCAGGGATGATGGAGCCGTGTCCTGGAGCAGGGATGATGGAGCTGTGCCCTGGGAGCAGGGATGATGTAACCATGGCTGAGCAGAGAGGTACAGGATTCTAAACAGACACACAGCTGAGGGCAGAGGTCATAGTACACAGGGCAAAATTCACAAGTAAATAAAAGAGACATACAAAATGACTAGAGGCCCAGCATACAAAATTCATGCGGGTACAGTCCCTAGGCCTGGCCTGCAATCAGGGCCATCTTCCCAGCTGCCCTCAGCCTGCCCCGCCCCCCCGCTGCTACCCAACCAGTTCCCCATTCACCATCAGGTGACTGGGGCCTGATGGCGGGGGAAGGGACTGAGAGGCCAGCTGTTCTCGCCCGCTCACCGGCTCCCTCCCCCCCCCGCAGGGGGGCCACCGGTAGGGAAAGGGACCACGAGGTGGTCAGTGCCCCTCCCAGTGACTGGTCCAGCGGCCGTTCTGCCGGTACGGTCAATCTGCATGTTACCCTTTTATCATATAGGACCGGAGGTGTGGTGCCCCAGTGGCGGCCAGCGGGGTGAGGGCGGGGTCCCCACTGGGGGCAGGGCCAGCCTGGGAGAGGGGCTGTGAGCTGTTTGCAGGCCAGCCACGCCCCTGGCTTTGTCAGGAAGGATATCTATCGGGTCTAATTAGCATATTACCCTTTTATTAGTATAGATACGGGGAGGGGTAACTTTCGGAATCAAATACTCTGACAGGAAATATGTACACCGTAGATTTGCATCAGCTGATTTAAAACAATGACCTAATGGACAATAGACTATGCTAGCGAAGAGACTACATCACCTTTGCAAACACGCTGCGTGATGAACAAACACAAACACCAAAGAAATGACGTCATGAATAAACATGTGATGTCATAAATAAATATGTGATGTCATAAACGAACATGTGATGTCATAAATGAATATGTGATGTTGTAAGTAAATGTGATGTCGTAAATAACTATGTGATGTCATGTGCACACATAAGCACGGGTTAGGGCCCTGGCCGGTATGGTTCCAGTGGTTAGAGCATCATTCTATGCACCAAAAGGTCACTGTTTGACCCCCAGGCTGAGTGTGTGAGGGAGGCAATCGAACAACATTTCTCTCTTACATCTCTCCTTCTCTCTCTCTCTTCCCCCACCCCCCGTTTCCTAAAAATCAATGAAACTGTCCTTGGGTGAGGATTGATGTTATAGCATAAAAACGAATGAGAAGATCCTGTGAATAAATTCATTCGAATGACTTAGGAATTGATTTTTAAAGATAACTATAAAAAATGATCTGTGTCTGGGAATCAAGAAACATTTACAAACAACACTTTAGCCATAGAACAAGTCATAATAGAAATGAGGATAAATGCCAACTAAGAAGATGATAAAAACAACGCAGACCAAAACCTAGTAGGGACATTAAAAATACCCTAACTGCCTTTAAACGCCAGTGTTAGGGGGGAAAAGGTCTAAAAATGAATGAGAACATTTTTCACTGAGAGACGGGAGATAAGTAATAGAATAAATATAAAATAAGTAGGTGAAGAAGGTTAATAAAGATAAAAGAAGAAAATAAAAATACAAAAAAAATAAACATACGGAGATTCAACCAAGCTAAAAACAAGGGTTCTTTAATAAATCCAATAAAATTGGTGACCCTTCAAAAAGACTGATCTAGAAAAAAAGGCACAAATGAAAAAAATATGAAGAATGATGTAGCATAAAAACGAATGAGAAGATACTGTGAATATGTCCATTCGAATACATTAAAACATCCAGGAAAATAAAAAATTCCCCACCACACAATCGAGCAGCAAACCATTCCCTATTTATTTCTTTTAAATCATTCGGATCAAACAGCTCAAAGAAGTGTTTCAGCCGAAATGAGGGAAACGCCATTGAGACCCCGAGCTGTGTGCCCGGGCCCCAGATTTGGCCCCACCTTTGGTGACCCCGAATGAGTGACCTCCACAGCCTCCTGTCCTCGCAGTCTCCTCCCTCCCCAACCTCCTCCCCCGCAACCTCCTCCCCCTAGCCTCCTCCCCCAGCCTCTTCCCACCATTCAGCCTCCTCCCACCCAGCCTCCTCCCCCCAACCTCCTCCCCCAGCCTCCTTCCACCATTCAGCCTCCTCCCCCAAGCCTCCTCCCCCCAACCTCCTCCCCCAGCCTCCTCCCACCATTCAGCCTCCTCCCCCCAGCCTCCTCCCCCCAACCTCCTCCCCCAGCCTCCTCCCACCATTCAGCCTCCTCCCACCATTCAGCCTCCTCTCCTCCAGCCTCCTCCTGCCTCTCAGCCTCCTCCACCAGAGGTCTCCCCACCTGTGACCACCTAGTGGTCTCCCTGTCTGTGACCACCCACCAGAGGTCCCCCCGCCCGTGACCACCCAGAAGAGCCAGGGGCAGATTCAGGCCTCGGTCCCGACAGCCACGGTGAGGAGGTGAGGATGCCGGAGCCAATGGCGGTGGCGGGGCCAGGCTGGTGGCAGGGGTTTCAGGAGGCCAATAACGCTCACCTGGGTGTTGTTGCTGTTTTGCTTTTTTTGCTTTTTATGGTCTGAGTTCATTGAGAGTCAGAGGCAGGTCAGACAGACGGAACTAAACAGCTAGCTCACCGCGCACCGAAGCCGGGCCAGCGAAGAAAACCTCCGATCTTCAGCTGCCAGGGCCTCACTGGCCACTCACCAAAGACACCCCCCGCCCCCCGCCGTGTACCCTCAGAGCCTGGGAGGTGCAGGGTCCTCCCCGTGGTGGGAGATGGTGTTCCCTGGGGACCGGAGGACCCCGGAGAGCAGAGAGGGGGACCGTCTGGACAGAGAAAGGCCTGCTCCGTGTCCCACACTCACCCAGCAGGCCCTGTGTTCCCACCGCCCGGGACCACCCATCAGAGGTCTCCCCGCCTCTGGGGGAGGAGTGAGAGAGCCAGGGATGGGCAGGAGGAGCCGGAGCTGGGCGATGCCAGGCCCAGCGATGCGGCTCCAGCGCCTCCTCTGTGGCGGCTCCCACCTACGGTGGCTCTCTAAGCTACGGGCTGGGCGGCTGGCACTGTGCCCGCAGGGTCTCCCTCTCTGCCTGGAAGTGCTGGTGGGTGCTCTCCATGCTCTGGGCTTCCCAGGCTGACGCGTGGGAGGAGCCATTCCCAGGCCCCCCGCACCCGTCACGCGGTGCTCTGGGTAGAAACCAGGTGTGTGTCCTCAGTGACACACGTGGATGGAGGCCACGCGAGGAGGCGGGCTCAGCCGCCACAGATCCGGCCACGTCAGGAGGGGAAGGAGCGCGTGTTCGGAGCCACGCGGTGAGGTGAGAACTGGACAGCCACGGCCTTGACGTCCGAGTTTGGTGCACGCAGGGCTGGGGAGATGGGGAGGCTCGGCCGACGGCCCCCGTGGAAGCTGGCCTGGGAGGAGGAGGCGACAGACAGCGCAGCAGACTCACCTCTGAAGGAGCAGCAGCGGGCGGCTGTGCTCCTGGTGGAGCTGGAAACCGGGGGAGGCCTGCGTTCGACATTCACCTGCCCCGCTGCTGAGGCGCGCTGGGTGGAAAACAGGTGAGCGGGCTAATCAGGGAGCCCAGGCCTCCAGGAGGCAGGAGAGGAAGGAGGAGGAGGAGCCGGCGGAGTAGGTTCCTAGGCAGATAACCACTCCTTCCTGCGGGTGAAGAGCAAGGTGCTGAGAGAGGCTGCCCATAGGGTTGGGGGTGGGGCTTACAGGACAAACAAGGGGTTCCTTCCCTTTATTTGCCAGACCTCACTGGGCAGGAGCTTGCAGATTGAGGAGGTGGGAGGTGGAGGGAGGAGATAAGGAGGTGGAGGGGGGAAGGGAAGAGGGGGGAGTGGGGAGGGGGGAAGGTGGAGGAGGAAGGTGAGAGGTGAGAGGAGGAAGGTGAGGAGGTGGGAAAAGGGAGGTGAAGAGAGGGAAGGGGAGGTTAGAAAGTGGGAGGGGGAGGGGGAAAGGTGGAGGAGGAAGGGAGGAGGTGAAGAGGTGGAGGTGAGGAGGAGGCAGAGGGGGACCCTCTGGGTGGACTGTGTATTTCTCTCCCCGCCCCCAATTCACTCCCAAGCCCGCCCCCCGATGGTGGTGTTAGAGATGAGGCCTTCGGAAGGAGGCCAGTTTGATGGGACCGGGAGGGTGGGGCCCCTGACCGGAAGAGACGCCGGAGAGACAGGGCTGAAAGGTGGGCGTCTGGGAACCGGGAGGGAGAGTCCCAGAACCTGACCCGACGGCACCCGGACAGCACCTCGGACCCCGGCCTCCGGAACCAGGAGGAGGAACCTCGGTGGCGTTGACTGCTCTGTGCGGGAGCCCCAGGCAACGCTGAGCTGAAGGTGAGAAGAGCAGGCGGAGGGGGGTCGGGTTAGGGTTATCGCCCTGGTTACCACCCATGGCGTCGGGTTGGGGCGCTGGCAGCGTGGTTTCCGTCCGGGCTGTGCCCCTCCGTCCTGCGAATTTGATCCTAAGCCGCCGTTTCTTAATGCACGAGAGGTGGCTGTGGTTCTCGGACGTGTTGATCGGTTGAGAATGAAGGGGACGGTTTGGCACTCACCGCCCCTGGTTGTGAGCTCCCGGAGCTGAGGGCGGACTTCGGGCTACAATTCGGCGGCGGAGCCCGCGGGCCGGCTCCAACGCCCGCCGGTAACCGGGCCGCCTTCCGGGAACCACATAAATCGGCGGAGACAGAGGTTAACGCGCAGGTGATGTCTGCCTGACGCTGCCAGCGCTTCAGGGAAGAAATAAAGAAGCTCTTCGAGGGGCCGTTACTTCTCCTTCCCGGGGGTGGGGGGGAGGTGGGGGCGCGGCCTCCATCGCCCGTGCCAGGACGCATCACGGGGGGATAAATCAGAGGCAGTTCTGGGGTCTCAGGGTCCCAGGGACACGCTGGGAGAAACCAGACAAACGAGCGGCCATGGTGGACGGACGGGCTCTGTGAGAGCATCAGAGGCCCGGGGAGCGACATGAGAGAGCGCGGCATAGACAGGTGATGTGCATGTCGCAGGCAGAAGGTTCTGGAAGGCAGCCAAGCCAGGAGCACGCTTCCACCCCCCGCTCATGTACATGAAGCTGGGCAGCTGGCGCCCGGGAGTCTGCGGAAAAGCCGGGACTGGGTTTCCCCCCGGGCCGGGCCCCCTCGGGTGTCCACGGGGGGGGGGGGGGGGGGGGGGGGGGGGGGGGCTGCAGCCCTTGTCCCCAGGCGGGGCTCTGGGGAACCTGCATCCTGAGCGGGCCGGTCCTATCCCACTGCCAGCTGGAGGCACCCCACGCTGGCTCACCCCTCCCCCGTCTCCCTCAGCCACCCCACCCCCCCCCCCGGAGTCCTGGTGCAGAAAGTAGACCCTCCCCTGGCGCTTGTATGAGTGTAGCTTTCTCAGGACCATCAGAGCTGGAAGGTTTGGGGGCCAGGGGAGTCCCCTCACGTCCCCCAGCCCAGAGGGAGGCAGCGGAGAAAGCAGGAGGCCGGCCCATCGAACCAACACCCTCTCTCAGCTATGCGGCTGAGGGCGGTGGTCACCCATCTTCCCCTGTGAAGAGCCTGTGACAGTGACTCCATGGTGAGAGGGTGGGTGGAGGGGGGTGGGGCAGAGCACCAGCCAGGGGCCGAGGGGGGAGCTGTACTCTTACCTGTTGGCAGAAGAAGAGAGGGTTCCAGCCGTGAACACTTGGGGCGCCATGGCCCTGAGATGCGCCATTGCACTAAGAGGTGGAAAAGCAAACCCATTGAGAAGGTTGGGGAGTGGTCAGGACTCCAGCCAAGGAGGAAATGGTCCCCGAGAGGGAGCAGGGCCCGAGAACTTTCTCTCGGGAGGTGTTGCCTTCCCGGCACTCCCTGTCACTGTCCTCGCGCCATCCCTCGCCCTTGGGGTGCCTTTACCACGGCAGCTGGACCGGAGGAGCTGCAGAGCACGCCGGCCCCCTCCGCGGGGAATCATGGCCTTCGTGTGATGCTGCGTCTCTCCCGTCATCACTTACCTTCCACATCTCCTCCTGCTCCCGGGGTGGGGTCCTCCGTGGTGTTTCCTGCCTTCTGGGGAGCACCCTATGAATGAGGGGGTGCTCCTCTGCGAAACCCCGGGCTCATCCGCTCACCTTCACGTGTTAGTGCATTAATCTGAGCAGCCTGTGGCCGTGATGGGAAAGGCTCCCTTTTCCCTTGTCAACCCAGCCCACCAGCCCCCCAAGACCCAGGGAGCCCTCCCTGATTTCTCCCACCCACCTCACCCCGGACCACCCCTGATACACCCCCACACACACACCTCACCATGCACGTGAATGCACAACTCACAATGTGGGTGCTCTCCAGTCACCGGAGCCTGGGTGGCCCATGTATGGAGGCTTGGCTCCCGGTCCAGGAGTGTGGGTGGATGTGGGCAGCGGTGAGGCATGGCATCTGCATTTTCTATCTTTCCAGGGGGCTCCCAGACAAGGCCCCCAAAGGGGGGTGGCTGTACCCCAGGACCACTGCCTCCAGGAATCTTACCTCCTGTGGTCTGAGGTGGGGACTGTGCATGGCGACCCCCTAAGATCTTCCTGGGCGAGCCGGGCTGGCGGGGCTCGGTGGTGAGCATCAATCTGTGAATGAGGAGTCACCATTCCGTTCCTGGTCAGGGCACACGCCCAGGTTGGGGACTCGATCCCCAGAAGGGGGCATGCCGGAGGCAGCCGATCCATGATTCTCTCTCATCATTGATGTTTCTCTCTCCTCTCTGACGTCAATAAAAATACGTTTTTTAAAAATCCCCTGGGTGATTCTGCTGCTTCAGGAGAGCCACCGGCTTGGCCTTGACCCGCCGCACAGCTGGGTGTTACCAGGGCCTTCGCTGTCACCGAGGGCTGGCTTCCCTCTCTCCTGAGGAAGGGGGCGTCCAGAGACAGCGAGGGCTGGAGCTGTGGCGAGGAAGCGACATGGTCTCTCCACCCGCCTTGGCTCTCCAGCTGGGCTCTGTTTGCAAACTGCACTGGGAAACAGAACAGCAAGCAGATGTTTAATAGCACGCACGGGAGACCCAGCGATGAGGAACCGGAGGGGGGTGAGAACACGGGCTGATGTAAAATCCGACGCGGAACAATAGATTGGAGAAGACACCGCAAGACAAAGGAGAGGAACTGAGTTTATGGGGCGGCGTGGGCAGGCAGAACTTGGGAGGGTCTGCAAGGGAGGGTCTGGCGCTGTCCCTGGTGCTGATCAGGGCCTGGCGCTGTCCCGGGTGCTGATCAGTGCCTGGTGCTGGCTCCAGGCAACCTTCTGTCCTTCAGGTAGAGAGGGGAAGGGGCTCCTTTGCAAATCTATGTCCTGTTTTGGTGTAGATTTGGAAGGGCACAGAGCTGTTCTTGCATCTGCTTCTTTCCAGCTGTCTTCGCTTGAAAGAATACTTGTGCCAATGTGGCATATCTGGGCTGGCACATTCTGCCGCTGGCCGTTCCGCACTCTCTCTGCCTCATTCCTCTCCCCCCAAGAGCTCGGTGGAGTGTCAGCACCCACTGGGCCAGACCCGGGCTCCAAGGGGCCCCCCTGGCTCCACTCTGGGAGGGGGTCCTCCGGAAGAGAGAGAATTCCTCATCGTGAATTGTAGAAGCCGAAACTGGAGCTTCCTCAGGCCGGGGGTAACTGCTGCCCCGCCCCCCCCAGGTGACTGGCTGGTATTCCGGGCCGTATTCAGCTACCTCTGCAGAAGAACCTGTGTCTTTTGATGTGTCCACGGTGCGGGGACCAGAGCCAACCCCACCTGCAGGGGCTGTTCCGGGCCTGGCGCTGCCCTGGGAGATATTTCTTCCCGCGTCACGAGCAGAGGAAAGCTCCGGAGGAAAGAAGGTCATCGGTCCTCCCGAGAGGACCCGGCGGCTGGCGAGACGCATCAGCCTTAATGTATGGGATACGTTCCGCCAGGACCGTGACCGTCATTAGGAATGGGCCTCCGGTGTCCCTGCCAGAGCCGGCCGGTGAAGTATGTGTCCTCCGAGGGGCAGAACGCATTAGAGGGCGCGCAGCAGACTTGGTCAGCAAACACGCCATTGCTCCATCCTCCGGAGGAAATTAAGCCATTTATCGGAGGCCGCGGGTTCAGTGCCTTAGTTAAGGCAGCCTGACATTTCCATAAGTTAATGGAATGCGTATGGCCAGCATAATCCCATGTGCAGGAGCATCAATCTCCCTCCCTGAAGCCCAGATGGAGGATTCAGGAGTCAGGACAGACAGGACCTCAGGGCCAATGACAGTAGATGAGAGTCTAGGACCAATGACGGGCTTGCCTGATCAGGAGCCCTCCCACCAGCTCACACTCACCTGCTCACACCCACTCACACTCACCCCACACACACACTCACACACTCTAACATTCACTCACGCACACACTCACCTACTCACACTCACTCACACACACTCACACACACACTCACCCACACACTCACACTCAGCTGCACACACACACTCACTCACACTCACCTGCTCACACTCACCCAGACCTACACTCACTCACACACTCACCCACACACTCACACTCACCTGCACACACTCACACACTCATTCACTCACACCCACCTGCTCACACTCACCCAGACCTACACTCACTCACACACTCACCCACACACTCACACTCATCTGCACACACACACTCACTCACACACACTAACACATACTCACCTGCTCACACTCACACACACTCACACTCACCCCCACACACACTCACACACTCTAACATTCACTCACACACACACTCACCTACTCACACTCACACATACCCACACACTCACTCACACACAAACTCACTCATACACCATCCATCCATACACCCACCTACTCACTCACACAATTACTCACACACACTCACTCACTCACACAATCACACATTCAAACATTTACACACACTCACACTCTCCTGCTCACACTCACCCAGACACACACTCACTCACACACTCACACACTCCCTCACTCACACACACACTCTAACATTCACTCACACACACACTCACCTACTCACACTCACACACACACACACTCATTCACTCACACGCACACTCACACACACACTCACACACACTCACACACTCACACTCACACACACACACTCTAACATTCACTCACACACACACTCACCTACTCACACTCACTCACACATACCCACACACTCACTCACACACATACTCACTCACACACCATCCATCCATACACCCACCTACTCACTCACACAATCACTCACTCACACACACTCACTCACCCACTCACACACTCAAACATTTACACACACACTCACACTCTCCTGCTCACACTCACCCAGACACACACTCACTCACACACTCACTCACTCACACACTCACACACACACATCCACTCACACACACACACACACACATTTCAGGATGCAGCTGGGATCTGGGCTGACTGTCCTTTCTCGGGCTCCTCTCCTGACTGAGCTGTGAGCTCCCGAGAACAGGCACCTGTTGTGCGGACCCTTCAGTTCTGGGCACTGAGCAAGGAGCCTGCAGCAGGGGAGGCCCGGGAGCTGCTGAACGAACCAAGAATGAAGGAACAAATGAATGAATGAATTAATGAATGAACGATGAATGAACAAGTGAATGAATGACGAGTGAACGAACGAACGAACGAATGAATGAATGTGTCTTACTTTGAACGGCCCCTCCGGCTTGGCCTCCCCTGACGGCCACAAATGCTCAGGTGCCCACCAGGTCCTGAGAGAGGCTGCCCTCTGTGAGCTGTTCTCTCTCCCGGGTGACGCCCCTGCCGGCAGGGACGCAGCGGGGCCTGTGCAC
Source organism: Antrozous pallidus (assembly GCA_027563665.1). Lineage (NCBI taxonomy): Eukaryota > Metazoa > Chordata > Mammalia > Chiroptera > Vespertilionidae > Antrozous > Antrozous pallidus. The sequence goes on from CM050508.1 coordinate 211,115,209, forward strand.
GGGGAGGCCTGGCCCAGTGGGACGACGCTCCAGCCCCCGGGCCCCAGCCCTGGGCCCGAGGCGACACCCCGCATGGCCCTCGTCTGCTCCTTGCCTGGGAAACGAGGATAACGACGGAACCCCTTTACGGCATTGAGTCATACCGTCAGCCCCCTCGGGGCCACGTCGCCCCGCGTCGCCCCGTAAGGGCTGCTGTTAGGGTTTCGACACCGGCCGCTCTCACAAGGACAGGAGGCGACTGATCGCACTCAGAGCAGCTTGCTCTGGCTTCATCTCTGTCCCCGGAGTTTGTGGACAACACGGTGGCAGTGAATATAGCTTTAGGGTGACAGTGGCCTGATTACACCCTTGACTGACAGAGAAGTCGGAGCCACACGTGAACTTGTCTCCCCTCCCCCCGCCCCCAACGAGTTTCAGGATCCAGTGCAAAGAGGCGGCAAACCCAACTCCCAGCGACTAGATCCAGTGACGTCTGAGGCCAGTCCTCCGGCCGGTCCCCGCCCCCCCTACCTGCCCCTCCGTGCAGTTAGAGTGCGGCAGCCAAGGCAGGCGGGCCAGGTGCACCGTGTCATTGAGGGAGCCCTCACTGCATCCCTTTAACACAAAAGAACTCCTCGCAGCTGCCCCGAGGGGCGTCTCATACCTGGGCAATCAATTTTTACACGAACTCCGCTGCCTCGAGAAATCCCCACACGCCGCTCAGTCTGCCTGCCCCCGAAGGAGCTTCCAGATAAAGGATGGGAGGACTCAAGGTCGCAGGGGTTTCTGGATGAGCTGGACCGTCCACTCCGAAACAACACAGCAGCCGGAAGGCAGGGCTCAGTGGCTGAGCGTCGACGTATGAACCCAGAGGTCAGCATTCAATTCCGGTCAAGGGCACAGGCCCGGGTTGCAGGCTCGATCCCGGGGGGGGGGGGGGGGGGGGGGGGGGGGGCGTGCGGGAGGCAGCCGATCCATGATTCTCTCTCATCATGGATGTTTCTCTCTCCCTCCCTCCCGCTTCCTCTCCGAAATCAATTTTTTTTAAAATTTTATTTTTAAAGAAAGAAATAACTAAGCACTTTCTACCCAGCTGGGTATTAAATGTTCAGGCGACACCCGTCTTGCCAAACCACCTCCCACCATGTTGGCGATAAAGGCTGTGAACCGGGGACCTCCCCACCGCGGGGCGAGTCAGGACCCTTTGGAGGAGTTCGCACTGAGCAGGGCGAGATGCTCCTGCTCCATCCTGCGTCGGCCCCGGTGCCCAGGTGAGGGCCGCTGTCCTCCGCCCGCCTGTCCGACCAGCAAGGCAATGTTTGATTTTCTTCTAATAGATTTGTCATTTTACTTCCAAGTCGCCGGTGCTGTTGACCCAGGGAACCTCAATTTCAAAGCCATTAAAATCTAATTTTCCACACGGTGCCCCCAAGAGATTGACTAACTTTCAAAGAATAATTCATTTTCTTTGAGGGGAAAAGAAAAAATGCACATCTCTCCCTCTATTTTATTTTTATTCCTGAAAGTGAGTCAGGGGACACTGCTGTCGGCTCCTCCGTTATTATTCTCTGCGGAGTCTTTCTCGCCAAAGCTTATAAGTGCTCCTCCGACAGAGCGCGTCTGGCGCAAAGGCCGCGTCTAGGTGGGGGACCCCGCTTGATGACGCGTGCATGGAAAGGACCCCCACGGCTCACCTTCCAGGAAACAAGACAGAGGCTCAAGGTTGTTTGTGTTGGAAAATAACAAACTTTGTAAATAAAAAAAAAAAATGGAGCAGAAAAGTACTTCCAGGGCAGAGCGTCTGCTGGGGACGTCCAGGGCGTCTGAGAACGTCGAAGGTTAGTTTTCCCCCCAGTGTTCAACTAACGCTCTCCACCTCAAATTCCGAGATCAGAAGACCCACGGAGGGCCACTCGGGCAGGTGCCGTGGACCCGTGGACAGAGGTCTCAGCCAATGGGTGAGAAGCACGTGGCTACCGCTACCTGGAGCCTGTGGAACTCCCTTCCCAGTGGAGTGCAATCTGGGGTGATGTGGCCAAGAATGAGCGTCCGTGGACAGATTGGGGCAGCTCGATAGGGCTGGATGGACCTTTGAGTGCTGTATCCTTGTGAATTTCCCGGTCTCAGGGACTGTATTCTGGTTATGTAAGATTTTTAAATATAGACCAGAGGCCCAGTGCACGAAATTCATGCACAGATGGGTGGCCCTCGGCCCAGCCTGTGCTCTCTGTCAGTCCGGGACCCCTCAGGGGATGTCTGACTGCCGGCTTAGGCCCACTCCCTGCATTGAGCGTCTGCCCCCTGGTGGTCAGTGCTCATCATAGCGACTGGTCGTCTGGTTGTTCTGCCATAGCGGCCACTTGGGCTTCTATTCTGTAGATATTCTTATTGATTTCAGAGAGGAAGGGAGAGGAAGAGAGAGAGAAAAACATCAAAGATGAGAATCATGAATCAACTGCCTCCTGCATGCCCCCTACTGGGAATGGAGCTCACAACCTGGGCATACGCCCTTGACCGGAATCAAACCCGGGACTCTTCAGTCCGCAGGCTGACGCTCTAGCCACTGAGCCAAACCGGTTAGGGTGGGTTACCTAAGATTTAACCTCGGGGGCAGCCAGGTGAAGGGTCTAAGAAACTGTTCCCCGTGATTTCTGCAGTGTTTTCTGTAAGTGGACAATCATTGAGAACAAACACTGAAGAGGAATGTGTGCGGCCCCTGGTCAGCAAGGTGGACCCAGGAGAAGCGCCCAGGAGCGCCCGGCTCTAGGGGCTCCTCGGAGGAAAGTCTTGGAGCCCGTGGGGAAAATGCCGGAGTTACACCCCCAGAGCAGCATCTCCTAGACACCAGGGCTTCTTTCTATAACTAGGCTGTGCTGCGGGGTGCACCCGGGGAATGTCCGCACTGGCCGAGGCAGGGTCGGGAGAGGAGAGGCGCTGCCCCCTGGCGGGCGGAGTGGGGCACGGCAGCGCACCGTGGCACCGTTGTTCGGCGGTTGGCCCAGAGCAGATGTCCCGCGAGGTCTCACGAGGTCGACCGACGCCTGCAGGTCGCGTCATGGACGATGGACACACTACGCACGAGCTTTCCGGAAGGTTTATCCACAGGGGCAAGCCTCCATCAAAGGACAATACCGGAGTTGGTCCTGAAGTAGCGACGCCATGAAGAAGGGTGGGGTGACAGGATCTCAGAGAGGAGAGGGAGGAACACAGCGGACTCCGAATCCACACACACGTGGGGCCCAGAGAGGAGGGGGCGTCAGCTGCAGGGGGTGGAGGTGAAGGCCGTGGTTATCAGAGGGGACATTTCCCAGGAGCCGGGGACCCCCAGGTGGGTCTAACGCGAGCCGGGTATCCCCCCCCCCGAGTCCCACGGAGCCCTGGGGTGACCGTCAACTCTCCCATCCCCCACAAGGTGAGCATTTCTCTGGCTCCTTCGTTGTCTGTAAGCCTGGGAGTTCCCTTTGAGCTCCACCCAGCCCAGCACTTCCAAGAGCCCAAGGCCTCCACCCCAGAGGCTCAGGGGGGCAGCCAGAGGGGACCCAGGGAGGGTCTACAGCCCAGGGGCATCTGGAGGGAAACCCTCTCCTGCATCTTGGCCGGGCAGCTGAGCAGAGACCCCCCCCAACCCCGCACGCCCCGTGTATGTCTCATAAGATCCCATGGGGACCAGAGCAGCCCTCTGCACTGGACACGTGAGGGCTAGACCCCCAGGCCCCCAGCCACCGGGCCATGGAGGAGCCTCCGAAAAGCGGGGTCGGGAGTGGGATTGGGGATCCCGGCCCAACAGCAGGAACGCGAGGTCTTGCCACGCAGCCAACTAGGGCAGGGCCTCCGCAGGAGGGAACGGACGCCAAGACCCCCGCAGCCCTGCTCCTCCCGCCCAGGGTGCGTGCAGGGGGCGGGAGGCGGCACCGGGAGCCCTCAGAGGCAGGATGGGGAGGGGAGCCCGGGGGAACAGGCCTACGTGGTTTAGATGATCCGCCAGCGTGCATGCTCAGAGGCTGCCGGCCCGGCACTCAGCTCGCCCTGCCCGCTTTGCTCCCATACCCCCACACCCCTTCACCCCCCACTGCTCTCCCCTCCCCACCCCCAGCGCTCCAGGCTCCCCTCTGAGCCCCGTGGGAGGCGGCCTGATGTTGGAGATTTGGCCACCTCCTTCTCAGAATGACTTGGGGAGGCGTGAGCTAATCCAACATCAAACAGGGCAACGCGGAGGGAAGGCGTGGGACGCGCTGGAGGTCCTCCCGCTCCCCCCACGCCTGCCCGCCTGCGCGGCGTGGCGAGGGCCGTTAGCTGAGTTGGCGGCGCGACCGCGGAGCTGGGGTTTCCGCCTGTGGCTCCCAGAATGCTCCCCAGATCCCCAGGAGACGGTGCGGCTGTGGTGCCCGTTTCACTCAGGGAGGCCTCGCCCTCTGCTGAAGGTCGCACAGCTCGGCGGCAGCAGGAGCGAGCCCCCGGGTCAGGGCGGCAGAACGCTCCTCTCCCAGGGGCACGTAGCGCGGGCCTCGGTCTCCCCGCACACGGACGGGCTCCGCCACGGCTCTGGGACTCGGAGAGCCGGCTGCACCTGAGCCGGAGGCATCCACTGACAGGAAGCGGCGACGGCCATCCCGGGGCTCTGCGTGGCTCGGGCCTCGCGTGGGGACGCCGGGGAGGGAGGGTCGGCCCGCTGCCTCTCGTCACAGCCCAGCCCTTGGGATGCGTGTCACGCTGCGGCTGCGGCCACGTCTGCCGAGTGGAACGCTCAGGCTCTGATTAGGCAGAGGAGTGTGCTCCACACAACTCCGTCTGGTGCGCGGCTGAGCGAGCGCAATCAGCCAGGGTCTGCCAAGTGCCTTCGGAGCATGTGGGGGGTGGGGGGGGGGAGCAGCATTGGAGGGGAACAACAGTGGGGGGAACAGCACTGGGGGGAGCAGCACTGGGGAGCAGCATGTGGGGTGCAGGAGCATCTGTGGCCCATGGTTTCCTGCACGCAGTCCCTGCCCCCAGCTTCTGTTTCCCAAAGAGCTGTGTTCCTACATCATTCCCTATCTGTGCCCCGCTCCTCTCCCCCCCCTCCCCTCTCTCTCTCTCTCTCTCACGCAAGCACACACACACACACACACACACACACACGTGTGCACACGCATGCCCAAATCTCACCGCAGCCCAGCTGTTCGCCCGGTGCACGGACCTCACCCCCATCATGGCGCAGCGGAGCGCACTTACCCGTCTTCATTCCGAGGCCGAACCCCTCTCTGAAGGTGGGGGGGTATGGTTCTTCCAGCTCCTGCAGAGCCCCAAGGTCATTCCTGCCAGCTCAAGGGCAGGGTGACTCCCAACGGCCCTGGGCCGCCCGTCCTGCCATCCCCACGCTCCCCTGCACAGCCTGGCACCCTCTGACCTCTGCCTCCGGGACCTCCGTAGTAAGCCCCTGAGCCTCCTCCCTGGAGGTGCACCCCCCCCCCACGTCCCCAGCTGCCTCGGTTCCCCGCTTCACCCCACGTTCAAGGTCTTCGGCAAGGGTGTCCCTGCGGGCCGTCCTGTGCCCGCACCCAGCGTCACCAGGTGGCCCACCTTCCCCTATCCCCATGTCGGAACCGCTCCCATCACCTGTGCGACCGAGCCTCGCAGCCCAGCGTCCCCCTTCCGTGTTTCCGTGAGGACCTCAGCCCCTGCCGGGGGACCCCAGAAAGAGAGGCCGCGTTTCCTCGGCCCTGCAGCTCTTAAAACCCGAGTCCAAGGTCGAGGGTCCCTTGCTGGACTCCTCCTTACACTCCCCCTGGTGACGGAGCCAACAGACAGTGCCCCCAAACCCCTCACTGTAGAGAGGCCTACGGGTGAGCCCGGGAGGGAGGCCTCGGTTTGCATCCTGAGTTCGGGGCGTGAGTGAAGGGCGGGGTGAGGTCAGAGGGCACAGAAGACAGCGGCCGCTGCAAGGCCACCGTCTCGGCCTGATGATCCGCAGGAGTTCCCTCTGCAGGGCGCTGCCTCACATCGGGCCCACGGGGAACCTGGGGGGTGGGGGGGGGGCGGGGCAGGGAGTGCAGTCCCGCAGCCTCCACTGTGCACCGAGAGGCCGGACAGGCTGACCTGCAGCGGCTCCGACACGCCCCAGATAGCTGCCAGGGTCCCGGGTGATGCCCGGGAGACACACGGGGACCCCTCCCGTGAAGGGGGGCTCCGGGGGGAGCACTCCTTCTCCACCTGCGAACTGCCTCCCGGAGCAGAGTGCTGACGGGGCTCCGAGCGCTGGCCCTGGGAGCCACAGGCCCCCGGGAGGCAGCCACGGGGAAGCGGGAGCCACGGAGGGACATGGAGCCAGAGGGGGGCGGGGCCACCCCCGGACCGTGAGCCACACCCAGGTCTGGTCTTGGCCCCGAGGGTCCTGGGAGGCCTGGGAGGGCCCAGGCCCAGGGACAGATGCCCTGATGCCTTCGCAAGGTGAGAAGCGGGTGCCCTCTGCTCTGTGGATGGACGGACGGACAGACGGACGGGTGGAAAAGGCGAACCGGGAACAAGAACATTAGCTGAAAGGCCACGGTCAGCGTCCAGGCTGCGGACGAGGGCAGTTTGGTCCAGGCAACCCTGCCCCCCGCCCCCCGGCAGAGCGCCCGAGACCCTGACTGAGGCCACGCCCCCCAGAGTCTGGGAGCCTCCTTCCCGCACGGGCACCGCACTGCCAGCACCGTGGTCACTCTGCCTGCAGGGACCTCGCTCAGCCCCCCTCTGCCTGCAGGGACCTCGCTCAGCCCCCCGCAGCCTGCAGGGACGTCGCTCAGCCCCCCCGAAGCCTGCAGGGACCTCGCTCAGCCCCCCTCAGCCTGCAGGGACCTCGCTCAGCCCCCCTCAGCCTGCAGGGACCTCGCTCAGCCCCCCTCAGCCTGCAGGGACCTCGCTCAGCCCCCCCCCGAAGCCTGCAGGGACCTCGCTCAGCCCCCCTCAGCCTGCAGGGACCTCGCTCAGCCCCCCGAAGCCTGCAGGGACCTCGCTCAGCCCCCCTCAGCCTGCAGGGACCTCGCTCAGCCCCCCCGAAGCCTGCAGGGACCTCGCTCAGCCCCCCTCAGCCTGCAGGGACCTCGCTCAGCCCCCCCGAAGCCTGCAGGGACCTCGCTCAGCCCCCCCGAAGCCTGCAGGGACCTCGCTCAGCCCCCCGCAGCCTGCAGGGACCTCGCTCAGCCCCCCGCAGCCTGCAGGGACCTCGCTCAGCCCCCCGCAGCCTGCAGGGACCTCGCTCAGCCTCCCGCAGCCTGCAGGGACCTCGCTCAGCCCCCCGCAGCCTGCAGGGACCTCGCTCAGCCCCCCGAAGCCTGCAGGGACCTCGCTCAGCCCCCCGCAGCCTGCAGGGACCTCGCTCAGCCCCCCGCAGCCTGCAGGCAGCTCTGGGGAAGCTGCCTTCCAGATGCGGACGTCGGGTTTCATCCGAAGCTTCTCCTAGACACCTGCACCGGGGGCTCTGTCATCACAAACTCGTGTGGACCCGTCGTCACAGGAAGCCGGCGGCCGGGCTGGACCCAGGAGTGACATGCGCCCCGCCTGCCTGCCTGCCCCAGAGACACCTTCAGGCAGCGCGGGGCCGCCCTCGCTGGCCGTGAACCTCCCAGAGGCTGACAGCGCTGCCCCGGGCTCGGACAGAGGCGGCATCACGCCCCCCGCCATCCTCTCCCCGGTCCGGCACCAGCAGCGGGATGGTCAGCTGCAGCGACCGGGTCCCTGGGCCCTCGGGGGAGCGCTCAGGGACCCACCGCGGACCGAAGGTGCTGCGGCCGCCCCTCGGGGAGACCAGCTGGACCGGAGCAGCAAGGGAACCGCAGCAATGAGTCCTCAGAGGACGTCCAGCTGGGCTGATAGGGGTTCGAGGGCCTGGGCCCCTGGGTGCGCTGCTTCCTCTTTTGCTGTTGTTAATCCTCACCCTGATTTTTTTTAGAGAGAGTGGAAGGGATGGCGGGAGGGGAAGGGAGAGAAACATCGATGGGAGATGCGCAGGGACAATGTGGGGGAGTGCCCTGAGCTGGAGCAGCAGGCTCACTGGTCCCAGGGGGAGCGCTGCCTGGGGTCCCCGAGACTCGAGGAGGAGGTGGGGGGAGGGTGAGCAGAGGTCAGGAGACAGGAACGGCAGCAGATGGAGTCAGAGAGGAGACGGGACCCAATAGGGAAGGCCGTACCCTGCAGGGCCGAGGCCATGGGGCAGGAAGGGGTCACGCAGGTCTGATAGGTCCGAAGGGCCTAGAGCAGTGGTCGGCAAACTGCGGCTGGAGAGCCACATGCGGCCGTTTGCCGCTCTGTTGACGAATGAGTTTGCCGACCCCTGGGATAGGGGCTTAATCACAAGGAACAACAACAGCCTGTCATTATTGGAGTCGAGAGTCTAGGTCCGTGGTGGGCAAACTCCTTAGTCAACAGAGCCTCAATTTGCCGACCACTGGCCCTAGAGGAAGAGGGGGGCAGGTCCTGGAGGGGTGAGAGTGAGGGCAGCGGGCAGACCCCCAGGCTCGGAGGATAGGAGGGGCCGCCCTGCAGGCCTGCGGAGCCCCAGGAAGGACCCAGGCTCTGACTGTCAGACACCGCACTGCGGCCAACTCGGAGCGGGGACGCCGCCTGGCCCCGGTCTCCTCAGGCCCCCTCCCCTCTGGGTGAGGACGGAGACAGGACGGAGGGGGGGTGGGGCGGTGGGAGCCGCAGACTCATTTCACAGCGGCCGCTATAATCCGGGGCCGCGAGGAGACTGCGCTCCGGAGATAAGACGCCGGCACGTGCCGCCCCAGGAGAAATCGCCCTCTATTTCTCCTCTGAGCTCCCGCTCCCCCCAAACCGCAGCCTCTAGCCCGGGGCTCTGCGCGGTCCCGGCAATCCGCGCTCCGACAGGGAGATGTTTCCACCTGACCGGCAGGCGGTTAGGACGGGGGACGTTTACAGCGCTCGTTATCCATCTATTGTCAGCGGTTAATTTTACGGTCGGAACGGTGCGCGCCCAGCGGTGAGATTTCTCCGTGGTCCTGCCCTCGAGCACAGGCTCACCGCCGCCGAGCAGGGCAGCCCAGAGGGCAGCCGCCATCGCCCGATGGCCCGGGCTGGGGCAGGTGCCCGGGATCTGCTTCTTTTCTTTAAAAAAAAAAAAAATATATATATATATATATATATATATATATATATATATATATATATATATAGCCGAGACCGGTGTGGCTCAGTGGATAGAGCATCGGCCTGCGGACTGAAAGGTCCCAGGTTCGATTCCGGCCGGGGGCATGGACCTTGGCTGCGGGCACGTCCCCAGTGGGGAGCGTGCAGGGGGCAGCTGATCGATGTTTCTCTCTCATCGATGTTTCTGACTTTCTATCCCTCTCCCTTCTGCTCTGTAAAGGGTCAATAAAATATATTTTAAAAAAATAAAAATAAAAAATAAAAAATATATATATGTTTTTATTGATTTCAGAGAGGAAGGAAGAGGGGGAGAGAGAGAGGCACCAATGATGAGAGAGGGTCAGGGATCGGCTGCCCCTTGCCCGTTCCCTGCTAAGGATGGAGCCCGCGACCCTGACCAGGAACCGAACTCGGGACCCCCTGGTTCATGGGTCGATGCTCGACTCCTGAGCCCCGCCCGCCAGGCTACGCCAGCCGCCGTGCCACCCGCCTTGCAGCGAAGGGGAACTGCACAGCGAGCGTCCGACGAGCGAGTGTGAGGCCGAGCGTGGCCCTGACTGCGTGGCCCCACGGTGGCAGTCAGACCCTCCGGGCGTGGGCGCCGACGACACGCCCACGAACAGCCAGCACGGGGGCCAGCACCCTCCACGCGCCGGGAGCTCCTGTGCGGGGACCCCGTCCTGCCACGAGGGGCTGATGCTCAAGGGGAGCGGACCCCGGGGACAGGGCTCAAAGCGGGGATGCACGTGGGAAACGGGTGATGGAGTCAGACCTCACGCGCCACCGCCGTCCCGTGTGGGGGTCCCAGGCAGAGGCTTTCCCCCCGAGGGACACGGCTGGGGGCCTGCTATCTGCAGGCTCACCCTGCCTGCTTCCTCTCATCCGTGTGTCCCCGCCGAGGGTCTGGACAAGCGGGGTCGCCGCGTCTTGGCGTCTGCACTGCTTCCAGCGTTATGGTCAGGTGCGTTCCCCGTGGTCGCGCCCTGCCCCACGCGCTCAGGGAGCCCGCAGGGGGCTTTGTGTTGTGCGGGGCGTGCGGGGCGTGCAGGACCTGAGCAGACGGCATCGGCGTTGTCGGACACGCAGCCCCTGGCTGCCCGCGGGGAAGGTCTTTCCCGAGTTCCGGCTGATCCGTCCGCTGTCCCCAACGGCCCGCTCTGGCCTCTGGCCGTTCGTCTGCCAGTGACTGGCATCGCTCACACTGATTCCGGGAATCGTTCCCTAAAAATAACGATCTAGCCGAAACCGGTGTGGCTCAGCGGACGGAGCGTCGGCCTGCGGACCGAAAGGTCCCAGGTTTGATTCCGGTCAAGGGCATGTACCTTGGTTCCCGGCACAATGCCCAGTGGGGGGTGTGCAGGAGGCAGCTGACCGATGTTTCTCTCTCATCGATGTTTCTGACTGTCTATCTCTCCCTCTCCCTTCCTCTGTGTAAAAAAATCAATAAAATATTTTTTAAATGATGATTTACATGCAGGACACTAATCCGTCTTCACTAGCCACGTTTCTCTATTTGGTCATGTGCCTAGTTCCCTAACACTGAATTGTGCCGCGAGGCAGCATACAGTCACAGCCAGACCCCGCCCATCCAACCTGGATGGAGTTCATTGTGCCAACTTGAGCTAACTACGGGCCCCCAGCATGCACACACATGTGCACATGCACAGACACACATGCACACATGTATAGACGCATGTGCACATGAACACACACATATACAAGTATACACATGCACATGAGCATGCACACATACACCCACAGGTGAGCATATACATGCATACACATGCACATGAGCATGCACACATACACCCACAGGTAGGCATATGCATGCACACATGCAAAGGTGCAAGTGTATGTGTGCAAGGTATATACGTGCATGTGCATGCATGCACACACATGCACACACAGGAAGCTCATCAGGGAGGCAAGACTTTGAGGGGGCAGCTTTGGTACCCAACTCACAAAGATGCAAATTCCAAAGACAAAGAGCAGGCGAGAAGGCTGGGGCGCTCATCACGGGCATTGTTCCCGTCGCTCTGGAGCCCTGATTTGAATCAAACCACCAAGGCCTTCCTCCCTGCCCTGCAAGGAGTGTCCTCTCCGGACGCTGCTCCCCTCGGCCGAGCTGCCCCCGAACCTGCAGGGGGCCGGCCCTTGGATGGACATTTCCCCGGAGAGCTGGGGATGGCTGGCGGGAGTGGGGGGGCTGGGGGGGAGACAGCCCGCAGAGCCCCACGTCCGCCAGGCCGCCCCCCAGAAGCACCATGCTCTCTGGAGACGGGGTCCCAAGACCGGGGGTGGCACTGACCCTCCGTCTGCCTATTACCACCTGTTCAGCTGTCAGAGGAAGGGGTGGCTGAGCGGGAACGTCGCCAGGTGACCCCACAATGGCCCATGTCAAGGAGCGTCGGTGGGACCCGCACCCCAACAGACTCCCATGGCCGGGCCCTGCGGCAGGTCGAGTCCACGTCACTCACGGAGGGTGCTCACGGTCCCAGGTGCTGAGGAAGGCCTCGGGAGCTGAGCTGTCCCTGCCGGGAACACGTGGCTCTCGAGATGGGGTGACGGGGTGCCATGGGAGGCCTGCAATGCCCCCAGGAGCCTTGAGAGCCAGGAGCAGGGCTTGCCCGGGAAAGGAAGGGGGCAAAGCCGGCTGAGCCCCAGGATGAAGAGGGAGGCGGGTGTCATGGGGTGGGGGGGGACCGGGGGAAGGAGGACAGAGGGACACACAGGGACGATAAAGCCCTCCTGACAAGAGGGAAATGGAGTGTGGGCCAGTGGTGGCTATAAGAAGCGTCTGCCATGCTGTGAGCCCTGATTGCTTGTTCTGATGAGAGAAGGCGCATGCCCACCTGGCTGGAGGTGCCGTGGGACCTGGGTGCTCACCTGGACATGGGGAGGGACCCCTCCCCATCGGGGAGCTGCCTGTCATTAGCAACCTTGTTTTTTGTTTTGTTTTTGAAGATATATTTTTATTGATTTCAGAAAAGAAGGGAGAGGGAGAGAGAGATCGAAACATCAATGATGACAGAGAATTGTTGGTCGCTGCCTTCTGCACGCCCCCCCCTTCCTCTCCCCACTGGGATCAAGCCCACAACCCAAGCACGTGCCCTTGACCGGAATCGAACCTGGGACCCTCCAGTCCGCAGGCCAACACTCCATCCACTGAGCAAAACCAGCTAGGGCACAGGTGGGCAAACTGCGGCTCTCGAGCCACACGCGGCTCTTTGGCCCCTCGAGTGTGACGCTTCCACAAAATGCCACGGCCTGGGCAAGTCTTTGTTGAAGAAGTGGCGTTAGAAGAAATTTAAGTTTAAAAAATGTGGCTCTCCAAAGAAATGTCAATCGTACTGTTGATATTTGGCTCTGTGGACGAATGAGTTTGCCGATTACTGGGCTGGGGCGAGCAGCCTTGCTGATGAAACCAGAGCCCTTTGCGCACCCACAGGCCTTTGCGCACCCACAGGCCTTTGCGCACCCACAGGCCTTTGCACATCTCCAGCCTGTTTACCTGGGAACCGCCCATTGGTGTAGCCGTGGCCTGCTTTCCATGTGACCTTTATCCTACTCACTGTACCCAGCGGCTCACGGGGGGGGGGGGGGCAGAGCAGGTTTTTGCGGATGACCTGCTCCCCCACGCTGCCGGCAGACTCCGCCCTGGCCCTGCTCATTGGCTCAAGCAGCGACGGGTACACTTGCCCACGGGAAGGCATTGGAGTCTTCACAGAACACAGGGAGACGGACGTGAGATGTTGAGGCCGCCGCAGGTGCGGTGTGAAGACTGTGCGGGAAGAGGGGTCTCAAGAGTCGCCAAGAGAGGGGGAGGGCACAGTGGTTCCTAAGAGGTGTGGACGAAAGGAGCCACACGCGGACCTGACCAGCTCAGGGGAGCCCTGCGTGTCGGTCTTGCAAACTGAGAGACCTCGAATAACCACAAAAGACGGTTTGAAAATTAAGTATTTAACTACCAACAGGGTGTAGTGGGTCGTCATGTCCTGGGCCAGTATTTTCCCCGACAAAGATCCACTTAGATCTTTGCTGAGCCATGTGGCCTTTCTGCCTCTAAGAAGTCTGGGTAACTTGTAACTTCCTTTTTTACCCAGGAACCCTGGGTAAAAAAAAATGGCACCCGGACATTCCCTCTTGTCGTTGTTATCAAGTTAATTGTCAACTGTTCATTACGTTAAAGTTGCCTGTATCCATCTCTGTAAAAAAAAAAAAAAGCACATGTTCCTCATTTAACTTTTTACCCAGGCCCAGAGGTGTCCTCCCCTTGCTTTGTCCCACCTCCTTACTCCATCACCAATGACTTTCATGTAACCCCCTACGTCCCTTTCCTTAGACTGCCATGTGTAAATATAGATGTCATCCTCCGTTCTCTGGAGCGTCCTCTCAGTTCATTGAGGGTCTGCCTCCCGGCATATGTCCACAGTTTGGCTCGAATAAACTCACCAAATTCTTTACAGGTTTCAATGGTGTTTTTTGTTTTTCGTTAACAGAGGTGATGGCGGGTGGAGACCACTTCCTCAAACCCATGTGTGTGTGAACCTGAAGGTATACCTGGGGACTCGGGAGCCCCGGGACAGGGGCAGGGGGGTTCCCACACTCCCCTCACCTGGAAAATGAGATTCCAACGGCCCTGCTCCCCTAGAATCGGCAGCCCCGGGTTTAAGGAAGGAGGGCGGAGGGACGGACGTCTGCAGGATGCGGTCCGGGCTGAGGTCTTTGTTTCTGTCCCGAGTCCCCTTAGAGTCTCACCCCCTCCCAGCCCTTCAGACTGTAGACAGCCCCCCCCCCTCCCTGCCAGCTCCGTCTATTCCCGGAGGAGACAGTGAGACACTACGGCCCAGACACTGTCCCCATCCCTCCCCCCCCCCGTCCCCCCCCTCAAGTCTTTGTGTATTTCATTGTGTGCGGTATGAATGAGCCAGAAGCGATTTGCCAAACAGGAAGTACATTTACAAAGAACTTTACATTTTAAAAGAAACCGCTCTGCTCCTGCTTGATTGCGGGGGAACTTTGCTTTGATCTCTGAGTGTTTGCCTGAAGGACGTGGGAGCTGGGGGTGGGGTGGGGGCTGACACTGTGGCCAGGTGTCCCCAGGCCACGGGACGACCCTGCCTGTGTCATCTTGCGAGGAGGGGCACCTTGCGGGCCACCAGCCCCACCTCTCCACCTCCGTCAACAAAAACGCCAGCGCCTGGCACGCCCGTCGGAGCCATCAGGAAGGCAAGCTGGCCCCTTTGCGCCGCCGAAGTGCCGGCTGCCGAGGACGCAGCAGTCCTTCGGGGCCTCGGAGCGGAATGGCACATCTGCGGGCTCCGAGGGCGGTGGGGGTGGGGCGCGATCGCCCCGCTCCAGCCCTGAGAGCCCCAGATGGGAGCAGACAGATGTTCCGGCCGAGGCCTCGTTCGCTGGCAGTTTCTAAATCTGCGGAGACGCCGCGTTCGCTCATTAAACATTCATTTAGGACCAGCTTATCCGGAAACAATACGACGGAGCGCGCACCTGGCGCCTGCCGTGCTTCTGGCGCTGAAACGCTGGAGTGACAGCCGCTGCCTCCGGTCTGACCCTTCTGGAAAGTGCCCGCGGGGGGAGCGCGTCTGGTTTCCCCCAGCGCCGGTGGGTGTGCGCAGCCGGGCGCCGCGCTCAGCGATATCGGACATGGTGCCGGGGACAGAAAGGATGAGAGGAGGGGCAAGATGCAACGAGGTCGTTCCAGAAGGTTCCGTGGAGGACGCTCGCTAATGGCCATGAGTCAGCAGAACCAGGCCAGGTGTAGCTCCCGTGGCCGCCCGCGTGCCGGCCCCGCTCGGCGATGAGTCGCGTTAAACGTGGCGGGGCGGGTGCCGCAGCCCCGGTGCTGCTGCCAGGCCGTCCCCACGCTGTCTCTCCGGCCGGGCTTCCCAGTGCCTCTGATGCAAAGCCTTGGGGCGCAGCACCGGTTACTGCTCTCCGCTTGGGGGCTCTCAGGGAACCCGCACTTAATCCCGTGACTCAAATCCTTGGCGATCGTTTTTGGAAGCCTGGGTGTTTTCGACAGAATCCCACGGCTCCTGTACCCGTTGCTCGCTGGATTTTAAATGTGAAAACAGAGGTAAACGGGAAACTCCGGATTGCGGCGTCTGCCGGGCTCAGGGCCCCGGGGAGGAGGGAGAGGGAGAGGATTTCAGGGGGAGGAGCTCATTCTTACATTAGAAATAAGGCGAGCCCCCACATCAGGGGTTCTGGTGGAACACCAAACACTGGGGAGCCAGGCAGCCAGGCAAACATATTTCCTTCTTTGCAGAAGGGTGCACACCCATGGTCTGCAACTGCATGCACACCAAGCAGATGAGTCTGCTCGGCTTTATAATGCCTGATGCACGTGACCTGTCCTTTGCTCTTGATTGGAGCTCAGGCGCACAGTCTTTCGAGATTGGCTAATTCAAAGAAAGGGGTTGGCCTTTGCGATTTCAAGATGGCAGTCCCCAGGTGCATTGATGCACCATGCGGGCCAGCATGGTGGCTGCCAAGTCACACAGTCCAAAATGGCGGCTGTCTAAACTGTCCTTTGACAGAAAAGATGGCTTGTTTATTCTCCCATTACCCACCGGACCAGTGGCCTTAGACCTGTGCTCCCCCAGAGAGCACGCTGCCTTCTCTGGTGTGCAGTGGACACGGGTCATGGTTCCACTGAGTCAGGCGTGTGACCAATAATGTGGCTGGTTGCTGCACAGAATGTTGCGGGTGTCGGACAGATGGGGCCACGCGTGGACACCCAGGAGGCTGAGGAAGTCCAGAGGCTGAATCAGAGCCACACCTCGGAGCTGACAGAGTGGGTAGAGTGATGGCCTGGCCCAGTGTCCTGGGTCCCCGTTCTGGCTCCCAGGAGCCTCATCGAAACGCTGATACCCTGACCCAACCGGGCGTGGCTTAGCGGGTGAGCGTCCAGCTAAGAACCAAGAGGTCATGGGTCTGATTCCTGTCAAGGGCACATGTCAGAGATGCGGGCTGGATCCCCAGTAGGGGGCGTGCAGGAGCAGCCCATCAGTGATTCTTTCTCATCACTGATGTTTCTAGGACTCTCTTCTTCTCCCTTCTTCTCTGAAATCAATAAAAATGTATTGAAAATAAAAAAATAAAACAAAAAGACACTGCTATCCTGAATCCCGGGAATAGGTCTGCTCTCTGAGTAGTAACACACCACCACCAGGTGGGGGCGTGAGCAGCCGATGTCCGCTTTATCACAGCCTGCAGGATGGCCGTCTAGGGTCCCAGGGCGGTGGGCTGGCTTCCCCTGAGGCCGCCCGGCTCACTGGCCCGCAGGCGGCCACCACGCTGCGTGTCCTCCCACGGCCTCCGTCCTGCACATCCGTATCCCCGCCGTCTCTTTGTCTTCTTACAAGACGCCGATGACACGGAGCCGGAGATGCTCGCTAATGGCCTCATTCCGTCGTTAATTGCCTCATTAAAGGCCTTATCTCCAAATACAGCCACATGGGGGGATTACGGCTGCCTGATAGGGGTTCGGGAGAAACAGCGTTAGTCCCTGACACCCGCCTGGACCAATTACATGTGTGGGAACAGGGGGATCGTGAACGCTTTAATGAGCTTAACGTGAAGTCTTCACTCGGGGAGCGGTGACATACAACACGCTGCATACACGGAAAGCGCGCAGCCGGGTATGTTCTGGCAGGTGTGTATGCCCGAGAAACTGCATGCCAATCACCGCTGAACGTTCCCCATGTGGTCCTCTCTCCTGCCTCCCTCCCCTCCACAGCCCCCCGCTGATCTGCGGTCTGCTACCCGGTTCGTCTATGTGTCGCAGGATTTTATATAACCGGAACTCTACAGCATGTATTTCTTTTTATTCCTGGTGGCTTTTTTTCCCCTCCACCTCGCCGTTTGGAGACCCCCCCGTCTTGTGCGAACCCCTAGTTTATTCTTCTTGTGGCTGTGTCGCATGTTATTGCTTGGCAGCCGCTCAGCTTTTTCTTTCGAGCGGAGTTAGCACAGCACCGCTGCTTCTGATAACGTTTAGCCCGCCTGCATCTTGGTGCGTCCAGCGGTGTCTCTCTCAGGCAGCGTGCTGTCGAGTCTCGCTTTTATTTTATTTTTTAATCCAGTCGGACAGTCTCTGCCCTTTGCGTGTTTAGGCCATTTTGTTGAAGTAGGACGGCTGATTTGCCTAGCATTGAGCCCACCCCCCCCACACACATGTGTCCCCTGTTTTCTCTTTTTCCATCTTATTTCAGGCTTTTACTTCCTCTCCTTTGTTTGCCTATTGGCTACCCCTCTTGTCTCCATTTCAGGGGCCACTTTGGGTTTGGGGTCTCCCCTTTCGCGTGTGCCCGTGCATCTTCAAGTGCCAGCATCCACTTCGCACGTGGAATAGGAGCCTTCAAAACGCACAAGGGATTCCTCTCTCCCAGCCTCGTTTTGAACTTTATCCTATGTAATAGCGATGCGATATGAAAACGGTCTTATGCCGTGAGGCATAACTGACCGCGTAGGGACTGATCACGGGTCAGCGGGAGGGTGGGTCAGCAAGCTACAAGTGGGTGGTGGATGCAGAGCTACAGGAAGGGACAGGGCAGCAAGCTATGGGCAGGCAGGGACGCTACAGGAGGGTGGGGCAGCAAGCAGAGAGCCACTGCGCAGCGAGCTACCGGCAAGCTACTGGTGCATGGATTTGTGTGCAGGGCTACTACTATAACCCCCACCTATATCCTATTCTCTTCTAGAGTTTTCTTTTAACGCTATTTAAATAGCAGAAAACTGACCGCTCCTGACGCCCCCCATTCTCCATGTAAATCTGTGCTTCCACCTGGTACCAGTGTCCTTCTGCCCAAAGGACGCCTGTTTTAGTGTTCAGTGTTCAGCATGGGCCGGCTGGGGATGAATTGTCGCAGCGTTTTCGCGTCTGGAAGAGTCTTTATTTTGCCCGATTCTAGAAGCATCCTTTGGCTGGGTGTACACCTCTAGATCGACAGCGTTTTTCCGCGGCACTTTAGACACGCCCGCCCCGTCCCCCGTCGTCCTGGGTGCACCGCCTTCAGCCGCAGGCCTGCGCCGTCTGCGCCGGTGTCTCTCTTTGTCCGACGCGGTCCAACTCCTCTCCAGGTGCTTCCCCTGACCACTCGTTCTGAACAGCTGGCTATGCGACGCCTTCGTGCGATTTATTTCAACAGAAACGTGGTTCACGTCTGATGAAGTTTGTTGCGTTCTGGGGGGATCTGCGGGCTTAGAATTCGCATCAGATTTGGAAGAATTTTGGCCATCGTTCCTTCGAGTACGTTTTCCGCCTCTCCCTCTTCCTCCTCTTCCTCAGACTCCAGCCATACACATACTGGGCCCATTAACATCCTACCGCTAACGTATGACCTTCTCTTAATCCCTTTTTGTTCCGTGTGTTTTATTTAGATAGCTCCCATCACTCTCTTCACATTTCTAATTTCTTTGCTGCATTGTCCACTGGCCATTCTTTCCACCGTGAATTCATCTCAGGCAATGTCATTTCCAGCCCAAGAAATCTGAGTCCTTTTTTTGTTAACTCTTCTATGTCTTAACTTTTTTGAACCTACGTTGGAGCGCTAATCATTGTTTCCGTGTCTTCGTCTGCTAACCCCTCCATCCCTATCAGCTCCGGGTCCACGTCAGTCAGTTGATTCCCCTCCCAGGTGTCGTCACATCGTCTGCGTTGCACACTATATTTTAGACAGTATCCTAGTCCCTGTCACCCTTTCGGGTGATAAATAGTTACTCAGAAAGAGCTCGCTCCTTCACAGTCTTCTTGCAACATCTGTCAGGTTCCATGAGAGCAGCCTGGGGTCTGGGGCTGATGTTTTCCCACCGACGCAGACAGACACGCTGCGTGCTTTCCCCAGCGCCGCCTGAGTAACGCGGCTCTCCAGCCCGGCCCGTAGCAGGAGGCAGGCTTCCTGGACTCTGTGACTGCCAGATCCTTTTGTAATTCTTCTTCTTTTTTTAATCGTTTGCCATTTATTTTTTTAAATTTTTTTTTGCAGTATAACTTAGATTTAATAGTAGTACATATGTTTTCCTTCTCCCCCGCCACCCTCATTATCCTCCCCCCAGCCTCCCCTGTCCCCCAGCACATGTCCCCACCTGCCCCCCCCTGCCCCAGTGTCTTTTATTCATTGGTTTTGCTCATATGCATGCATACAAGTCCTTCAGTTGATCTCTCCCAGCACCCGCCCCCCCTATCCTTCCCAGCCTTCCCCCTGTAGCTTGACAGCCTGTTCAATGCCTCCCTGCCTCTATATCAATCACTCTCCCCTGTTTCTTTTCTTCCAAAATATCTTGCCTCTGCATGCTAGAAATAAACGTACAAGAACAAAAAATGTTTGAGTCTCGGTTTCAATGTCCAACTGTTCTGAGTCCCAGTGTCAATGTCAAATAGTTCCTTATGTGTGTCCATGTCAGCAATGGTATCCAGCTGGAGGACACATCATGGCAATGCAAGTTCCATCCTCTCTGGTTTGGTCCTGGGCCGCCTGCAGCCACGCACAGCTGCCAACTGTTAGCATGGCAAGATGTTGTCAGTGTCCCCCATCTTTTGTAATTCTTTAAAAATTCCCTAAGTGGCCCTGGCTAGGTTGGCTCGGTGGATAGAGCGTCGGCCTGTGGACCAAAGGGTTCCAGCTTCTGTTCCGGTCAAGGGCACGTACCTCGGTTGCAGGCTCCTCCCCGGCCCCGGGCCCTGGTTAGGGCACCTGCAGAAGGCAGCTAATCAGTGTGTTTCTCTCACATCGACGTTTCTCTCCGTCTTTCCCTCTCTCTTCCGCTCTCCCTAAAAACCAATGGAGAGATATCCTCAGGCGAGGGTTAACAAGAGAATAAATAAATAAAATTCCCCACGTGTCTCTCCAGCATGGCCTCACCGATCATCACCAGGATTTCCCACTGGGGTCCCCTCCCAAGGTAGAAGGAGATACCTTTCCTGGGGTTGTCCAGTCTTCACACCGTGAGCTTCAGCCACTTCGGGGTCCGTGGAGCCTTGGCCAAACCCTATCAGAGCTCTCTCAGTCTCAAGAGCTTTGAGCAAACACTTGAGTCCGTCGAGAGCACCGAGGTGAACTGTCCTCCGCATGAGATGATCTTCCACTCCCCCACCCCATCCCATGATACAGAAAATGAGCACCCGGAGGGGAATGCAGATGAGCAGGGGGAGACACGCATCCGTGGCCCATCCTGGAGGAAGCCGGGGCTCCCCGGTGACCTCCGTACGCCCCGGAGGTCAGCAATGTGAGATGTCCACAAACGAGCCAGCGTCAGCATCCGCCGGGGCCCCACGCAGAGGGAGGGCGCACGTAACACCTACCGCCACGGCGTCTGAGCGGGGCCTCGGGCCCTGAGGCGTCTGAACCCCCGCGGATCCCTGGGTAATGTCGGAATAACCTCCAGCCACTGGCCGTCCTTTTCGCTCAAGACGCTGGAGACGATTTCATCTGTTAATGGGAACTGAGAGGCCCTGGCCGTTTCACAGCCGGGCAGTCACTCTGCGTTTAACCCGGGGACGCTGTGCTGCGGGCCATCGAGAGGGCCGCTCCCTCTGTGTCTTCTCCTTTTTTTTAAATATATGTTATTGATTTTTTTTTATAGAGAGGAAGGGAGAGGGATAGAAAGTCAGAAACATCGATGAGAGAGGAACATCGATCAGCTGCCTCTTGCGCACTCCCTACCGGGATTGTGCCCGCAGCCAAGGTACACGCCCTTGACCGGAATCAAACCCGGCACCTTCCAGTCCGAAGGCCGACGCTCTACCCACTGAGCCACACCGGTTTGGGCTCCCTCGGTGTCTTTTCTCAACAAGGATCGGATCAAGCCCCCTCTGTGCCCTAGGTAGGTTGCCGGCCAGGATTACGATGTAAAACGCCTTTGCCCCCCACGTAACCCTTTCTTGCCCAGAGGGGCATCGTGGTGTTCGGAAAGGCACGAGGGAGACCTTGGGCTCAGGCTGCAGGAAGGCGTAGGGTGACTTGTGAATTCCACAGATGCCCACGCACGTGTGAGTCGTGGCGGATCTGGTCTCTGTCCCTCCGTGGGGGAGCGCCTGTTGTGCCTTGACCTCTGTTCCCGGGGGGTCCAAGGGATTGCAGCCTCCTCCTGATAGGGGGCCGATCCTTTGAGCTCCCGGGTTTGCTGTCCTGACACGAAGGTGCTGATTCAGCGAGCTTGCCTCACGGGGAGGGGGTGGAGACCCAGGAAAGCCTGGGACCAGAAGCGACAAGGGCAGGGGAAGGGCCTTGTAGAGGTTTTCTCTCTTTTCACACGCTCGGTTTCTGAGTAGAGGAGCTGGGGATTGAGAAGTAATAGAAAGAAGAGAGGACACAGAAATAGAAATAAAAAGCTGGGGCTGGGTGGAATCTCTGTTCTCTCTGATGGAGAGGCAGGAATCCAAACCCAACAGCAGCGTGTTTTTTTATACAAAAATAAAAAGAGGTTTCACTGAAAAAAGACTTAGGATCAAAGGAGCTTAAGTGGGCCCAGGGCCTACTCATTCCCTCAGTCCCGGGGCTCCGCTGAATCTACATCTCAAGGCCCTCCCCCCGACACCTGGAGCAAAGTTAAGAGCCAGTACTGATAATGCATCCAGCCTTCTTGGTGGATGTGTTTCCAAGACTTGGCTCTGCCTGGCGCCTCAGATTCGGCTGACAGTGATTTAAATAATGCTCAGGTGCTCTCCCTGGGGGCCCTCTATACAAGCTCAACAATCAGGGGGATGGAAGGAATCCTTTCTTTGCCCTATCCATGCCCTCTGTCGGCTCGGGAAGGCCCGCCCTTCTTGGAGAGGGCTAACTGCTGCACAGCTCTGGGAATCCGATGCTGATTCCATCTGGAAACACCTCCCAGACCACCCAGCAGTGAGCTTCCGCCGGCTCTCCGGACCCCCAGGGATCCAGTCAAGCTGACCCACAGAATTAGCCACCGCCGTCCATTTGGAGAAAATCAACACGTCCCACGGCAGATGTTCTGTCTGCCATGGGAAGCTGCATCTGAGAACAGAGCCCGATGCTCCACACAATGCAACCAGCACACCACAGCCCTGTGCACGCTGGGTGGGGACCCCCGTGCATTTCACCCGGCCACAGGGGGGCTGGGCTCGGGTGGCCAGGAGGTCCTGGATCAGAAGACCCGCCCCTCACACACCCACTTCCTCTTCCTCTCGGAAGGCACCCCTTGGCCCTTCTTCAGCCCAGACCCAGTTCTGCAGATGGCACAACCCTCTCTGACTACGGGGTGTCCCGGGCCAGCGGCCCATCACTGGCCAGGAGGACGGCTCCGACCAGCATCCTGCGGCCTGGACCGGGCGGGAAGGGAGGAAGAGGCGCAGCCCGCTGGCTCCCGGGCGAGGACGCGGCGAGCATCGTCGTGCACGGTTTCCCCGGGCCGTTAGGGGAGCTCTATGCGCCTCCCGGTCCCCTCAGGAGGCCATTCTTCTCCTCCTCCCCTAACTTCCACCGCCCTCGCCGCGGTGCCTCTCGCGCCGTTACAGATGGAGCTTTAAAAGGCCGCGCCGGTGCGGCTGGGGATCCTGCCTCCTCAGGCATTTTTCCTCTCCCAGGCATCAATAACCCTTTAGGGGGGCAATTTCGGAGAGGCAGCGGCCCATCCGTCACTCACGGGTCCTGGGGAGGGACGATCATTCTCCGGCAGCGGGAAAGCGGAGGCGGCCGCGGGGACGATGCAGGGCGAATAACGCGGGACGGAGACCACTGGGGGCGCCCGAGGCTGGGAGGGAGGTGCCACTCGGACGCTGGTGGCGCCCAGGTGCTGGGAGGGGCGACGGGGAGCCTGCAGACACCCCGTCAGGACACAGGAGTCCTTACTGCGGAGGTCACGGACGGCAGTTTCCTGGGGCTCGGAGGGCCCCCCGGGTCAGCGGCCCTGCAGAGGCAGGTAAAGCCTCGATGCCCTGAGCTGTGGACTGAGGCTGAGGCTCCCGGGCTCCTGGGCTCCCGGGCTCCCGGTCTGCGCTGGTTTGACTGAGGGTGCTGGCTTTTCGGGGTGACCTCAGGGAGCTGATGGGACCCACGGAGCAGCTGGCCAACGTGTGGCAGTCATTGAGGGATGACGGGCCACGGAGCTGTAGCAAAGGCTCGTGACTCAGGTGTTCTGGGTTCAAGTCTCTCACCTGGCCCTGGCCACTGGCTCTGTTGCTTAGAGCATCGTCCCATACACCCAAAGGCGGTGGGTTCGATTCCTGGGCAGGGCACACACCTAGGTTTCAGGTTCAATCCCTGGCTGGGGGGGCAAATGGGAGACAACCCATCAATTTTCTTTACGTGTGTTTCTCTGTCTCTCTCCCTCTCTCTCTGTCTCTCCAAGTCAAGGAATCCAGTGCTAATTCCATCCAGAAACACCCTCACAGACCACCCAGAAGAGAGCTCTCTCTCTCTCCCTCTCTCTCCCTCCTTCCTCTCTCTCTAAAATCAATAAAAACATATTCTCGGGTGAGGAATAAAATCCTATACAATAAAGAGCTAATATGCTAATTAGACTGGACGGTGGAACTAGCTTCCGGAAAGACCAGTGGGCGGGGCCGAGAGGCAGCAGGGGCTGCGATGGGCCGACCCCTTGCCTTGCCCCATTCCGTACATCGGGCCTCTGGTAAATAAGCAATAAAAACCTGCGTACCCTCCGGGCCGTCTGGTGAAATACAGTTGACCCCTGTGGCGACCGGTTTTGACCGGCTCAGGGACAATGGGGAGAGGTGAACCATCGGGACAGGTCAAGGTGAGAGGGGTGGACTCTTACCGTTACCAGGGCGACGGAAAATCTCCACTTGGATTTAGTCAAATCACATGTTGGCCCATGTTCTATTTTTGTCAACACACTGCAAAGCCACGGTCCGACACCGGGGCAAAAACATAGCATGAAAGCCATTCGGGAAAAGCACGTGCGTGCACAGACGCACAGGTGGCTAGCTCTGAGTACATGATTCTGGAACGTTCCCCCGGGCACTCACACACCAGCAAAGCGCAGACACGGCGGGACCCCGTTCGGCCCCCTCTGTGCGCAGCCTCCGTGTCTGTGCCGGCCCCCTGACCCCCCGCTCCCTGTCGCTCATTGTCAACACGCACGCACGAGGGAGACACGCATCGTTAACTTGACCTTGAAGGCGAGCTCGCCAGGGACGCGGAGAGCCGGCTGCAGCCGTTCGTGTCGGCTCTGTCCCGTTGCCATAGTGCCGGCGAGCTCTGTGCTCCCAGCCCAGCGGCTCCTGCGGGAGCCGGCGCCCCCTTTCCCCCCCCCCCGCCCCCCGTGTCCTGCGCACACAGCCACCGCAGGCCCCAGGTGCAGAGGCCTCTGGCCCGTGGGTATGTGCGGCAGCCCCTTCGTCCTCCGCAACTCAGTCAGGGAGACTCCATCCTCCTGTATTCGGGGTCCTCCAAATCCTCCCACCATTCCCCCCTCCAAGCCCTGTCTCCTCTTCTCCTCTGCTCCGCGCAGAAAGACCTGCGACAGCTCCGGGCGAGGCTGCCCGCATACGGTCACCTGCGTGACGAGAAGAGATGAGGCGTCTCTCTGTCCGGCTGCGGTGCCCCAGGGGCTGGTGGGTCCAGGAAAGCCCCTTCCTTCCTGTGTGCTAATCGGAGTGCTGACGGGTTTAACCTAACGCTTCAGACGCTCTCGGAGCTGTGGGCTCTACCTCCTCCAAGCATCACGGAATCCTGTGCAGCTGGGAGAACGTGGCCTCTTAAGGAAGCGTCGTGGCGCTGGCTGGTGTGGCTCAGTGGATAGAGCGGGAGGGAGGAGGAGGAGGAGGAGGAGGAGGAGGAGGAGGAGGAGAGAGAGAACTATCCGTGATGAGAGAGAATCACAGACCGGCTGCCTCCCGCACGCCCCACCCTGAGGAGTGAGCCCACGACCCAGGCCTGTGCCCTGACCCGGGATAGAACCCAGGACCCACAGGCCTTGCTGGTGCATTTCCTCGTGACAGCACCGCCAGCCCCGACGGCTTCAACGCCAGCGGCCTCCCGCACACGCCGGGGGCTGGAGCTCCAGAGCACGCGCTGACCCCGGGTCGGGCGAGGCCTCTTCCCCATTCATAGGCGGCCGGGCTCTCTGTGCGCGCTCACCTGGTGGAGGGGAGAGGGAGCTCCCGGGGTCTTGTTGGTGAGGACGCTGATCCCCTTTAGGAGGGCCCACCCCTCATGACCTCAACTAACCGTAGCCACCTCCCAGAGGCCCCACCTCCTAACACCAGCCCATTGGGGTGGGGTCCCATGGCTCCGTGGGGACCACGCACGTTTAACCCACGGCACTCTCTACGAAGCAGACGGGCAAGTACACCTGTCCCTGGTACATTTTTTTTTTTTCGTTAAAGGGACACTGTGCCCGTCTCTGCAGAAGGCTCGGCGTGTTTGCCACGCTGTGTACCGGTTTGGGCGGTCTCCGAGGACACAGAAACCTGCTCCGCCACCTTACGGTCCAGCTCCCCCAACGCCACTCCCTGAAACTCTGGAGAGAACTCTTTAAGGAAATGCCCCCACAGCTTCCTGTTAGTGGCCGTCTGTGCCCTTCCCGGGAAAGGAGCCTGTCCGCCAATGGCTCCTCCAAGACCCCTCCATCCCGGCGGGAAAACACTCTCACCCACACAGGGGTCCCCTTACCCCCCATCAGCACAGCTCCGGACACGGGGGCACGCACAGACACGCCTGCACACACCCCCCACGCCGCTCTTGGAAATGCCTCATTCAGACCGGTCTGTCCCCCAACATCATTGGTTCCAAACCTCCGTCCAACGTGGGTTGTCCGGGCGGTGACAGCGAGCGGGAGGGGGGCGGGGGGCTGTCGGTCGGCGTGGAGAGTCTGAGTCTGCAGTCTGGTGTTGGTTAGCTGTGGGGGACCACCGGGGCAGCCCCGGGGATCGCCCCTAGGCGAACCAGAAAACCCCACTACAGTCCCCTAAAGGCAACCAAGTGGAAAAATACCCTTTAGACAGAATACAAAGGGAGGTCACTGTCTTGAGATATTTACAGAACTGTTGGAGGAGGCTGGCTAGCTTGAACACAGAATGTACCAAGAGATAAGGAAGAACACGATTACCGGGAACTGACCTGTATGCCTTGTTATGCTGTTTCCAAATATGCTGATTAAGGGCTAGAATAAGGGAAGCTTTTGTGTAAAAACATTTATAAGGAGTGAGAAGAATAAACTCGGGGCGGCAGTGGCGCTGTGCTGACCGTCCTCCCCGCATAGCTGTGTCTGTGTTTTCATTCTCACCCCCTCCTTCAGGTCCTGTTCACCTGGATCAAGCCGGCAGTACCGCAGGTGGCGCCCGAACAGGGACCTGAATACGAGGGACAGCAAGGTGAAGAAGCACCGTGGTGATAAGGTAAGACGAGTACTCGCAGAGGTAGTGGGACGCGGTGACTGTGCAGACGGGGGGAGTAATCTGTAATTATGGGACAGGCTAGTAGTAGTGTGCTTTATGTACATATGCTTAAGGGAATGCTTAGGGCTCGTGGTATCGAGACGAGCCAAAAACAAATTGAGCGCTTCATTATATTTGTTAAGGAAGTGTGCCCATGGTTTCCAGAAGAGGGAACTGTGTGTTTAGAGACCTGGGAGCAGGTAGGAAAAAGAATTCAGGGTCATTTTCAA
Source organism: Antrozous pallidus (assembly GCA_027563665.1). Taxonomy (NCBI): domain Eukaryota; kingdom Metazoa; phylum Chordata; class Mammalia; order Chiroptera; family Vespertilionidae; genus Antrozous; species Antrozous pallidus. Next base: position 211,141,927 of record CM050508.1, read on the forward strand.
GCGCATGGTCCCCGTCGCACTCCTGTGGATGCCTTTGCTCTATGGAGCCTGGTGAGGGATAGTCTGACGGACAGGCATGAAGGGCAGAAATGGAAGGAAGCTACCCAGCCAGAGGCTCCCAAAGAGGCGGAAACCGCTAAAGGCAAAGGAGGGGAACGGCCTCCACCTCCTCCGCCGCCTTATCCTGCTCCCCAATCAGAATGGATGTTGATGAGGCTCTTGAAGTATGGAAGGACCCATGGAAGGAAACAGAAGGGGAAGAGGAGTCTTTGGCCACGTGTTCCTAATTAGAAAAGAAACTCCCTTGGTTGTAGGATAAGGCATTTATCTGTTTTGTGTGCCATTGACTTTTTTCTTTTTGTCCAACATGAATGCCATTTCTGTTTTGCTAAAACAAGGGCTGAGAGTCCTGTCTGGGATGTGGGAAAGGGAGGCCCCCACATCTGTTCCTGTTGGGCCCCCATCAGGGGACTTGGGCAGTGTTCCTGTTATCTGCTCAGATCCCAAGGCTGTAAGAGTACTTGTTCACTGAAAGGGTGTAAATACAGATCTTTGTTTGATATTTTGTCTGCCTAGGTATAATTATTTCTTCATATAAATATAGAAGTCTGTAAGAAAAAAAAAAAAAGAATTTATCCAAAGTAAATGCCTTAAAATAATTGGAATTGGATTTAAAACTCAGAAATTGTTGAAATATAGATGAATAATGTATTGATTGTGACGATCTAATGGCCCAGGTAACTGGCTACCCCCTTTTGTTAATAGAGGAAGAAGCGTAGTCCAGGCTGGCTACTGAATGCCCCCAGGCACAGAAAAAAAAAAAAAAAAAAAAAAAGAAGAAGAAGAAGGCCTTTTTGAAAAGTCAGGAGGCAGCCTGGGCTGTTAGCCAAATGATAAAAACTTGTTTAATAATCTGAGTATTGCTTCCTCATGAGAAAAACCTAGAGGACAAAATTGAAGCTGTTAATTGATAATGTCTTGTGTTTTTTCTTGGAAACTAGAGTATTATTAATCTAAGGATAACTAAATGTTTAACTTTTCAGCTTTAAAAGTTCAAAATACAAATTAAACTCGGAGAAATTATATGAATGTGGTAATTAAATGTCTAAAGGGTATTTTTCCACTTGGTTGCCTTTAGGGGACTGTAGTGGGGTTTTCTGGTTCGCCTAGGGGCGATCCCCGGGGCTGCCCCGGTGGTCCCCCACATCTCCCCCTTTCCTTTTAATTAGAGGAATCAGAGGGCGGACATTAACTGGCTTAGAGGGGTAGAGGCCCAACACCTCCCGTGGTGATTCACCACTCCAGTGGCTCTTGGTAACTTTTGGGGAGGAGAGGCAGAGCCGGTGATTTCAAAGTGACATGTTACCAACCTCTATGCATGTTGGGCTTTCCCCAGGGGTTAGCGGCCCAGCGGAGGGGGGAGGAGAACGGAGCGTGGGAGCGAGCCCCGAGATCCCTCCCCGCTCTCCTTCCCGGCGACGTCCACGGGGCCTGGTTCAAGGGGCGGGAAGCGGGTGTCGGGGTCTCGCTGGCGTTTCGGCTTGTGGGGTGACATCTGCACTGGCCGCGGCATTTGGGGAAATAACAACCACGAGACATCAGATTCGCTCCCCGCGACGCGGCAACCCCCCCGACGTCTTGTTGGCTACCTGGGCCCGTCCGGACAAGAGGAGCTAAAACAAGGCTGTAGATGTGTAGATGTGTATGTTGTGTATGGGTTCCAGAGAGGAAGGGGGGGAGAGAGAGAGAGAGAGAGAGAGAAACAGCACTGATGAGAGAGAAGCATGGATCGGCTGCCTCCTGCACGCCCCCTCCTGGAGATCGAGCCCACAACCAGGCAGGAGCCCCGATCAGGGATAGAACCCGGAACCCTCCCGTCCACAGGCCGACGCTCTACCCACTGAGCCACACCGGCCAGGGCCGAGATGCTTCCTTACGAGGCCACATCCTCCCGCCTGCACAGGAGAGAGACGGCCACGGTCTCGGGGTCTGAAATGAGCCACAAGAAGCTAAAGACGGAGCCGGCCCCACCCGCTCACACGCCCTACAGTTCAGCACAAACCACTGCCCCACCCCCCCACCCCCCGCCTGCTCACACCCCAGCAGCGGGGGCCCTGGGGGATGGAGGGGAGGAGAGGCAGCCATGAGGCTGAGCCCCCAGGCGCCTGGGAGCCTGCACCCCACGCCCTGAGCCCCGGGAGAGGAATCCCTCCTCCCTCCACAGGGCCCCCTCCCCGCGGGAGGCACACGAAGGCCGGCCCCCACAGCCAGCGGCCAGGAACGGGGCGATAAATTCTGCGCCGATCCAGAGCTATTTCCTCCACAATCCGCTCTGAACGCTGCTCCCGCCAGGCCCGCAGCCTCCCAGCACCGGTCGTTTTTCAATCGCGAGCCGGCAAGCGGCTCCAGACGCGTCTCCGTCACCGGCTGCGCTCGGAGAGGCTCGGCAAGCGCCTCGCTTTCCCTGTTCAGACCCGCGGCCGGAGGCACCGGCAGGTGCCTGCCCCCCAGCAGGGCCCGCGGAGGGACCCCGAGGCTGCAGGGGGGGGGCGGCTCTCCCTCCTCATCCCACCACCCCACCACCCCACCCCTCTGCACTCCGCACTGCACCCTGCAAAGCAGGGAAGATCGCTCCCTTGTCATCACTCCACACGCGTGTCCGGGCGTCGGTCCCTGCGGCCGCTGTTAGGAACCGCCACAGGCCCGGGGCTTAAGGCGGGGCACGCGTGTCCTCTGGCAGTTCTGCAGCCAGACTTCACAGTCAGACTCCGGGTAACGGCGGGTCCTGCTGGAGGCTGGGGGGGGGGGGGGGGGTGAGGCTCGGGCCTGCGGTTCTGGCTGCTGCAGTCGCCTGCACTCCTGCCCTCCCCTCTAACCCCTCCTCCTCGCCCCCTCCCACCTCTGCTCCCCGTCACAGCTGTGTCCGCCTCCCTTGCCAGGGCCCACCAGGTTAACCAGGCCCTGCCCACTCGGCTTAACCACCTCGTGTCCCTCTGTGAGGTCAGGTGAGTCACCGGGCAGGCGGACAGCACACGCCTGGGGTCACGCCGTGTCAGTACCTCATTCTGTGCTGGTGGTGGAGACAGCTGGTCTCCTGCCCTCGGGACAGAGGATCAGCGGACAGAGAGCCGCTCCCCCCTCTCAGGACAGAGGAGCTGGGGACAGAGAGTCACGCCACCCCCACCAACAGAGGATCTTGGGACAGAGAGCTGCCCCCCCACCCCCCGACCCCGACAGGCCACACCCCTGCCCACTGGCCACACCCCTACTCCCACAGGCCACAGGAGCCGCTGCTCAGAGCCGAAGGGCCACTTCTCTGCTCACAGTCAGCGAGAGGCTGCCAGGCGAGGACACCCCATGGGTGGGGCCATCGCCTCCTCCCTGGGCCCGTTTCCCCGAGCTGCTCGCCCAGCGCCTCTGGCAGCCTCCCCGCCACCTAATGCCGTTTGTGTCTCCATCAAGAGCCCCGCCCAGCCGGAGCTGGTGTGGCTCAGTGGCTAGAGCGTCGGCCTGCGGGCTGAAAGGTCCCGGGTTCGATTCCGGTCAAGGGCATGTACCTTGGCTGCAGGCACATCCCCAGCGAGGGGTGTGCAGGAGGCGGCTGATCGATGTCTCTCTCTCATCGATGTTTCTGACTCTCTATCCCTCTCCCTTCCTCTCTGTAAAAAATCAATACAATATTTTTTAAATAAATAAATAGTTTTAAAACCGATACATGTCCACCCAGATCCCAACACTGCCTTGTACCCAGGGGCCTGCAAGAGCTCGAGATGAGTGTCCGGAGGGAACAGCGTTGGAGGCTGTGGTGTGGGCCAGTCTGAGCTGCAGGGACCTAGATCGAGGCCGGCCTCCGGTCTGCGGTCGCACCCGCCTCACCCGACCTCACAACCACTCCCTGTGCCCAGGGCACGCACTCCCACCACCTCCCAGGCGGAGCCGGCATCGGCAGAGGGCTCCGTCCATGCGCCAGCTCGACGCTGTCTGGGGTGCCGCTGTCCGAAAACGGGAGGTTTTGACCACGGAATCGACACTTCAGATAGAATTCGCGTGAGGAGGCCTGAGCCGAGGTCGGAGCTCTGAAGGTGCCCACCACACGGACCGTCGGAGGCAAAGACGGACAATCTCCTGCCCCCCTTCCTCGGTGGGAAGGAGATGAACGACCCTCTCTCTCCCGAGCTTCCCATGCAGCCCGTGTTCATAAATATTCATTCCTTCTCTCCGACTGGAAGCATTAGGCCTTGTTACCTCGAGTGGAACTAACGGAAAATTAATGACGGCTTTCAGAAAAGGCAAGATTATGTACACAGAAGCAATTAAACACAAACCTATTAATTATTTAACAACTCGTTAGAGAGTGCGAGAGTTCGGCTTCGGGTCTCAGCTGCTCCCAGTTGCCCTGCCGAGTCAGGGATGCGCCCTCCTTTCCAGGCGAGGCTCTGGGACGCAGAGAGCCGGGCGCCTTCGCACCGACGGGCACCTTGGGACCAGGGGCCGAGGGGGGGAGGAGGGGGCGGTGGCAGAGACACTCCAGAGAGCCGAGCTGGGGACCAGCATAGCAAGGCTTTCCATCCCAAACCCGAGACGTGAAGTTTAATTTCGCGTTCGGAATACGGGCGGTGGGAAAACCAACGTTAGTGCGGCTTCCATTTCTGTGTGTGGGGGTGTACAGTGAGGACTTCTCCTGCAAAATGGGCTACATTAACTGTGGGTCCGTGTGTGTGTTACTTTAAAGACGTTTCATATACAGAATCCACAATTACGAAGCCATTGACGATTCTTCTCCGCTTACTCTACGTCACACAACCTCAAGCTTTCAGTCGAAAACACATGTGGCTGTAAACCTGAAGTTAATAGAATGTTGCGTGTCAACCGTCATTGGGGAGGGAATTAATTTTAAAAAGGAAAGAAAATATATGGCTATGGACTGGGTCACTTCTGTCAAATTGCACCGCCTATAGGCCAAAGCGTGGCATTGCATGCCAGCTCTATTAGACATTATAAATGCACCGAAAGGGTGAGCTTCTGGGGTCATGGAAGGACTATATCAAGTTGCCAGCACATTGGCGGATGGCTGGCGTTTGTGGGTTCTGTGGATGTCACGGTGCCCAGTGAGGCCTCTCTTCGACCCCCTCGCTCTCAGGCCATACTCTCCTCTGTGCAACCTCACCCTATGGCTTCCGCACGTTCTCTGCGCGGGTGACCCCAAACGCAGATCACACCTGGGCCTCTGCTCAGAGCTCCTGGTGCGTAGATACAACTGTCCACCCACCACCTCCGTGTGTGAGTAACGGACACGCAACCCCACGCTGATTCCGCTGGTATCTCAAAAACGCTTGTCTCCTCAGTTCTTGACCCAAACCTGGAGTTCATTCTGGACACCCCTCTCCTCGTCTTTTGTACCCCACATCCGACCCCCCGGGGTGTGCTGAAGGCCCTGCCTCTGCAATACACCAACACCTACCACTTTCCACCGCCCACATGGGCTGCCCTCTCCTTCGAGCCCCCGTGACCCCACACCAGCCCCACCTGCCTACCTGCTCGGGGCTCTCCCTCCTTCTCTCCTCTCCCCCTGCAGGCTGTTCACAGACAAGCGAGGGTAAGCCCCCTCAGAATGCAAATAATGTCACAGGACTCTCTGCCCAAAGACACACCCAGTCCTGTGCCATCCCCGAGTAAAAAAAGTCTGAGTTCTTTCCTGTCCATGGAAGGCCCTCAGCATCGGTCTCCACCACGGATCTGCTCATACCTCCTGCTACTCCCCCCTTTATGGCTAGGCCCCAGCCACATCCGTCCCCTGAACGTGCCCGGAGCTGTGCAGAGGGGCCTGGGAGCCTGGCCTCTGCCTGGGCCTCTGTTTCAACGTGACCTTGACAAAGGCAGGCCTTTCCTGGCGGCTCCTGGACTCCAGCCCCTTCCCTCCACCCCTCCACGGGACAGACTAGTTTTCTCTTCTTTTCAATCTCTGTGTCTGCCACACGTGCGATCCCGCATTCCCACATCCGGCCATTCCTTTACCTACAACAATGGGGGTGCGGGCTGCTTCGTTTCCGCGGGATTCCCTGCCCCTTAACAATGCCCCGCTGGGGAAGGCGCTCGGTAAATGCTCGGTCCGCCACAGAGCAGAGACTGAGCGCATTAAGATTACAAGCGGATGAATTATTAATTATTAGTGGATGGATTATCAATCAGTCCATAAAGGTTAATTGCTTTGTGAAGTGGAGGCAAGACAGTCTAACGCCACACAGCAAAGGGACAGAATTAAAAGGGGGGTTTCCTCTAGTGACTGGCTTTGAAAAGAGATCGAAGGACTAGATCGGAGGTGCAAATGGCCCCCCGGGGCACTCCCTCCGCACCTCCTCCTCGGTGGACCGAATCCCGTCGTGCCCGACTGCTCCCTGCCGGCCCCACCGCGGCCCCATCTTCCTCTGAGCATAGGTTCCGTCCTCTGGCTTCTCGGCTCGGGGTGCAGACCCTGGCCAGCAGCGTGGGCTCCGCTCGGAGCTGGAACTGCGGACACGTGACTGTGCCCAGACTCTCAGAGTCAGACCTGCAGGCGGACAGGGCCTCCGGGTGTCTGTGGGAGGGAGGCCAGGGGGAAGTGAGGCCGGGTTGGGGGGAGGCCAGGCGGGGGGGGAGGCCAGGCGGGGGGCGGGGGGAGGCCAAGTGGGGGGGAGGTCCAGTGGGGGGGAGGGCCGGTTGAGGAGCTCCCTCTGAGAGAGGAGGACCTGAGGAGCTGGAAGACGAGGAGGATCCTGGAACAGGAACAACACGTGAACAGCTGCCCCTTCCACCTTCCCCCTTCCCCCCTTCCCCACCCCCTCCCTCCTCCCCCTGCCTCCTCAGAGACAGAAGGGTAACCTGAAAGGCATTTTTTTTTTAGCAAAGAAAAGACCCCCAAGTTCCCAGATTAAGAAAAGATGGCGAAGCTGGAAGGGCTCCCGCAGCGCTGGCGATGGAAACAGAGCGGCGTTACCCGCACGGAGAGCACACGGGAGACGGAGAGAGGAGAGCGAGGGCGCCGAAAACGTCCACAGGATAAAGCCGGGGACCTCCGAGATCAGAGGACACGGGGAGCACAGGCCTCCGCCCCCGCAGGCCGCTGAGCAGTGGGCTGTGCGGGGGGAGGGGGGGGGGGCATCGCAGCGCCCACAGGCTGTCGAGTCAACATCACAGGCCACGCGGACGGTGCGCCCCCACCCCCCGGGGCCTGGCGCCCTTCCTTTCTCCCTCCGCCCCCCGCTCCACGCACGCACAACAGACATCGAACAGGAACGGAAAAGCGGCCGGAGAAATTCGGTGAAGCTCTCCCGCTGAAAACCACCTGGGCCTGGGGGACACGGCCCCGACATCACCTCCCCCCGGGAAGCCGAGCTCCTGGGGAAGCACAGGAAATCGTTGGAAGCCAACAGAGCAACAGGCGTTAACACGAGGGCGGGAGGTGCGGGAGGTGAGGCGGCTGCTCCCCTGCCCTCGCCAGTGCCACGGTGAGAGGTGAGTCTGACCATGAGATATGGGGACGGGAGGTCTGTGGCTTTGACCGCTGCACGTGGGCAAAGGACGAGGCCTCGGCCCCTGAGAGATGCGAGTGTCAAGACGAGACCCTCAAAAAGCTGGGCCCCCCGAGGACGACAGCCTCGAGGAAGGGAACAGGCAAGGGGGCTCCCGAGCAGACCGGGTGTCTCCCCCAAATGCACACGTGGAAACCTGTCCCCCAACACGATGGCAGCAGGAGGCGAGGCGTGTGCGAGGGCATTAGATCAGGAGGCGGGGCCCTTAGCAGCAGCTGGGTCTCCGTGTGGAGGACACCCCTCCCCTGCGGCCGGGTGAGGACACCGCGGGGAGCCGGCCGTCTCCGAACCAGGCCCAGGGCTCCCCCGGACGCCCCGTCGGCCACATCTGGATCTTGGACTCCCAGACCCACAGGAAGGCAGGCAGGCAGGGCTGGGCCCCGCAGGTATGGGAGATGATGTGGGGTCCGTGAGTGGGGCCGCATGAGGACTGGCTCCTGAGGTGTCTGGTTCATCCAGGACCTGGGAAGGAGGGAGCGTTTGGGGGAGGAGCTCGGAGGTTTGGGGAGAAGGTGTGAGGTGGTCCCTCCGGAAGGGGACGCTGGATGGATCGGGGACTGGTCCTGGTCTGATCTTGGCCCCACACAGAGGCCCCTGGAGGCTGAGGCTGTTAGTCCCGTTCCCTGGGCGCTCGCTGGGGTGCGTGGCTGGAGAGAGGGGGTCAGCCAGCCACGTGAGGGCTCCGGGAGGTGGCCGCACAGAGAACACGCATGTTCCCGCACACGGGGGGGATGTAGGACAGATAGAGCCCCCCCCCCCGCCCTCACTGAGTCTATGCCCACAGGGTTGGCCTGAGGGTGAGTGGGAAGAGGTGAGTCTGACCATGAGATATGGGGACGGGACGGCCCGCCGTGCTGTGACCGAGTGGCCCGCCATCCACCGCCTCCCCGAGGCCCAAGGGCCGACGCCGGGGAAACAGTGGCCACGCGTTCCCCGTGGGGACGCACTGGACACGTGAACCCTGGCCGTGGCAGCCCTGATGCCCCTCTGTCCGCAGAGACCGTGCAAGCGGCCGATCAGCCCGCGGGCTCCGGGGGCCCCCTGAGCTCCGGCCCCGGCCCTGCTGGGCACCCTCAGCGGCGGGGCTGCGGCCGGCTCCGTCCCCCCGTGGCCGCTGCCTGCCCGGCGCTGACTCGGTTCTGGCCCCCCCTCGCCGTGGGCGGCTGGTGAGAAGCGACCCGCCCCGTGGCCTGCAGAGCTCCGCACAGGCGCTGCGTGCACCGGGCATCACCCGTGGGCCCTTCACGCGGGGGCTGTCTCTGTCCCACCCGAAGGGCTTGTGCGGCTTCCTGCAGCTCTCGCCTGCGGTCTCCGCGGGAGGAGAGGGGACCCCGTGCCTCCCTCCCCCCGGCCAGGGCTCCGGCACCCGCAGGGCAGGCCCGCCGCTGGCCTCCATCCCATGCACAGCGCTGTGCTGCCACCGGGTTTCACACATGGTTCCAGCTGGGTCCGGACTCTGCTGCCCGCACCCCGGTCTCGTCCTGATGCTGAAACCCCCCACTGCTCCCTCTCCTCCTCCGGCCGCGCCCCTCTGCTGTCCGCCCCAGCACCTTCCTCCGGCCGCGCCCCTCTGCTGTCCGCCCCAGCGCCTTCCTCCGGCCGCGCCCCTCTGCTGTCCACCCCAGCGCCGTCCTCCGGCCGCGCCCCTCTGCTGTCCGCCCTAGCACCTTCCTCCGGCCGCGCCCCTCTGCTGTCCGCCCCAGCGCCGTCCTCGGGCTGCGCCCCTCTGCTGTCCGCCCCAGCACCTTCCTCCGGCCGCGCCCCTCTGCTGTCCGCCCCCAGGGCTGGGGCTGGCCTGGGGCCCGCACCGCTCTCCCCGCAGCCCACCCCATGGCCCGGCCCCGCCTGCCCGCCTGCTGCGCAGACGCCTGTCTCCGCCTGGATGTGATTTTCCGGATTCCGCCTCTGCCCGCCAACTCATCACTCAGGTTTAAGTGCTATTTGTTTAAAGATCGCCGTTGTCACTCACTCCGCCTCGTTTGCCTTCCAGCCTGGAGTTATTGTCCCGGTGCCAAGGGGCCGCTCCCCCGCCCGGCAGAGTTTCCGTTACTTTTACAGGCTCCACAGGCTCGGCTGGCTGAGCCAGGGCGGCTGTGAGCTGCCTGCGGGCTCACTGGACTCCCTGGGGCTGCCAGCCCAGCCCACCTCTCAGTCACATGCCCAGACCCCACCCTGTCAGTCACATGCCCAGACCCCACCCTCTCAGTCACAGGCCCAGACCCTACCCTGTCAGTCACAGGCCCAGCCCCTCCCCCTCTCAGCCACATGCCCAGCCCCACCCTGTCAGCACAGCCCAGACCCCATCCTCTCAGTCACAGGCCCAGACCCCACCTCTCAGTCACATGCCCAGACCCCACCCTCTCAGTCACAGGCCCAGCCCTCCCCTCTCAGTCACATGCCCAGACCCCACCCTCTCAGTCACAGGCCCAGCCCCCCCCCTCTCAGCCACATGCCCAGGACCCTCCCTCTCGGTCACATGCCCAGGACCCTCCCTCTCGGTCACATGCCCAGGACCCTGCCTCTCGGTCACATGCCCAGGCCCCTCCCCTCTTGGTCACATGCCTAGGTTCCAGAGACCAGGGCAGAGCAGGGGGCGTGTGGCCAGGAGGGCAGCAGCCATGAAAGCTGGTGTTCGGGGCAAAGGCACTTTCCTGGCCCTTGGAGTAGCCCCCCCAAGTGTAGAAGACCCCGCGGCCACGGGAGGAGGCCACGGGATGGCCCTGGCCTCGGAGGAGGGAGCTCAGGTTCCAGGCAGTGCCGGCTGGGCTCGGCCCCGGGCTGCGGAGCCGGATGTGACCGTGCCTACATGTCCACGCCCATGTCCACCTGCCACCTCCTCCTGGCAGGTCTCCATCGATCGTAACGCATACGCTTCCTTTTTCCTTACCCTCCCTACCCCGCACACATGTTCCTCCACATGCATGCTCCTGCACAAGCACATTCATGCATGCACATGTTCAGGTGAAAACACGTGGTCCTGCACAGGTAGACATGTGGTCATGCACAATTTGTTCACACTCGAACATGTGAACATGTGGTCTTGCACACATATGCAAACATGTGGTTGTGCACACACATGTTCATGCACACACACACACACGCACACACACACAAGTTTGTGCACACATTTTCCTGCACAAAATGCTATCCAGTTTGGGAGCCTCAAGCCAACTCATGTCACTTCTGTTTTCCAACGATAGGACTTGTTCTGGGCACAGCCACGCCCGGAGCAGAGGCGGGGAATGGCCAGCATTAGCTTAATGCTGCCTGCAAGCCCTGTACCCCACCGAGAAGATCGCCGAACCATCACCCCGAAACACTCTCCCTGGTCCCCACGGCAGCCGGGGCGGCTAATGGCTCCCGACCCTCACAGGGCGGCAAATTGCCCTCGAGGCACCGCTCTAATGGGCCTGTAATCGCGCAGGAAGCAGGGAAAGAGGGTCTCAGCCTGCCAGGAGGTGGATGGACCGGGTGGGGGTGCGGGTGGGGGGAATGGATGGACGAGGTGGGGGGTTGGGAGGGGGCCGGGAGAGCAGCCAGGTCTGACCACAGCTTGGAGGGAAGCTTCAGCAGCCCCGTAGGGTGCACATGATGGGAGCGGATGGGCAGGGAGCCCCGCTGGGCCCCCCGTGGAGGAAAAGGGGACCCGTGCTCACCTCCCCAGTGCAGGGGGGGGGGGGCCTGTGTGGCGGCCTTGCAAACGCAGAGGCCTGCCGTCTCCGCACAGGATGGCCTGACAAACCTGAACTGGGAAAGCAGGGATGCTGGTGGTCACGGATCGCCCCTGACAAGGTCACCTCTCCCTTGACGGAGCCTGTCGTCCTTCTGCCTCTCAGATGACGCCCTGGGGATGCCGCAGCAACTTGTAACTTCCCCCTCTCCGCCCCGAGGGGCCCAGCCCAGACCCTGGGCCGGGATGAGACCACAATCCCCTCCTTGTTACCGAGTTAGTTGTGGGCTGTGCACTAGCTATCCTGCACCACCTATAAGTAAAAGAAGAAAAGGTGCGTGTCCATCATTTTCCTTTCATCCAATCCCAGAGCTTTCCCGCGTTGCTTTCTCCCGCCTCCCTAGTCCGTCACCAGTGGAGTTCCTGTGACCCACGGGCGTCCCCTCCAGGGATTGTCGTGTATAAAACGAAGTGAAAACCGCCATTCTCACCAACACTGCTTGGCTCAGTGGATAGAGCGTCGGCCTGCGGACGGAAAGGTCCCAGGTTCGATTCCGGTCAAGGGCATGTACCTTGGCTGCGGGCACATCCCCGGTAGGAGGTGTGCAGGAGGCAGCTGATGGATGTTTCTCTCTCATCAATGTCCCCCTCCCCGCAGCCCGCCTGGGGGACCCCCAGCGCGGCTCCTGTGCGGGACCCTCCGGTGCAGGCGCAGCTGCGGGAGGCACTCGGGCTGTCTCGGCGCGGGGAGCGGAGCCCCGATGGACTGTCAGAAACTCCCAGCCACTGAGACGCGTGCACAGCTGTATTTTTAGAGCCTGTGGCTTCTCAGCCATCGTCGGCCGAGAGGGGAGCAGGGGACCTGTCTGTGCTACGGGGACAGCACAGGAGGAAGGGCAAGTGGGCATCGCCACAGCAATGCCCTCGGGCCGAAGCCAGGGGGCGGCACCCGGGAGCACCAGCAACTGACGCCAATCACCAGACATCGCGACAGCTGTCCCATTGAAGAGGGATGGGGAGCCAGGAGCTACAGTCTCCCCAGAGTGGGGTGTGCCTGGGAGTCTGTTCCGGGGGGAGGGGCAGAGGGCTGTCGGGGGAGGGTCTGCCAATGGGATGAGGGGTGTTCAGGAGGGAGGGAGAAAGGGAGGGTGCATGGGTGACGAGGAGAAGAAGAGCAGCACCTGCAGGCCGTGGGGTGACCCCTGGGGGAAGCGGCCCCCACGTGAACAATGGCATCATGGGAGACGGGGAGCAAAGACGAAGGGAGGACTCGGAGTGGGGAAAGGGAGGATGGGGAGACATGGTCCTTGGCCCATCGAGGCGGAAGCCTTGGGAGTTGGGGGGCAGGAGGAGGGGCTGGGATCAGAAGAGAGGTGGAGAGCGCACCTGGAGAGGGCAGGGGGGACAAGGGAGGGCAGCTGGTGAGGGACATCAGGTGAGACCCATCCGGACAGCCCCGGGCCGACTGTAGAGGAGGAGCAGACGGGGAGGCCAGGCCCTCACAGCATGTGCAAAGGTCCTGGGGCGGAGACGTGGAGGCCCGGAGAGGGGGTCCTACCGGAGCACCCAGCGATGCAGAGCGGCCCACCCTCCTGGCCCAGCTGTGGAAACGTGGAGGCCGGGGGGGCTGGGCTGACTCTAAGGGGCGGGGTCAGCCTCCGTCTCCCCCCCCCCCCCCGCCCCCGAACATCTCCGGGCCGGAGTGGTGCTCGCGCCCCGGGTGCAGCGCCCCTCGGTGTCATCAGTCATCTTTGCTGCCTAACAGACGGCCTCGGCTCAGCGCCCGAGCCCAGCGCCCGTGTGTCAGCTCCCGGTCCGCAGTCGGGAGGCCAGGCGGCACTGGGCTCCCTGCTCAGGGCCCTGCACGGGGATGGAGGGGGCTGTGCTCCCAGCCCAGGCGCCGGCAACCACTTCCAGACCATCCAGGCCCTTGGCAGCTGTTTGCAGGTAGAGGCCTAAGGACCCGCCCCCTTGCTGGTTGTCAGTCAAGTTCTTGGAGGACTAAGGACCCGCCCCCTTGCTGGCTGTCAGTCAAGTTCTTGGAGGACTAAGGACCCGCCCCCTTGCTGGCTGTCAGTCAAGTTCATGGAGGACTAAGCACGCCCCTTTTGTGGCTGTCAGTCAAGTTCATGGAGGACTAAGGGCCCGCCCCCTTGCTGGCTGTCAGTCAAGTTCATGGAGGACTAAGGGCCCGCCCCCTTGCTGGCACAAGTTTATAGAGGACTAAGGGCCCGCCCCCTTGCTGGCTGTCAGTCAAGTTCATGGAGGACTAAGGGCCCGCCCCCTTGCTGGCTGTCAGTCAAGTTCATGGAGGACTAAGGACCCGCCCCCTTGTTGGCTGTCAGTCAAGTTCATGGAGGACTAAGGGCCCGCCCCCTTGCTGGCTCTCAGTCAAGTTCATGGAGGACTAAGCACGCCCCTTTTGTGGCTGTCAATCAAGTTCATGGAGGACTAAGGGCCCGCCCCCTTGCTGGCTGTCAGTCAAGTTCATGGAGGACTAAGGACCTGCCCCCTTGCTGGCTCTCAGTCAAGTTCACTCTCAGTGCCTGGAAGCCCCCACAGCCCCCGCCCACGGCCTCTCCAGCAATAGAGACTCTGGCATCGTCTCCCTCTTAGCCCGAGTCTCTCAGCTGCTGTGTCAGGCTCAGCGAGGCATCTCCCACAAAGGCCCCTGTGCTGCTCACATGCCTCCGTCATGGGGCAGGCCCCGTCATGCTCACATGCTGGGGATTAAGCAGGCGTGTATGTCTGGGGTGGGGCACTCGGGGCCGGCTGAGTGGTCCTGGGAAGCAGACCACTCCGTCTGACGCCCCCCTCAGGGCTGTCTCTCAATGACGGCAAAGTCACCGTCCTCAGGGCCAGGCTGGGGGGCTAGGTGTGCAGAGCCGAATGGCTGGAGAGGTGGGGGTGGGCATGGGAGGGGCACGGTCAGGTTGCCGGGCAGAGAACGTGCGGTCAGGAGCTGCGGGCTCCCGGGACCCAGGGAAGAGGGGAGAGCTGGGAGTGGGGAGCGGATAGGGGTTGGGGGGGGACCCATCGCCACAGTGACTGTCATGGTCTCAGGACTGGAGGAGCCCCAAGAGCATACCCCCACTAGTAAGGACACCCTTCCCTCTCCCACTCCTCATGGAAACTCTCCCCTCCCCTCCTCGCCAGCGGTCTCCTGTGTTCAGGGGACCCCATACCTCCTTCCGGGGCGATGCCCGGGCCTCCCCGGAACCAGCCTCTGGGCCACCTGCACCTGAGCGTCCCCCCCTTCCACCGGGGTCACCAGGGGCTGGGGGCGTCGAGAGCACACCTGGCCCGGAGGTTGGGTGGCAGGGGGAGGACCGGGAGCCGCTCGGCGAGGGCCTCTTGAGCCCGGATGTGTGCGCGGCTCCGAGGGGGTCAGCACACAGCGTGTGGCGGCACCTGGCCTCTCCTGTCACGGCGGCTGATTGGGATCAATCACAGCTCCCCGAGGCACTGGCGCACGGCGGGAGGGCACGGGGCAGCTCTGCCACAGCTGCTCAGCCTGAGTCCGATCCCCCCGCCCCCCGCCCCCCGGGATGCGGCCACTTAGCCATGCCGGGCTCCCGGCCAGCTCTGCCTTCCTCTCTCCTGCTGCCCAGCTCCCCGGATACACTGGAGAGGTGTTTCAAGCCATGGCATCTGTGAAAACTGTGTTTTCAGCTGCAGGGCCTGGGGGGGGGGGGGGGGGGTCTGAGAGGCGGGGAGCAAGGAGAGCACAGGGCACTGTCTGCAAAAGGCACATGTGCGGTCCAGGCGGGAGATGTACATGGGCTGAGGGTCCAAACAGCCGAGCAGCCCCCTGGGGTTTTCAATGGTTGGGTATCGACCATGACCCAGAAGGTCACGGCTGGATGCCCAGTAGGGGGCGTGCAAGAGGCAGCTGATCCATGGTTCTCATCACTGATATGTCTCTGGTTCTCTCCCTCTCTCTGAAATCAATAAAAACACATTTAAAAAGGGGGGGGGGGTAGCATAGCAGGGGTGGTGTCTCTGCTGCCGGCTCTGGCCCTGGGCATCTCGGGGGCTCTCGCCAGCTGCGAGGCGGGAGGTTGGGGGGCTCCCTTCGCCTCTCTGCCTCTGGACGTGGTTATTATCACAGAGACCGTCTCAGTCCTCCTAGGCAAGATGGGGGGCACCAGGACAGCTCGACAGCACCACCGTCAACTGCCCGGCGCGGCCTCCCCAAGGGGCCTGCCGAAGAGCCCCCCAGAGCCGTGTGCTCCTGCAGCCGGAGGCAGGCACGGGTTCCTTCCTGCGTTTCTTCCAACCTGAACCCAAGGGACACCCCTGGCCTCCTATGCTCGTGGCGCCGAAACAACCAGGGCGGACAAGCTTTTCCAGCACGCAGGCCGCCTCAGGCAGGACGCGGGGGCCTGCTGCGCTGACGGGACTAAAGGGCTCTCGCGTCCCGTCCTTCACGAGCCATGGGCCCGGCCCCTGGGTACACAGTCAGGTGTGTGCGCCCACTCGTGGGGACCTGCAATCCAGGTCTGCCTCGCAGAACACGGACCTCAGATCGGGAGAGGGGAAGGGGGCTGTGCCATCACGGGCATCCTGACCCCTGTCTCTGCCTCTCAGCTGCCATGTGGAGGTGAATGGACAGCCACAGG
The DNA here is from genome assembly GCA_027563665.1 of Antrozous pallidus. Classification (NCBI taxonomy): domain Eukaryota; kingdom Metazoa; phylum Chordata; class Mammalia; order Chiroptera; family Vespertilionidae; genus Antrozous; species Antrozous pallidus. The sequence goes on from CM050508.1 coordinate 211,157,787, forward strand.
GTGTATGTATGTCCATAGATGACTGGATGTCCATAGGACGATTGGAGAGCCACAGGATGTATGGATATCATAGGTAGGATGATACCCATTGGATGCATGAATAATCAAGGATGGACTGATAGCTATAAAAGCAACCGATAGAGCCGAAACAGGTTTGGCTCAGTGGATAGAGCGTCGGACTGCGGACTGAAAGGTCCCGGGTTCGATTCCGGTCAAGGGCATGTACCTTGGCTGCGGGCACATCCCCAGTAGGGGGCGTGCAAGAGGCAGCTGATCGATGTTTCTCATCGATGTTTCTGACTTCCTATCCCTTCTCCCTTTCGCTCTGTAAAAAAAATCAATAAAATGTATTTTTTAAAAAAAAGTAACCGATAGATAGAATGGATGGGTAGCCATAAAACGAATGGATACCCATAGAATGGATAGTTAGCCAAAGGATGAATAGGTAACAATGGGATGGGTGGATGGCCATAGATGGATGGATAACATAGGACGCATGGATACCCATAGAAAGGTGAATATCATAGCATACATGGACACCCATAGGATGGATAGACGGGTGTCCATAGGGTGCATGGATTTCATAGATTGGATGACATAGGAAGTGTAGATGTCCATAAGAAAGACCGATACCCATAGGGCAAGTGGGTACTCATAGGATAAACCTAACCCATAGGATGGATGCATAGGCATAGGTGAGTGGAGATCACAGGGTGCATGGGTGTCCATAGAGTGGACGCTAGCAGAGGCCGGACAGCCCAGGAAGATGAATGGCATGCGCTGGCTGACACTCGGGCAGAACACTGCCATGCCTCTCGCTCAGTAGTTTTATTTGTCCTGGCCGATTGGGCATACTGTGTCACCCCCGCCCTCACTTGGCCCCGCCTCCCCCGCCCTGGCTCAGGGCAGGGCTCCTCCCCCAGGCTCCAGCTGCACTCTCCTCAGCCCAGGCCATCGGGCCACCTGCTTTGCTCTGTCCAGCCTCCTCACCCTCGCTCCTCTCTGGATAAGCTTGCACTTGACCTCCACGTCTCTGCCCTGGAGGCCGCCCCAGGTTCCTCTGGGAGGGGTGGTGTTCTTCCCTCTCTGTGAACGGGTAGTGCTTGCCACTGCGGACCCAGTTAGCTTTGCCTCTCTGATGAGGAACGGACATGCTCTGTGTATGTCTGCACCACGGCGATGCCTGGGGCTTGGCACAGAGTTGGGCCACAGTTTGGACCAATGGAGGATGGCTGGGAGGATGGGTGAGTGAATGGATGAATGCATTAATAGATGGGTAAAATAATAAATAGATGAATGGATGAGTGGGTGGGTGGGTGGGTGGGTGGATGGATGAATGAGTGCATGGGTAGATGGGTGGATGGGTGGATGGATGGAGGACACATGGATGGATGGATGGATGGATGGAGGATGGATAAATGGATGGATAAGTGGGTGAGTGGATGGATGGGTGGATGAGTGAATGGATGGATGAGTGGATGAGTGGATGGATGGGTAGATGGATGGATGGATGATAAATAAATGGATGGATAGATGGATGGATGGGTGGATGGATGAATGGGTAGACGGGTGGGTGAATGGATGGATGGATGAGTGGGTGGATGGGTAGGTGGATGGATGGATAGATGAGTGGATGGATGGATGATGAACAGATGACTGGATGGATGGATGGATGGATAAGCAGATGAGTGGATGGATGGGTGGATGAGTGAATGGATGGATGAGTGGATGAGTAAAGGATAAATGAATGAGTAAATGAATGGATGGATGGATGATAAATAAATGGATGGATAGATGGATGGATGGGTGGATGGATTAATGGATAGGTGGATGGGTGGGTGAATGAGTGGATGGATGGATGAGCGTATGGGTGATGAGTGGGTAGATGAATGGATGGATGGATGGATGAAGGTAAATGAATGGATGGGTAGAAGGACTAATTCTAACGCCACTAACCCTCTCATAAAGCAGGAGGAACAGGGGAGAGGATGACCAGCCTCTGCTATGGGATCCAAGGCCTCTCTGAGTCCCGGACTTCCCAGGCCTCAGGCCAGTCTGTTCCCCACACCAGCCGCCCTCCCCGCCCCCCCCCCCACCATGATGTTAGCCACTTCCCTGACCACTCACCTTGCTTCTCTACCACCAACCACGATCCTAACTCTGTCACTTCTGCTCAGCTGGACTCTTGGCACTGACCCCGTGGGCCTGACCCCGTCCACTGACCCCCTAATCAGAGCAGCTGGTCTTACATGTCAGGCCCAGACCACCCACGTCTGCCCAGAGCTTCAGCCCATTTTCCAAGGACGAGGCACTGGCTGGGCCTCTCAGCGATGAGGAGGAGGAGGAAGAACCAGTGAACAGGAGGCCACCATGCTGCCGCGTGAGCCCGCTGCTAGGGACAAAGTCCGCTGCCCTGTCGGGTGACTGAGGAGACGAGGTGATGCCTGAGACACGAGGGCAAGGACGCAGGGGAAATACTGGGAGGACACACTTGCCAAGTGCCTGGGAATGTCCCACCAGCACCTCCCACAGCTCCTCGGGCCGGAGCGTCACCCCCGTTTCACAGGGAGGACACTGAGGCTCCCGGCACCACGTGAAAGGCCCTGCAGCTAAAGGGGGGTCAGACGCCAGCCTGAGTTCAGGTCCCTCTGACTCTACCCCCTTCCTGAGCCGTGGCTGTGGCTGGGAGATAAATAAACGGGAAAGTGATGGGGGGGAGGGTACGGTGCAGAAGGCAGGGCGAGCCTAGCCCTTTGTCCCCAAGCACCCTCTCCCCCGTCTGGCAGAAACTACAGGGAACCTGCGCACAAGCCTCCAGTTCCGAGCCCTTTCCGGGGAGCAGCCCGGAGCTCGCTGAGCGGCAGATGCCGGGCTCCCTGCCCGCAGAGATGATGCTCGTGGCGGTGACAGCGACGAATAGCTTCTCTCTCCTGTCAGCCCGGGAAACCAGCGCACAGGGTCCGAGGGCCGTTAACCGCGCCTGGACCCAGCACACGGCGGGCGCCCGAGGCCCCCCGGGGCCGCCCGAAGGGGACCGGGGGTGCGCAGAGAACGTAGTCCCTATGGAAGGATGACGCTGCCGAACAGCTCAAAGTGTCCGGGCGGGACCCGCAGGGGACCCGGCGCCTCAGAGACACGGGATGGTTTCCGATCTGGGACCTGAACGGTCGCCGGACCGGGGCACCCAGCTGGGCGGGCGGGCGCCTCGTCACGGCTGTCGGAGGCATCACCTGCACACGTGCGTTCAGAGCACAAAGGAGATGGACTCCGACCCGTTGTTGTCTTTAAAGGCGCGGTAGGCAAGGCGCCCCCTAGTGTCTGCTCAGGAGAGACGATTCCCAAGGCCCACACCCACCGCCTTCCCAACCGGCACCACTCTCACCACCTGGCACTCCCACATACTGGGCACCGCCCTCCTCACCTGGCACCGCCCTCCACACCTGGCATCGCCCTCCACATCTGGCACTGCCTTCCTAAATGGGAGTGACCACTGCAGGGCACCCCCCCGCCCCCTCACCACCTCACCACACACTCACAGGTGCAGACCCTGAAGGATCCACAGGGAAGGAAGGAGGGGGCTGCAATCACCAGTGAGTGCATGGACGGGGGCACAACAGATCAATGTCTCTCTCTCCCTGTCCTCTCTCTCTCTCTCTCTCTCTCTCTCTCTCTCTCTCTCTCTGAAATCAACACATGAAATTTAAAATTGTTTAAAGTTGAACAGTTTGATCGGGTTACAGCTCAATGAGGAAGCAGCTCAGCTGCTCCTGACACCCTCTGAGCAGCCCCTGGAGGAGCTGAGTCCTATTTCAGCCCCCCGGGGACCAAGGCCTGGGCCAGGCCGCTCCGTCTCCAGAAACACAGGCTCCTGCCTCGGGGAGATGCGCCAGCCCATGCACCCACAACGCCCGCTCCACGGGTGCAGCCCGTGTCCACAGCTGAATGTTTGCATCCGCACCCTTCCTTCTTGGGCTTCCCAGATCCCAGGTGGGGAGTCCTGCTGAGGCAGCTGAATCCGCGGGGACCTTACAGGTCCCCAGGTGAGAAGGAGGGAGTAGATAGAGGCTGGGGCAGTGGGCTGCCTCCGCACCCCATCTTCTCACCGCTCTGTATGGACCACCGCAGGTGTCGACTCAAGGAGCCAGATCAAAAATTTAGGAAGCATTTTTACGAAAAATAAAACTCGAGTTCGGCGCCCATGTCTCCACTGTTCTCCTGCAGTGGAGCACGAAAGCCCGAGCCTCAGTAGCAAGTACTTTTTATCTCCAACGGCAGGGAGATTTAGGCGATTTGTGATTGGCGGGTTTCACACAAGAAAGGTTAGAACAGGGTCAGTTACAGTACAGGGAGCGGGAGGGAGATTTCAAATTCTGTTCCCAGTGCTGAGTGGCCCTGTGGGGACCCAGTTTCTGGCGTGCTGTGTTTGAAGCAGGATGTACTCGGGCAAGGGCGGGGCTGAGTGAATGTACAAAACAGCTTAAAGGGGGTTTCGGTGGTGGTGTCTGGTCTAAGCATGGTGAACCACATCCTTCTCTTCTATCCTCCTCCCCCCTCTGAGTCTGGCTATCACACCACCCTCTCTCCAAGCCGAGGAAGGAATGAAGGCCAGGCTGCTGGTCCATTGCACAGACGGGGGACCCCATGAGCGAGAAGTCGGAGAGAGAGCCGGCAACCACGTGCTTGTGTCCGTTTCAGAGGCAGGATGGGGGGTTGGGGAGGGGGTGAGAGAGGCTCTATTTGCTTCTCAGGCTGCTTCTCGGCCTTTCCCGCTGGGGAGCGCTTCCTGCCCTTTCCGGTGAAGCCCCGGACGGCCGCTGGCTCCGCGGGCCGCAGAGCCGGAGCCGGAGCCGGAGCCGGAGCCGCCCGAGGGGCCGGAGGGGCCGCAGCCGCGGGGGAGGCTCCGTAAGCGATGGCCTGCCGCCGCCTGGCAGTCTGTTTTCCCCAAACAGAAGTGACTGCGGCGAGCGGTTTTCATTATTGCTCGTAGATTGTTTAAATATTTCATCGGAGACGCCGTGTGAAGAGAGACAATAGCGGGCTGACACAAGATTTATTAGAGGAAGTTTGCACAAATATATTTGTCGGGAGCGAAATACGTTTGCAGAGATGAGTCCAGATGTGCGGTGATTAATAACGCGGCGGGCGTGCGGGCACTGGCCTCCTCCCCGCGGCCGCCCGGGGCCGAGTCGGGACAGACCGGGGGCTTCTCCAGCGCCAGGGCCTCCGCTCACACAGGGCCGCTGGCCCGACACAGCGGCAGGAACGCCCGTCCTCTTCCACCTCAAAAAGAAGTGCCAGACCGGCCGGCCTGCGGGGCTCAGGGACTGAGCGACGACCTTGAGCCAGGAGGTCAAGGGCACAGGCCCGGGTTGTGGGCTCGATCCCCAGCGTGGGGTGTGCAGGAGGCAGCCAATCCATGATTCTCTCTCATCATTGACATTTCTGTCTCTCTCTCCCTCTCCCTTCCTCTCTGTATAAAAAATCATAAAATTATGATATATATATATATATATATATTCCCTTCCTCTCTGAAATCAGTAATATATATGTGTAAATATTAAATATATTTTATTGATTTTTTTATTGGAAGAAGGGAAAGGAAGAAAGTCAGAACATCGATGAGAAATCATAATCAGCTGCCTCCTGCACACACCCCCCCCAACACACCCACACCACACTGGGGATGTGCCGCACAAGGGCCATTCATGCCCTTGACCGGAATCAAAACTGGGACCCTCAGTCACTAGGCCGAACGCTCTTATCCACTGAGCCACTACCGCTTCGGGTCAATAATGTATATATTTTTAAGTGCAGATCTTTGTGAACGCTGACTAAGTGATGGGCTCGGAGACAGGTGGCATAGAGGGTAGGGGAGTCGGGGTGGGGGGGTTTGGCGGGCGGGGCTCCTGAGGCTTGTAAGCGTGTCTTCGCTCCGGATAGGAGGAGCAGCAGAGACGGGGGCGGAGGGAGGGGGGGGGGGAGTCCTGGGACAGGCTCTCTGGCTCCTCCTCTCTTCAGCAGGGACCAGGCACCCAGCCCTAGACAGATGCTGGAGGCCGAGCCCGGTGTACAGTCTCTGGGAGTGAGACCTGAGGCAGCAGTGACCATGCAGCGATGCGCACACCCACGTCGGGCAGAAGAGGGTCTGCTTGCTTGTCCTCGGAGCTCGAGAAGCCCCCCGAGACGGCAGAGCCGGCTGGGTATCAGGAAGGGACAACATGGACAGACCCCCTGCACAGGGAGGGGTCCCCCAGGGGCATGGACAGACCCCCTGCACCTGGCAGTCCCCCCAGGGGCATGTACAGACCCCCTGCACCAGGAGGGGTCCCCCAGGGGGCATTGTACTCAGAACCACCCTGCAACAGGAGGGTCCCCCTGGGGCATGGACAGACCCCCCCTGCACCAGGAGGGGTCCCCCAGGGGCATGGACAGACCCCCTGTACTGGGAGGGGTCTTCTCAGGAGCAGAGACAGACCCCCTGCACCGGGTGGTCCCCCCCAGGATGGGCACCCCAACTCTTCTGAGGCTCTGGGGGCTCACACCCCTGTATATCTCTCCCCCTCCCCCCGCGCTGGCCTCTGCAGTGCCATCCATCTTCACGGGCAGCTGCTGGAGCAGCCCCCAGTTAATAAAGCTCTCAGTGGACAGGGTCAGCCTGCAGATGGAATCTCATCGCCCCCGGCGACTGGCTTGTTGAGAAGCCACAGCCTTGCCCATCTGCCCAGCGGTGACAAACGGCTCCCCCGTCACCTGCGAGGAGCTCTGCTGAGAGGCGCGTGTGCTCATGAAGACGCCCCGGGCCCTGGGCGGGGGTGGGCTGGGGGTGCTGCATCTGGGGCAGCGGTGGCCGTGGGGTCCCCCCCCCCGGCTCGTTGCCATGGAGAAGGAGTTGGATGGCTGCAAGGCTGTGTGTGCGATGTCTCCCCCGAGAGGCGCCAGGACAAGTGGGACAGGAAGTGGCGAGTGAAGGGCTCTGACCCTCCCACCGTCTGCGGAGTGACGGACGGGCCCCCGGCGTGGACAGCGGCGGCAACGTGAGGCGATCCGCTCGGAGACGCACAGCGCGGCCGCCGGCTCCCACACCGTCCCTGGCACAGAGGCCTGGCCTGAGGGGTCCGGAGAGAGTAACCACCACCCGCTGGCAGGGCCAAGGCCGCGCCTCTCCAGGGATCCTGGCACTTTCTATTCTTTTTATTTTTATTTTTATTTTATTGATATTGTATTGATTTCAGAAAGGAAGGGGGGAAAAAGAAAGAAAGGGAGAGGGAGAGAGAGAGAGAGAAACATCAATGAGAGAGAATCACTGATCAGCTGCCTTCTGCACGCCCCCTACTAGGGATCGACCCTGCCCCCCAGGCCCGCCCTGACCGAGAATCGAATTATGACCTCCTTGTTCATAAGTCAATGCTCAACCCACTGAGCCACACGGCCGGATGAGAGCACGCTTTTCAGAAGCAAACCACCCCCTGCAGAGCCCATACCCTCCCCCTGTCCCACCATCCTCACCAGGTAACTCCCCACCTGCCCCCTCCCCCCCAGCCCGGGCGGGAAGCCGAGGCTCAGGGGGGGCCGGAGGAGCAGACACAGGCGGGGTGGGCGCTCAGGGGTGACGCATCGGAAGCGGAGAAGGCGGATGGGATGTGGGAGCAGACACTCGGGGGGCAGGTGCTCAGTGTCTGTGGCCAGGAACTGGAGCCGAGAGATGTTGCTGGTCACCGTCAGAGGAGGAAGGTGCAAGCCCCGGAACGGTTGAGGAGAGCACACTCAGAACCGTTGCAGTGAGGCCGACGGCGCGGAGACAGGGCCAGCGCCCCTGGTGCTGAAAGTGCCCGTCCACTAACTGATCCAGAATAGCCCGAAATGTTCCCGCCGCCAACCACACTGCGCCGCCGCGGCCGGGTGGGGAAGCAGTCCCGCTGTCCATCAGCAGGGAGACGGAGGAATCCATCGCGGCCTGTTTTGACAGCAGCGGCGAGGAGAAAGCCTGCTTGCCGCGGTGAGTGATGCGGATTAACTCTCACGGATGGGCCTTAAATCACTAACAGTCAGGCAGGAAAGGAATGGACTCCGCGGATTTATCTTCTTACCTGACGTGTGAAAAAGTGCGGCAAACCAAACCTTCACTCTAGGACATCAGCAGTGTGAGAAGGGGGGGGTTGGCGGCTGGGAGGGGGCGCCGGGGCTCCTGGGCTCCGGCCAGGCCTGCGGGGTGCACAGGTGCACGGAACATCCGCCAAGCGGCACAGCGGGCGCACAGCGCGTGCAGGCTGCATCCCCTTCGAAGAGTTTACAGCAAACACTCCCGTAGTCTGCACGCAGGTGGCCCGGGGCGCTTCGCCGGGTTTCCGGAACAGAGCTCGCAGGGAAGGCAGCTCTATGCTGTCCATCTCTGAGCATCCGTTCAGCCAGGATCGCCCTTCTCCGGGACTCAGCTCCCCGGTTCAGAGGGATTTTTCTTGCCCGGCTGGCGTTGGCTCAGTGGATGAGCATCGACCTACAAACCAGCAGGTCACAGTTTGATTCCAGGTCAGAGCACATGGCTCAGTTGTGGGCTCCATTCCCTCTTGTGGGCTGTCAGGAGGCCCTGAGATCATTGTTCTCTCTAATTCTTGATGTTTTCTTTTTTTTTTTTAATATATTTTATGATTTATTACTGAGAGATGGGGGTAAGGATAGAAGTCAGAAACACATCGTTGAGAGAGAGGTCATCGATCAAGCCGACTCTGCACACCTCTACTGGATGTGCTAGCAGCAAGGTACATGCCTTGACAGGACACTCGACCCGGGGTACCGTTCAGTCCGCAGGTGACGCTCTAAATCCTCTGAGCCAACACCGGTTTCGGCATCATTGGTGTTTCTATCTCTATCCCTCTCCCTTCCTATCTGAAATCAATAAAAATGTATTTAAAAAAAAAAAAAAACAACAAGAGGGAATTTTCTTTCCTTGTCTGAATTCGGTGGTGATGAGTCCAGACTCTGTCAATGAAGCACAAGGTCGGTGGCAGCTGCCCCACGGCACTGTCACACCATCGCTGGGCAAAATCGCTCAACCAAGAATCAAGCACAATCGCTGATGCTTGGAGCTGGTATTTCCTGGCTACTCCGTAGCCATGACCAGGACTATGCTGTCACTATTACTTCGGAGAGCCAGGGTAGCGGCTCTTAGCGCACATGGGAATGTTGTTAGTATATCACCAACAGGATCCCCGTGCGGTAGAGAGGGCCTGGAAAGGCACATGAGCATTTCTTTAGTCACTGTCAGCTGAACCCAGTGGCGTGGGCAGAGCCACGTCCTGGAAACACACCTTGCCGGAGGCAGGTATGTTGTCAGCCTGACCTTCAGCTCAGGCGCCCGGGGGTGGGTTCTTATTCGTTAAATGTAACACGCACCAGGAGACAAACAGGAGTATATGGGCCCACACAGCAGTGATGATTACAAAGAGCCACAAGAATGCAACTTATCTTCCTCTACGTCTTGTTCCTCTTTAGTAAAACTTCTGGATTTTTGCTGTATAAAATAAACACGCTGTATCAGAACAGATGTCCCACAGAGTCCCAGCTTTTTTCCTTCTATCTCTGTGTCTATCTCTCTCATTTTCTCAATCCCCAGCCACCCCTACTCAGGAACTGAACCTCTCTCGAGCCGTGCTGGATGCAGAAAAGAGAGAAATATAGTATAATATAATATAGTTGATATTATACCTATCTTACATATATTGTTATTACTTTAGATTTTACTAATGTATACTATAGAATTTTACGTATAATATAATATAGTATTATATTATACTATCTACATATATAAAAGGACTAGGAGCCCAGTGACTGAAATTCATGCACTGGGGATGGGTGATCCCTCAGCCCAACCTGTCCCCTCACACATACTGGGAGCCCTCAGGGGATGTCCTACTAAGCACTCACCCTAGCCTGCCCAAGGCCTAAAGCCTCTGGCAGAGCCTTTAGGCCTTGGGAAGCCAGCCATCACCCTGCAATGGGGCCCATGACTGGCTCCATCCCAGCCACACCCCCTCCCCTACCCCATCCCCTCCAGGCCCAGGCCTTTCGCCTCAGCCAGCTCGAACCTGGCTAGCATGGGCCTCAGCCATGCCCTCCCAGCCCAGGCCTTCTCCCGTGGCCAGTGAACGCTGGCTGCCTCGACCCTCCCCCCCAGCCCTGGCCACCTCGGCCCCGCCCTCCGCTCCTGATTGGCTGGTGGGCGTGGCTGGTGGGTGTAGTGAAGGTGCAGTAGATTTTCATATTACTCTTTTATTAGATAGGATAAGTGACCTACTATCCATCCATCCAACCAACTGACTGGCCGGCTGGCAATGCTATATAATAAAAGGCTAATATGCAATTGTCCCCATGACTAGGAGTTTGGGAGTTCAACCAGTGGGTGGAGCCAGATGGCCAACCACCCATGACCCCTCCCCCTGGCCGGCCTACTCCTGATTGACCCCAATCGGGGCAGGCTGGCCGGACATCACCTGTGTGCAAATTCATGCACCAGGCCTCTAGTTAGTAATATATAGTTCCTGTTCTTATTAAGGCATTTAGGATATTACACAATCTGTCTAAGAAAAGCTAATGACTAGCTCAGCTACAAGCACCATGCATGGTCCCTACATGGACAAGCCCAAGGCTACAGTCCCTCTAAGTGAACCTGTCTTTTCGCCTGCTCATCTATAAACTGCTAAGGTGCAGCCCCCAGATCCCACACCAGGGCTGGCCCTCAGCAGGCACCCCAAAATCAGTTGCACGGGGCTCAGGTGTCTGTGCCCGGATGCGCGGTTGTAATGGGGAGGAAGGGACTCACTCATACACCCCTCTTCCTGTGTTCTTGCTTTCAGGTGGAGACGCCACCTGCCACTTACCGCTTCGACTGGTGAAAAGCTAAGGACATTCATTGAAGACCTCTTTTTCTCACGTCCTCCTTCGACACAGAAAGACAGAAGACGCGGAGATTTCAGACGGTGGGCCGTTCTCAATCCCTCACCTTCAACGCAGGCTCCTGGCTAAGCGGCAGGCGGGCGGACGGCAAATCTAAATGTTAAGATGTGCGCTCTGCAAGGATATTGGCTCCACAGAAAATGTCCTTGCCTGTGGCCTTGAGGGGTGCTGCATTTATGCCACGCCTCTCACACGTATCTCCACGTCTGGCTCCCTCAGAATGCCCGACACATTGTAGCCCCCGGGGCCACGATTCAGTTCATTGTCAGAATCCGCCCGGCTGGCGGAGCTCAGGCGCTGAGCATCGACCTATGAACCAGGAGGTCACGGTTCGATTCTCGGTGAGGGCACCCCGCCCGGGTTGGGGGCTCCATCCCCGGTGGAGGGAGAACAGGAGGCAGCCCATCCATGACTCGCTCTCTCGTCACTGATGTTTCTTTCGCCCTCTCCCTTCCTCTCTGGAATCAACAAGAATGTGTATAAATCAAGATAAGAATCCGTGTCTGCCCCTGGGGTGCGTACCAGCTGGAGGGGCAAGTCGGTGCCCCCCGCAGACCGCATTGGCGTGAACAGGGGACTGAGGACCGAAGGAGCCTGTGAACTCAGAGCAAATCGGTACTGGCGCTTGTCGTCTGGAGAAGAGAGAGAAACCCACAGGCAGCCGCTCTGCTCTCTAAACGGCGCACGCCTCTCTGGAGAGAATGTATATCCAGCCGTCAGCATCCGGCGCGGAGTCAGGCTGCTCGGCTGATCCCTGTCTCCACCGGGTAGGAGCGCATCATCTCCGAGTCCTTCTCTGCCCGGTGAGAGCGCCGACGCGTCTACCTCCTCGGGGGCGGAGGGCGCGCAGGGGCGGCTCTCTGCCCACGGGGGGCGCCATCCACGTGGCCGCGGCGATCCGGCAAAGGCCGCCTGAACGCTGCCACGACCTTGGCGTAACGCAGGTTGGCAACGTGCAGTGGAGAGGTTTCCAAATGGCCGTCCCCATGGAGGTGTCCGTACGAGGAGGGACGGGAACGGAGAAGTCGACCGGGCGCCGTGCCTGCCACGACGCCAGGGGTCAGAGTGCCAGGGGCTGATCCTCTGAACCCCAGCGGGACGGTGCCCGCGTGGGCAGATGTTTCTAAGATACGTTTGTATTGGTTTTTAGAGAGAGGGGAGGGGAATGGGAGGGAGAGAGAGAAACATCAGTGATGAGAGAGAATGGCGGATCGGCCGCCTCCCACACACCCCTCACTGGGGATCGAGCCCGCAGCCCAGGTATGTGCCCTCTGTGGGCATCGAACCTGCAACCTCTGGGTACCCGGGCGATGCGCAACCGCTGAGCCACGCCGGCCAGGGCTGGGCAGGAGGGTCTTTGTGGGGGTGCAGCCACAGGGAGGCCGGGCGAACGGCTTCCTGCCGGGGGCAGTCCACAAAACGGAACAGGACAGGACGCAGCACCAAGGGCCTGTTGGCTGCGGGCGTTTGGGGAGCAGCTTCGAATAGGTCACCGTATGTGGACGCGCAGTGGCGAAACGCCGCGCTCGGACGCAGGGTGACACGGAGTGTCACGCAGACTCGGTGACGCGTGAAGCCATGGACCCGTGATGGAAGGAGAGACGCGGACACGTCAGTGAGAGCAGCTCCGAGCAGTCGGGTCCCAGCGGCGTCTCTTTATTCGTTATCGGGGCCGCCTGCATTTCTAGATTTTTTTCTGCAACGAGTGGACGTTACTTTTACAATCAGAGGAAGGGTTGTGTTTTTTTTTTTTTTTCACTCTTACCCCAGGATGCGTTTTTATTTATTTTAGAGAGAAAAAGAAAGAAGAGAGAGAGAGAGAGTTAGAGAGAGAGAGAGAGAGAGAGAGAGAGAGAGAAACATTGATGTGAGAAACATCGATCGGTTGCCTCCCACACGAACCCTGACCGGAAATCGAACCCACAGCCTCGTGGTGATGCGCCAACCATCGGCGCCCCCACCGGGTGAGGAGCATCTGTGTGGACGCACGGAAACAGCTCACAAGGCCATGGAGAGAGGGCGGGGCCGGCACGGAGGGGGTGGGGCTGTCGGCAGCAATCACAGGGGGGAGGGGGGCTGGTCCCTGAGGCGGAGAGCGAAGGTGGAGCTCAGGTGTGCACGGACTCGGTGAGCAAAGAGCAGCTCCCCCACTGTGCGAGGTCCCAACCACGGAGCCCGTGGGAGCCTGTGGGAGCCCGGGGAGCCGGCGGAGCCGGGGAGCCTGTGGGAGCCCATGGAGCCTGTGAGAGCTTATGGGGACCCTGGGAAACAGTGGGAGCCTGTGGGAGGCAGTGGGGATCCCGTGGGGAGGCACTGGGGGCAGCCGCATTCCCAAACGCTGCGCCACAAACACCAAGTAGTCCTGAGGCCGTCGCCCGCCCTTATTCTAGCTCCGCGTCTCCCTGTTTGCTGACTTGAAAACTGTAAGCCTATTATTAATTCATGAAGAAACATAATTTCATGCAAAATCATGTGTCTACCCTCCTCTGTGAGGTTGGGGCGATGCGGCAGTGAGAGCCGCAGGGTGAGCTCGTGCTCCCGGTGAGGGTGGCTTCATTGCCCTCCGGTGGCACGCGGGGCCTGACCGATGACCGGCAGGGTTATGGGGCGCGGGTCTGCTCTGTCTGAAGCAGGTGCCTGGGGAAGGGAGCCAGGAGAGGGAGACGCTGGGGGGGACCCACTGTGTCCGCTCTCCATTCCGGCGGAGTGATGAGAGGCTCCGCGTGGTAGGATTGCGGCTGCTGAAGAGGCTGGAGGTTCAGCTCCTGACGCTATCGGGAATGGGCGTGCAGAGGGGTTGGAGGGGAGGAGGAAGCGTTGTGCATTTCTCATCTACGTAGAAAAAGCGGGAGACTTTGCGGGGACGGAGGAGCTGCTGGGAAGAACCAGGCAGGAAACGAGCCCAAGACGACCCCATCCCCATGCCAGGGCCCCTCACTGTGCCCTGGTACCTTCCGGGACATCCTGGGCACCCTTCCCGGGACCTCCTCTGGCGTCCTGGCCCAGGGTGCGGGGAGACAGGTCACCTCCCAGCCCTGCACAGGCCCCCCGGCACCAGCTGGCCACATGGGCATGTCAGGGCGGGAATGAAACGCTCAGGTTTCAGGCCTGGGGCCATCGGCGCCACATTTCCGGGGCGACACGGGCTGCCCTCCCTTCCCCCGCTGGACTCGGACGTGGCAGGGAGGGCGGAGGGCAGCTAGGGGGCCAGGGCGGCCGTGGGCAGCAGCGGAGGGAACAGGAGGGGCAGGAGAAGCAGGCGGCCTGCCTGCGGCACAGCCTGGACCGGCTCTCTCCCTGCTCCTGACGGCTCTCCCCCGGGGTGCCCAGTGCCCAGGCATAGCTCCCGTCTTGCTCCTTCGATGCCAATGTAAGAGCTGCCCAGAGGCCTCGGGTTCTGGTGAGACTTGCCGGTGTCCCTTCTCTTCTGTTCCCCCTGTGGGGGCGCCACCCTGCATGACACTTGGGCATCTCTAAATTCTGTGCCGGGATGAATCAGGGCACCTGGGAGGAAAACCGGGGGGTCTTGGAGAAAACCACATTCACGGAGAGGCTGGATCTGTTATCAGCTTGGCTTCGCTTGGCCTCAGGTGTGGAGAGAGGGCCTTAGTGTAAAATGCGGGCTTGCCCCGGGAATGGGGGGACGAACAGGGCCTGGGCTCACCCAAACTGCTTTGATCCTAATGTTGGAGAGACCCCTTTGTATTGTGGGATATAAATAAACGCCAGCTTCGCGGGCGTTTTGGTTTGGAGATTCCGTCTTCTCCATCAGGGAGGCAGAACAGGTTTTACCAACCAGGCCCTGCCTTTAATATTTCCTGTGTCTTTCTCTTTTATTCTTCATTTTTCTTAATCCTTAGCTCCTCCACTCAGAAACGGAACCCAGTCTCTCTCCACACTGGACATAGGAGAGAGAGAGGAAAAAACACCCTCAGTACACTCCCCCTCCACACACACACACACACCTGTCTCCCTGCCGTGGGCCCATGTCCCTGAGCCGGTCACGTGGCCCCGGGGACCGGTAGGCTCAGCCCGTTCCCTCAAGCCAGGCAGAACCGGGGTCAAGAGAAGGGCATTCCCCCGGGGGGTCGGGGGGAGGGCGCCCCCTGCCCCCCGGGGCCCAGGAAAGGCCACGGGAAGGCGGAGCGCCTTATAATTAATCTTTGGTTCTAAATTCTTAGGAAAATGTCAGGATGCGGGAGAGACCGTTTATTTAAAGAAATGCAACGCTACACTGTAAATGTGATCCGGGAAGATAATTAAATAAGAATCAGAAAGACAAACTCCGAGGATGCTCGTGGGCCACGCAGTTTAAACAGGAACACGAGGGCGCTGGCCCGGGCCATCTGTCACGCAGCGCGGCCCCCGGACGCCACCCTCCCCCGTCTCTCCCTCTACCTCACCTCCCTCCATCACCACCACCAGCCCCGCCCCCCCACCCCCCACCCCAGCCCAACTCGACCCTTCGGAGTGGCAGCCGCTGCGGGCGGGGACCTCGGAGCAGCCGCGGGGACCTCGGCCCCGCAACAGGGTCAGCACGAAGCCAGTGTATCTGCGCTGAGTCCACTGACGACCCTCAACCGGCGCTCTGGACAAAGCCGAGGAAGCGGGGGAGACAGAAATTCGGGAAGGCGCCGTGTGCGCACGGCAGGCTCTCTGTGTTAGAAGTGGCTGAAACAAGAGGAAAACGGGATGACTGGGTCAGCACCGTCACCTCATGCGGCCGGGCCGTGTCCCCTGCTGGAAGGTGGCCAACACTCCCCGGGCCTGGCCCCCCCACTGCGGTCCCTCATTCCCCCCAGACGACCAGCTGGGCCCGCACCTGCCGGCTTTCCCGCGTGAAGGCAGCGGGGCTCAGAGGCGAGGCCCAGACATGAGGTGGTCTTACAGCTGGGCCACCTCATGTCTGAAGAGAGATGGCCACCACCTCATGTCTAAAGGAGGACGTGAATCTGGGGGACACTACAGGCCCCAGCACACGCCCGGTAGTGTCCCCCAATCCACGTCCTCGCAGAACCCCAGGGGGGTGGCCGTATCGTAAGAGAGTCCGCAGAGCGTGGCTGGTGAGAGGGACTTATCTGCCAGACGGAGCCTTCCTCGGACCGGCGCCCGGGCTGTGTGGCCCCGACCGGTCTCACCACGGGGCCTCCCCGCGCCTCCCACCGTGACGAGGAGGTCCCACCGAACCCGCAACTGCTGCCCGCTGCGTGCTGGGGGTGGACTCCTGTCTCTGCTTAGGGAACTCAACCGCTGACCTGCGATGCTGCGGGGGGGACCAGGCCTTCCACATTCGCTGCAGCCCGGGGGCGGACAGAAGGCGATGTCAATCAATAAGCTGGTGATCACCCTCGATTCTCTTGGCAACCACACCCCCGACGGCGGCCGCAAGACCCTGAGCTGCCCCCCGGACGAAGGTGCCAGAGGGAGCTGCTCTGAGATGGGTGCCCGGGGCCTCGCCCCTGCTGCCAGGCCTTCGGCTTAGTCATCCTCCAGACGTCTCCGCCCGCCTCCCATTTGGTGTATCTCTGGTGCTTCCTCTTCCTTCGATGAACTTTTCCTTCACCTGATTTCTCTGTCCGTGTGTGTGTGTGTGTGTGTGTGTGTGTGTGTGTACATGCGGCCTGTGCCTACTGTGAAAAAAATACATATTTCTAAGAACCCCTAAACTTTCTAACTTGAACCATAAAGAGTTTGGAATAGACCATGAATAGTGATGGTGATGATGATGGTGTTGATGGTGATAATTAGTGATGCTGATGGTGACAATGATGGCAATGATGGTAATGATGATGGTGGTGATGGTGATGATGGTGATGATGATGATGGTGATGGTGATGATGGTGATGATGATATGGTGATGGAAGTGATATTTGTGATGAAAATTACGGTGATGTTGATAATAGTGATGATGTTGGCAATGATGATGGTGTTGATGATGATGAGGGTGATAGTAATAAAGATAGTGGCGATGATGGTGACAATGGTAATAATGGTGGTTATGATGGTGAAGATGATGGTGATAACAGCGACGAAGATGGTGATTGTGGTGGTGATGGTTGGGATGATGGTGGGTGTGGTGGTGAAGATGGTGGTGATGGTGATGGTGAATGTGGTGATGAAGATGGTGAGAGTGTGATGGTGGTGATGAAGATAGTGGTGGTGATGGTTGGGATGATGAAGATCATGATGATAATGAAGATGGTGATGATAGTGATGGTGGGTGTGGTGATGAAGATGGTGATGGTGGTGATGGTGAATGTGGTGATGAAGATGGCGATGATAATGAAGATGGTGGTGATGGTGAGTGTGATGATGAAGATGGTGATGGTAGTGATGGTGGGTGTGGTGATGAAGATGGTGGTGGTGGTGATGGTGAATGTGGTGATGAAGATGGCGATGATAATGAAGATGGTGGTGATGGTGAGTGTGATGATGAAGATGGTGATGGTAGTGGAAATGATGGTGGTGGTGTGTTCGCTAACATCTGAGCAGGGCCCTTCCCATGCCTCGTCTCACCACCCAGGACGCAGACCCCAGAACCAGCCCCGCTTGCAACTGAGACCCGAGCGCTCAGGACGTCTCCTCAGGGCCACGCCGCCCGGCCCAGCACGACCAGCTCTGAGCCGCGGTGGCTCATGGACGAGACGAAGAAAAACCCAAGTGCCCTTTGAAGAAGTGCTGGCACTTAGGCCAGAATGCCTGCCCTTGGGGGTGTTGCCCATTGGGGTAAGGGAGTCCCCACGAGAAGCCACAGGTGGGAAAGGAAGGGGAGTGGTTTGGGGAGAAGCATGAGAGGTAAGGACCCCAGGGAGCTGCCTCCAAGGTGGACCCAATGGAGACCAGCTGATGGGAGGCAGACGGGACACCAGCGTCCGGGGAGGGTCCAGCCTTTTCCAAACCCCACCCCACCCCTGGCTCAGGGAGGGCACCCCGCTGCAGCCCAGGATGCCCTCGAGGCTGGCAACTGGACAGAGGGTCCCCTAGGGTCAATGGTGATGGTGATGATGGTGATGGTGGTGATGGTGATGGTGGTGATGGTGGTGATTGTGATGATGGTGGTGATGGTGGTGATGGTGGTGATGGTGATGATGGTGGTGAGTGATGTGGGTGAGGATGGTGGTGGAGGTGATGGTGGTGATTGTGATGATGGTAATGATGGTGGTGATGGTGGTGGTGGTGATGGTGTTGGTGGTGTTGGTGGTGATGGTGATGATGGTGGTGATGGTGATGATGGTGGTGTTGGTGGTGATGGTGATAGTGGTGATGGTGATGGTGGTGCTGATGATGGTGATGGTGGTGTGGTGATGGTGGTGATGATGATGGTGATGGTGGTGATGGTGATGATGGTGATGGTGGTGATGGTGATGATGGTGATGGTGGTGATGGTGATGGTGGTGATGATGATGATGGTGGTGATGGTGGTGATGGTGAGGGTGATGATGATGATGGTGGGGATGTTGGTGATGGTGGTGATGGTGGTGATGGTGGTGGTGGTGGTGATGGTGATGGTGGTGATGGTGATGGTGGTGGTGGTGATGGTGATGATGGTGGTGATGGTGATTGTGGTGATGGTGGTGATGGTGGGTGTGGACAGGAAGTTGTGTCTGTGCCGCTGGCCCCTGCATTCCCCGGATGGAGCACCTGCAGAGGCGTCATCACCCACCAGCTAGAGAAGCTCGCTCCCCACAACACGGGGATGCCCGCCTGCTCGGCAATCCTCCCACTGGGCAGTGGGCGGCCGGCACCCCTAGCGATTGAGCACTTGTCACTAGGCGGCCGGCCCTCTCCCGAGGAAGGGACGCCCGTGCAGTGAAGGCAGACGGACCGCAATCCGATGTCCCCGCAGCCCCCGCCCGCAGGCTCACGACTCGACAACCACCCGCGCACGCCGTCCAGCTCACAGACTCCCCACTGATCGGCCCGACCTCCCATCTGAGGCTCTGAAAGTGTGTTTCCCTCCTAACAGGCCCGCCAGCGTTATAGACGAGCAGCTCAGTGCGATCGGGGAGCAGAGCGGACACACTAAGGGGGGCATTAGCTCCTCACACTCACCGATGCCAGGCCCCTCCGAGCCGGGAACGCAATCGGTTTCCACCCTCTGGCCGCAGCCTGACCACGCAGCCCACCCCCCCACAGGGAGGGGAATGTGGGGCGGGGAGGTGGGAATGGTTAAGAGGTGGGAGGGGGGCTCTCCTTCCTGGCTCCTTCCACAGGGGAACCCTCAAAGGCCAGACCCTCCTTCTTTTAAAACAAAATATTTTTTTCAGAGAGGAAGGGAGAGAGGAAGACAGAGAGTAGAGAGGAGATCGAGGATGAGAGAGAGAGAGATAGAGGAGAGAGAGAGAGAGAGATGATGAGAGCGAATGATGGACTGGCTGCCTCCTGCACACCCCACACTGGGGATGGAGCCTACAGCCTGGGTCTGTGCCCCGACCGGGAATCGAACCAGAGACCTCCTGGTTCCTAGGTCGATGCTCACCACTGAGCCACACCAACTGGCCAGACCCCCTTGTCTGGATGCTGTCAGGAAGCTGAGTCCATCCCGTCAGCCCCAAGGCTCCCCCTCTGTTGACCCGTCCTCCCCGGCCCCTCAGGTCTGCACTGTGACCAAGAACCTTCCATTCCACTTCCAGCCAGATGCCCCTCCCTCGCCTCTTCCTGCCTCCTTCACCGGGGTCTCCCGCCTGTGTCCCCCCTGGCCCCCAGCTCCCCTGCCTGGATCTGGGGCGTCCCTCTTACTCCCTTCGTCTTGCAGGACTCTGTCTCAGCTCCAAAGCTAATGGGCTCCCCCCAGGAATCAGCTGAACCCCTGGGCCCCCACCCGCTGTGGTGGGTGAAACAGCGGCACCCGAAGAGCTATGCCCTCGCCCCATTCTTCCCCTCCCGCCGGCCTCCCTGGGCCTCCCAGACAGCCCAGCGGCGGGGCGACAGCGAACTGCACCCATCACAGCTCCAGCCGGTCCCTTGGATCAAGAAAACATGGGCCGAGGGAGGGGGGAGGCCCCGCCGCCCTTCATTTCCATAAGCAAATGTTTGCGTGTCATTCCACCCTCCCTTTCCGCTCCCTCCCCTTCTTCCTTCTATTTGAGCAAAATGTGTTCACGCCCCTCTCCCCCCAGGCCCAGCGGGGACAGGGAGGGGCTGGCAACATCGGTGTAACATTGTGGCGCGAGAAGGCAACATTGTGTCTGTTTGCCTAACGGGGTATCGATTTCCCCTGGAAAGGAAATGTCACCTCCATGGAATGTGAGATGTCGTGTGGGAGCCCGCCCTGACAGGTGCCTCTGGGGACAGCTTAGCCTGGCCACCCCGAGTGTCAGCCACAGTGTGGGGCGCGGGAGAGACGGATCCCAGGCGTCCGGCTCCTGCCTCGTCCGCCGCCGGGTCCGGGCCGTCCGGACGCTGCTCACAAACACGGCCCGCGGAGGGATTTACAGCTTCCCCGGGATAAACAGTGTCTGTGACACGGCGGGGCACGGAGAGACGCAAGGGAACAGCCCGGCATCTCCAAAATAAAAGCCTGTTCCCTCCACAGACCCCGAGGCCACGGCTGCTGCCGAAGAGGCTGCGCCAGCGGACACAGGTGAGGATAAGGGCCAGAGGCAAGGCCGGGCTGGCTCCCCGGGTGCGGGTGAGAGGCAGGTGACGGAGGGAGGGAGGGGGGTGATGAAGGGAAGGACGCGGATGACGAAGGGAAGGAGGAAGGTGATGGAGGGAAGGCAACATTGTGTCTGTTTGCCTAACGGGGTATTGATTTCCCCTGGAAAGAAATGGGGGTGATGGAGGGAAGGAGGGGGTGACAGAGGGAAGGAGGGAGGTGATGGAGGGAAGGAGGGGGTGATGGAGGGAGGAGGGGTGATAAAGGGAAGGAGGGAGGTGACGGGAGGGAAGGAGGGAGGTGATGGAGGGAAGGAGGGGGTGTTGGAGGGAAGGAGGGGGGTGACGGAAGGGAGGGAGGGAGGTGATGGAGGGAAGGAGGGAGGTGATGGAGGGAAGGAGGGAGGTGAGGAGGGAAGGAGGCAGGTGAGGGAGGGAGGGAGGCAGGTGAGGAGGGAGGGAGGGCGCGCTGGTGTGGCCTGCACTCTGGCACCGAGTTGGGCTCACACAGGGGCTCCGCACAGTGGGGCTGCCGAGGAAGAACCGCCCGTCTCATGTGCCCTCCTCCCCTCCCAATGCAGCTGCCACCAGAGGCAGCTTTGTTCCAATCCTCACCCACTTTCAGACACAGAGAGAGACAGACAGAGAGACAGAGACAGAGACAGAGACAGGGAGACAGAGTCAGAGACAGAGAGACAGAGTCAGAGACAGAGAAGCAGAGAGAGAGAGACAGAGAGACAGAGAGACAAAGACAGTGAGGCAGAGAGAGAGAGAGAGAGAGAGAGAGAGAGAGAGAGAGAGAGGCATCGCCTCTCAAAAGAATCGCCCCCTGGGGACCGCACGCAGCTTTGCCACAATCGCAGGGACGTGGGGGGACGGGGCCACACACGCCGCAGGCCCAGTGAGAGCTCCAAGCTCCCGGTGTGCAAGCGGCTGGGACGGGGCAGACACCCCAGCGGGTGCCACGTGAAGCGCCGGGTCCGTGCCCGCCTTTCTCAGAGCCCGGAGGTCAGCTTCCCCGCTGGCCACACGCTCCCCGCGGCCAGAGGGTGGGACAGCGCCTCCAGCTTGTCGGGCAGCAGGGGGCAGGCGTCCGTCACCCGCAAAGGGCCCCGGGCGCCCGCTCTCCGCGACGGCTCCGCATGGGCGCCTCCGGGCGCTGCGCCCATGTCCCCAGCTGGTGTATGTTTCAGGCCCCCCCGGCCCCCCACCCCCCGGTTGAGCAGAGGGCTCGGGGCGGTCTCCTCAGGGACCAGGACTGGACGTGTCCATGGCCCCAGCCCCTCTGGGAGGCCTGCCATCCGTCGGCTCCAGAGGCTTCTCTGTCCTCACCGCGAACTCGGGGCCCACGCAGAACCCACATCTGCGAGAGTTTTCTCCGGGCCCAGACTTCGGGCGTCGTTGTCCTCGAACACCCGGAAACGCCTCAGACCGGTGCTGCATCCTCCTCCAGTGTCATGTGGCACCGTGTTACGTTATTTTACTTTATTGTTGAGGAAACGGAGGCCAGAGCCGTCCAGTCCTATATAATAAAAGCCCAATATGTTAAGTGTCCAATTGTCCCGTCTGCCATTCAACCAATCAAAGCATCATATGCTCATGATGTGCTAAGACCGCTCAACCGCTCACTGCGACATGCACTGACCACAAAGGGGCGGACGCTTCCACCGGTAGGTTAGCTTGCTGCTGGGGTCCAGCTGATCGGGACTGAGCAAGACAGGGCAGACATGCCCTGGGGTCCTCCCACGGTCCTTCCCCAGCCCTGCTCATGCCCTGACGGGTCCCTCAGCCTGGCCTGTGCCCTTGCACAATCGGGGACCTCTCGGGAGATGTCGAGAGCCAGTTTCAGCCTGATGCTGAATGAACAAAAGCAGAACTGGCTGTCTCACATCTTGCGGTAAGCTCTGCGCAGGTACTGCCTGACCCCTCCTCCTCCTCCCTAATCGAGAGTGACAACAGGCAGCACCAGGACATATGTCCTAACGCCCCAAACCCTCTGCCGAGTGGACAGTGAAGTTAGGGGGTGCGGCTTAGTCCTGATAAGGTCAGACCAAAGGTGCTCCCCTGCGTCGCTACTGAACCTTTCAGGGGGCCAGTGGGGGGGGCTTGATCCCAGAATATGAACACAGAACCCTAAAGTGACCAATCTCCATAGCCCAGCCACTCTCCTAGGCCCCCAAATGACGGTCCTTATAACCTCTGTCCTCCCCACAGCTCTCTCTCCTCTCTCTGGTCCCACCGCTGCGCTGATAAGGGGCTGTGAGAGCGAGCCGGACTTGAAATAAAGGCTCTTTGCTTAGCATCGGAATAATGGCTCTGGTGGTCTCGGGGTCCCTCTGGGGATCTTGAAATCTGGGCATAGCAATCCTGCAGGCCTAGGATGAGTTCCTGCACCAGGAAACTAATAAGTGACATCATGGCCAATAAGGTCCAGGTCTCTCTTATTTCAAATCTATGTTCCTGACCCCTTGGCCAAAGGATGTAACATGCAGATGCCTTGAGTATATGTTTCATCCACAGCCCTGCGGTGGCTCCGCTGGTTGGAGCGTCATCCCGTACGCCAGGAAGGTCACAGGTTCATTTCTTGGTCGGGCACATGCCTCAGATACAGGTTTGATTCCTGCTCAGGGCCTGTATGAGAGGCCACTGACTGATGCTTCTCTCTCACATCAGAGCTTCTCTCTCTCTCTCTCTTCTCTCTCTTGAATCAATAAGCATATCCTCAGGTGAGGATATCAAATATATGTTATATGCCACATACTATAAATACATGTCGCATGGAAATAACAAATATATATATATACACACACACAGAGAGAGAAATGTGTATACATAATTTGTCATCTGCACACACTTATGTATTTCTCTGGGGACTCCGTGTAGAGGCCGGAATGATATTCTATTGTGCAAACAGCTCAGCAGTTTAACTCCAATTATCTTTGTAACGACGTTACTGAAATCGGCGTGCATAGAGAGCCGGGTCTCAATGCTCATGCTGACAGCTCGTGTGCAGCCAGAGAAACGAGATCCGTTTAAGTTCAGATTCAGACCAAACCATGAAACCCATGGGATTCCGAGGACCCCCCCCCCCCCCCCCCCCCCCCCCCCCCCCCCCCCCCCCCCCGGTGGCTGATGCTGCAGCGAGGTGCCCGGAGTGGGCTGACGAGGGCGGGTCCATGCCGGGCGGGGAGCACCAGGGACCGCCGGGAGCTCAGCACTGCCCTGGTTTTCAGCTTCCTCCACAAGGAGCGCGCCGCACCCACGCAGCCACGCTTCCCACGGTCACCCCACGCTTCCCACCCTCACCCCAACAACACGGGAGCCACCATGGAGATAAGACGGTCAGACTGTGGAGCCTGAGATTCCCCGGCCTGTGGCTGCCGCTCGGTGGCCAGGCGGGTCCCAGCGTGGCAGCTGTGGCTACAGAGCCCTGTCCTGAGTCATGGGCAGTGACCTTCACTCTGGGGGGCCCTGGAGGGCTCTTCCCTCCCCCCACAAACTTTCTCTTCCATGTTCTCCTCTGGCCCAGAGGGTGGTGGGCCCCCTTCGCTGGCACCATCACCGCAGAGCATGGAGAACGAAGGCAGAGACGAGAGGGAAACTCCGTCCTCCCGGCGTGAGGCCACCCACCGTGTAGACAGCGGCCCCCGCGCTCCCCGTGGACCGTGAACCGAACCACGGCATTCAAACAGGCTCCCTCCCGGGACTCGGTGGCCCCTGGGAGAACCTCAGGCGCCCCCTGCACCCCGAGTCTGAGCTGCCGCTCCGTGCTGGGGTGTCACCATGACTCCCCAAGACGCTCGGCCCGGAACCTCAGCTCGGAGTACTGAGAGGGACAGGTGGTCATGCTGCAGGGGAGGTGTCCGGCCAGAGCCAGCGGCCAGAGCTTCGCCCAATATCAACACGTACCCAATCAGAACGGGGGGCAGGCCCGAGACCGGTCTGGATTCAGAGGATTAGAGCGTCGGACTGCGGGACTGATAGGGTCCCCGGTTCGATTCGGTCAAGGGCATGTACCTTGGCTGCGGGGAACATCCCAGTGGGGGGCGTGCAAGAGCCCAAGCTGTGTCGATGTTTATCTACTCATCGATGTTTCTGATTTCTATCCCTTCCCTTCCGCTCTCTGTAAAAAATCACATTAAATGTATTTTTAAAAAGAAAGAAAGGGAAAGAAAGAAACGGGGGGCAGGCAGGCGTCCAGGCGGGCGGTCTGCAGGGCTGCACACAGAGGGCCGGGTGACAGGGACCTGAAAACAGGTTGTGTCTTCGGGCCGAGCCAGGAGGGGGGCCCACGCCAGCCTCTCTCGGCTCCGGGACGCCCGGCCCCGGGAAGCTATCACACTCACCTCCACCCGTAACCTCCGAGACCCCCGGGCCCCCCTGAGCCTGGCCCCTCCACGCATACAGCCTTGCAGGGTGTGCTGGTCTCCGTGTTTGTCCTCGCGTGTGCTCTGCGCCCCGTGCTTACCTTGTGACAGTACACCTCGCGGAAACAGCGTAAAGCAAACCCTGAGGCCCACTGGAAGACGCGCGTGAATGAAGCAGCGGGACGGGACCAATGCCGGGAGCGTGGCGGGGAGCCTGGGACACTGATGGATGCCTCTGAGATCTGACGTGGCGGGGCGGGCGGGGGGGGGGGGGGGGCGGGAGACACTGTGCCCTGGACACGAGGACAGGGTTCCTTTAAGAAGGAGAACAGCCGCCGAAACCGGCTTGGCTCAGCGGATAGAGCATCGGCCTGCAGACTGAAAGGTCCCAGGTTCGATTCGGGTCAAGGGCGTGTACCTTGGTTGGGGGCACCTCCCCAGGAGGGGGTGTGCAGGAGGCAGCTGATCGATGTTCTCTCTCATCAATGTTTCTGACTTTCTATCCTCTCCCTTCCTCTCTGCAAAAAATCAATAAAATTATTTTTTTAAAAAAGAAGAAGAAGTGCCAGAGACTGGTTGACTCAGTGGATAGAGCGTCGGGACTGGGGACTGAGGGGTCCGGGGTTCGATTCCGGCGAGGGGCATGTACCTTGGCTGCGGGCACATCCCCGGGAGGGGGCGTGCAAGAGGCAGCTGATCGATGTCTCTCTCTCATCGATGTTTCTGACTTTCTATCCCTCTCCCTTCCGCTCTGTAAAATATCAATAAAATATATTTTTAAAAAAGAAGAAGAAGAAGAAGAAGGAGAACAGTCAG
The DNA here is from genome assembly GCA_027563665.1 of Antrozous pallidus. Classification (NCBI taxonomy): domain Eukaryota; kingdom Metazoa; phylum Chordata; class Mammalia; order Chiroptera; family Vespertilionidae; genus Antrozous; species Antrozous pallidus. Next base: position 211,183,517 of record CM050508.1, read on the forward strand.
GGAACGAGGACACACTTTCAGGAGCGAGAACTATGCCCTTAGAAATGGAAATCTGAATAGAAGGAGAGGAAATTGGAGTTAAGGAAATTTCCTAGAGGGTAGAGCAGCGATACCCAGAGGGAGAAATGGCAGGGGGAGGAGGAGGAAGAGAGGAGGAAGGAGGAGGAGAAGGAGGAGGAGGAGGAGGAGAAGGAGAAGGAGAGGAGAGGTAGAAGAAGGAGAAGGAGAGGATGAGGCTAAAATGAGAATGAGGAGGAAGATAGAAGAAGGAGAAGGAGAAGGAGAAGAGAAGAAGGAGGAAAGAGGAACAAGGAAAGAAGGAGGAGATAAGAAGAAAAGAAAGGAGGAGGAGGAGGAGGAGGAAGGAGAACAGGAGGAGGAGGAGGAGAAGAAGAAGAAGAAGGAAGATGAAGAAGAAGAAGGAAGAAGAATCAAAGATGAAAGAAGGGAAATACATGATGGAGTTTTAATTACACGTCTTCTTGACAAATTCCAACAAGGAGCAGACAAGAGCAGATGGGTGGAGAGTATGCTCCTCAGGGAGGGGCTGAGGCTCAGCCGAGGGGGCGATGCAGGCCCCGGCACAAGAATAAAACAGGACCAACCCAGGTCCCAGGGCCAACTCCAGAGCACTAGGAGTAAGAGTGAGCTGGAAGCTTCCAGAAGATAAAGCCCATTGCCCCGCACCCCTGGACCAAAACAAACGGCCTTCGATTCCTCATAAGATGCCGGAAGCATAAGCACCCTTCCAAACGTAGACGTCTCCCGGCTGCACTCCGACACCAGGGAAACGCTGGCTGCGGGGGAGGAAATAATGTTTCTTTCACCTGAACACACGCTCTAGGGGCAATATTCATTCTCTCTCGTGGGCCTCCTTTTTAAGAATCCTTTTTAAATATTTTTATTTAATTTTATTTATTTCAGAGAGGCAGGGAGAAGGAAAGAGAGAATCATCAATGCCGAGAGAGTCATGGATCGGCTGCCTCCCGCACCCCCCCCCCCCCCCCGACTGGGGATGGAGCCCACAACCTGGGCCTGTGCCCTGACCGGGAATCGAACCCTGACCTCCTGGTTTGCAGGTCAATGCTCAACCCCTGAGCCACGCCCCCTTTTCCGAAGCCGTTAGGAGACAAGCTTTATCAAAACCAGGCGTGAGTCATGCGGGTTCCCGGAAGGGGCAGTGTTGGGGGGTGGCTTCGGAGAGAACTGGCAGATGAGGCAGCAATGGGGAGCTGGCAGGAGACTGTGGCTGGGAGGGGGGGGACCCGAAAAGATGGAGACTGGAGTCTATGAGCTCCCCGGGATTTTTGACCAAAACACGAGTAAGTTTATGGCTCTGGCTGACAGTTTGGGGACACATTCAAGAGAGGTGCACGCAACCCTAGCAAATTAAAACTCGGGCAGATCCTCCCCCCGGGGCAAACCCAGAGGTGATCAGGACGGAAACGCAATCACAGAACCGGGCTGCTGCGGCTCAGGCGTGATATTAATTACCATTATGTAAATGCCCAATATTGATCGCCCACAAACGACGCATGGGAGGGATTGGGGGAGAGAACAGGATGGATGGGGGGCGGGCGCCTGCCTGAGTTCCGTTGCTGCTGAGCGGGGTGCCAGGGCACAGCGGAGAGACTGAAATCCCGATCCTCGCCGCCGGGAATCGGTGGAGAGGCAGCTGAAGTGAACAAGCAATGGTGGGATGAGCGTTTATTTACAGCCAAAAATGGTGGGGTGCGGGAGCCGATGTGGAGGGCCTCGGGGCCTCGGGACCTCCGGGCGGGCGGGCGGGCGGGCCTGGGAGGCGGGCAGGGAGCAGGGGGAGGAGCAGAGCCTGCGATTCCAGTCTGATCTGCCTGGGACGCACAGACTTTCAAAAGACTTTGTTTGAAGATGGAACGTGGGAAAGAAAGAGCTCCGTGGCTGGGCGTGGCAGGGCCTGGGAGAAGGGGTGGGAGAGGATGGAGGAGCTCAGAGCCAGGCCACGCGGGTGTTGGGGGTTCATAGAGTCGCTGAGAGAATGCCAGAGGGGCGGGGGCCTGGCTGGAGCGGGGTTTGAACTGCGCAGAGGGGGGTGGCTCGGACACAGCGTCGTGTGTGCCTTGATGACTTGGGGCTGAGCCCCCTGTGCTCTGGCCGCGCCTCCTGCCTGCGGGAGCGGATTGCGGGCGGAGAGTCGTGCGGGGGGAAAGGGGGTGAAGAGGAAGGAAGGAAGTTGCTCTGATGCTGTTGCCAATTGTTTAGAAGCTGGGATGGAGGATTGGTGGGGGGGGGGGGGCATGAAGTCCTGGGCTCAGGCGATGTCTGAGGCGGGAGCTCTAGGCCAGACCCTTGGCCAGCAGGTCTGGCCCAGCCCAGGGAGACCCTCACCTGCAGGTCTGACCCAGCCCCAGGGGGACCCTCACCTGTGGGTCTGGCCCAGCCCAGGGAGACCCTCACCTGCAGGTCTGACCCAGCCCCAGGGGGACCCTCACCTGCAGGTCTGACCCAGCCCCAGGGGGACCCTCACCTGCAGGTCTGACCCAGCCCCATGGGACCTCACCTGCAGTCTGACCCCGCCCCAGGGGGACCCTCACCTGTGGGTCCGACCGCCCCAGGGGACCCACCACCTGCGGTCCTACCCAGCCCCAGGGAGACATTCAGCCTGCAGGTCTGACCCAGCCCCAGGGGGACCCTCACCTGTGGGTCTGACCCAGCCCCAGGGGGACCCTCACCTGTGGGTCTGACCCAGCCCCAGGGGGACCCTCACCTGCGGGTCTGACCCAGCCCCAGGAGACATTCAGCCTTCACGGTCTGACCCACCCCAGGGAGACATTCAGGCCTTGCAGGTCTGACCCAGCCCCAGGGGGACCCTCACCTGTGGTCTGAACCCAGCCCAGGGGGACCCCTCAACACCTGTGGGTCTGACCCAGCCCCAGGGGGACCCTCACCTGTGGTCTGACCCAGCCCCAGGGGGACCCTCAGCCGCGGTCTGACCCAGCCCCAGAGGGACCCGTCACTCTGTGGGTCTGACCCACCCCAGAGGGACCCTCACCTGTGGGTTGACCCAGCCCCAGAGGACCAGCCGGAACAGGACAACCCAGGCCCCTGCTTGGGGCCACAGCACTGGAAGCAGTGGCGTCGAGGAAACGTCTCAGTCTCAGGCTGGGAGGCCGGGCTGGGACAACCACCCAGTCTGGTCCTTTGGGTTTTAACCAGAAGGACCAGGTTCCCCATGGGGTCCGGCCTGCCACCCCCCAACACCCCCCAACCTCCCCCCCCCCCCCCCCCCGGAGCCCAGACATGCCAGGCTCCACGGAGAGGCGTCTCGGAAGCTGCATCACAGCGAGGCGGGCTAGGCGTCCCTTCCTGGGCCCTCACCTGGCGAAGGCCCCAGCCCCTCTCAGACGATACAGGGGTCCCCAGGGGGCCACGGGCTCCGGCGGGGCGCCAGGTTCCCAGGAGGACAGGAGCCCTGAGGCCGGGTCACCCACGCTGCTGCCCCCGTGGCCCTCCGACCGTGTCTGCCCCCGCACTCCCCGAGCGCGTCTCAGTCCAGGGCGCAGAGCGGACGCCTGTTCCGGGGGAGGGGGTGGGGGGAGGGGGGCTCCGTGGCTCCGGAGGGCGCTCCATGGGATGGAAGGGCGCTGCCCACCACCCCCGCCCCCCGGTCACTCGTGGGCACCGTCCAGGGGAGGATGGGTTGGGGCGGGGGTGACGGCCAGGACGATGAGCGGGGAGTCTCCTGAGACATTTCAAGGAGGAAAAGATGGGTGTGGATTTTGCGGGGAACAGCTCCCTTTCTCTGGACCCCTCCCCGTGGCCTCGGGAGCCTGGCTCTCTCCCGGGCTGGCCCCCGATGCCATCTCCGGAGCAGCCATCGCTTCGCTCCGGGCCGTCGGTGCGCTCACACCCTCTCCTGCTCACCTCAGAGCCGGAAAGCGTCTGGGGTCTCCCCTTTTTGTCCAGCGTCGCTTTCCCCTGTGTCTCAGACCTTGTGGCGGAAAGGTGGACCGATGAGCAGAGAACACGCTCTTCCCAGAAAAGGGGATCACAATAAACCTCGCCTGGGAGAGGCCGTCCCGAGTCCCCGCGCCCAGGAGCAGGGCAAGGCGACATTTCCAGCTACAAGCACGCTGGCCTGGCTGTCCCCTGTCCCCCTCTACCCTCCCTCTCCCCCTGCAACCCAGCCACACCCTCCCTCCTGGCACCCCCACGTGTTCAGAGAGCCCGTCCCCGCCGCCATCACGCAGGCCCAATGCTGCTGCCAGCCCCTGCGGCCACGGCCACGGCCACGGCCACAGCCACGGCCACGGCCACGGAGCAGACAGTTTCAGGAAAGCCGGTATTTCTCCAAAATCAAACTAAACAGCCCCTCGCGGTGAGCAGCTCTGACGAACGGTGACCGCTGGCGGCCGGAGCCCAGGACGTGCGAAGCTGGTTCCCCGATGGCGGGACAGGTGCACCCCGAGGCTGAGGGGCGCTGGGCGTGGCCCCCAAACAGGCAGGAGGCTCCCTTCCCTGAGGATGAATGCGCCGGTCGGGGCCTCAGACAAGGGGGACCCCGGGTTGCTTTCTGCCACATCCGTAGCGACTGCAGCTGAGAGAGAGCACGCTATTTGCTGGGCCTGAGGGGGGCCGCACGCCTGTCATGGGTGGGGGCTGCCTGGGCTCACTGTCCTGGGGTTCAGTCCCCCGCCCCCCGACTTCTGCTGGGGAGAACCACGTCTCCAGGGAGTCCGCTCACGGACACGGACTCGGACCCTGTTTTCCGTGTGTTTTGACCCCGAGGAGAGACTGGGCAGAGCCTTCCATGCAAACCTCACCAGCCCCGCCCCCGGCAGGCGTGGAAGGAGGAGGAGGTGACACGTCAGGGCCCCGGGTTTGGGGCTGGCTGCACCGCCCACGCGCACCCCTTAACTTTCTGTCTTAGTCACACTTTTAAAAAATATATATGTTTATTGATGTCAGAGAAGAAGGGAGAGGAAGAGAAACATCAGCGATGCGAGAGGATTATGGGTCGGCTGCCTCCTGCAAGCCCACTACAGGGGATCGAGCCGCCTGCAACCTGAGCACGTGCCCTTGACCCGAATCGAACCGGGACCCTTCCGTCGCTCTAACCACTGAGCTCACCTGCCAGGGCAGCCACACTTCTCGTTGCCGTGGAAATTGCGGGCTGGCCTGGCAGGGTTGCCATGGTGACCAGAGAAGGATGCCAGCGGAAGAAATGGGAACAGCTCCAGGGCTGTATGATGGGCTGCGATGGGTGTTCTCCCCCTTCCCACGCACTCCTGGTCCAACTGTCCCCCAAGACTGGACCTCCCCCCCGCCACCTGTGGAGGGCCCCCCTGGCCCCCGGACACTCGCTCACCGTCCTCATGCAGAGCACCCTCCCAGAGGACCTGGGGTGCCCGGCGCTGTCCGGACGCTAGGGATCCGCCACTCACGGAGGCGCACAGCGCCCTCACTTGGAGTCTGCGGCGCCGGAGGGAGTCTGCAAACGAAGGGGTGCGCTGACTGTCACCCTCCTGCGGATCCTGACAGAAGCACGGGGGTCGTAGGCAGAGAAAGCCGGTAGACATGATGCCATCCTCCCCACCCCGGGCAGCTCAGTCTGACGAGCAGAGAGTGGAAAGGAAGGTTCAGGGAGGCCGCCCATCTGTGCTCTCACAGGGGGCGGAGCTCACACGGGGAGGTGCTCTCACAGGGGGGGTGCTCACACAGGGGGCGGGAGCCACACAGGGGCGGAGCACACACAGGGCAGGGCTCATAAGGGGCGCAGACCACAACAGGGGTGGAGCTCACACAGGGGGCCGAGCTCACCAGGGGGTGGGGCTCACACAGGGAGCTGTGTTCACACATGGGGCGGAGCTCACACAGGGGCCGAGTTCACACATGGGGCGGTGCTCTCACACAGGGGGTGGAGCTCACACAGGGGGCGGAGCTCACACAGGGGGAGGTACTCTCACACAGGGGGTGGAGCTCACACAGGGGGCGGGGCGCCACACAGGGGGCGGGGCTCACACAGGGGGCAGGGCTCACACAGGGGGGGGTGTTCTCACAGGGGGCAGTGCTCACAGGGGAGGTACTCTACACAGGGTGGAGCTCACACAGGGGGAGTACTCCACACAGGGGGTGGAGCTCACACAGGGGGCGGGGCTCACACAGGGGGCGGGGCTCACATAGGGGGCGGGGCTCACACAGGGGGCGGGGCTCACACAGGGGGTGGTGTTCTCACAGGGGGCAGTGCTCACAGGGGGAGGTACTCTCACACAGGGGGTGGAGCTCACACAGGGGGTGGAGCTCACACAGGGGGGTGGACTCAACACAGGGGGCGGAGCTCACACAGGGGGAGGTAACCTCACACGACAAGGGGTGGAGCTCACAGCAGGGGGCGGGCTCACACAGGGGGCGTGTTCTCACAGGGGCAGTGCTCACAGGGAGGTAACTCTCACACAGGGGTGGAGCTCACACAGGGGGCAGCTCTCTCACACATGGGGTGGAGCTCACACAGGGGGCGGTGTTCACATGGGGGGGGCTCATAGGGGGCAGTGCTATCTCAGGGGGCGGTGCTCTCGCAGGGTGGTGGTTCGGTCACCCTGCAGAATCTCCTGTTCTGGTTCTCCCTCTCCCCCCACCGCTGCTCCACAGACCCACAGGTGCAGCTGAGCTTCTCTGACGTTGACAAAGGCCTTCCCAACGTCCCATCCCTCCACCTTGACCCCCCGTTACAGGCTCGTGACTGCAGCCATCGATCCCCTTCCTCTTAGACGTCACCCCCACGGCCTGGAGAAGACCATGCCGCAGCCACACCCCTCTGCCTCTCCGCTCAGCAGGACCGCACCGCTGAGGCCTCTGGGAAGACAGAGCCCTGTGCTTTCCATGCCACAAGCTGGTGGCACCCCAAGACTCTTCAATGGCACCCCAAGGCTCTGAGGGCACCAGGGTCTCTGGGCGGCACACACATGCATGGCCGATGAAGTCCTCATAAAACCTCTGTTGGAGGAGTGCACCATTCCACACATCCATCTTAAATGCTGGGAGAGCCAAGTCCAGGGCTCTGGTCCCATGGCTCACGAAGGAGCTGTGTGCGGGAGGAAGACACGGCGCCTGCTCCAAGGAGACCAGACACGGGCAGGGAGGACGGCCGTTCGGCCAGGGGTCTCCGGATCTGTGTCTCCGAGAGCACCAGGCACACCTGAAGGCCCAGCTGGAAGACTTGACTATTCCCCACCCGTCGGCAGTCTTCGAGGATGGATTCCCCTGCCTCCCCCAAACCTGGAGTGGCATCTAACACTTCAGGGCACCGGCCATGAAGATGGATGGCGGCCCGATGTGCCGGGTGCCCGCAGAGCCCTATCGGCGCACTTCCCTTTATAGATCATCGGTAATGGAACACTTTAACGGCCTCATAGACGGGCGCTCTCTGACGAGGATGAAAAATGGCCCCGGCCAGATATGGAACACCCCATCCAGGAGGATGCATCCTTCATGAGGCTTGTCAACGGTGAGACCCTAAATAATTCAGCACCCCGGATTAAAATACTTGGTGCTCTCCATGGTCCTAATGGGGTAGAATGAAATGTCCCCAACGCTGCCGTCTTAAAATTAACACCCTTTGAAATTTCAAAATCAATCAGAAGCAATGACAAGCGCCGAGTCTGAGCTTTTATTGATTGCACAGGCACAGACGGGAAGAGGGGGCCTGGGGAGCCCCGCCCCTAGGGCTGGCGGACTGCGGGCCAGCGGTGACTCATTCCGTCTGCGTCCTGGTGATAGACTCGGCCACGGGGCCTCGGTGGCCTCCGGACTTGGCCATCGAAGAGGTAGCTGTGGCAGGTCCCACCATACACATCCGTCTGGAGACACCTTTCACCCTGGGTGGGGTGAGGACTGAGTCACCTGCTGATTCAAGCTCTTGTGGCCCTTTCTTGGGAAACAGTCCCCTCGGGCCCTCAGCCACCACAGGAGTCATCACTGCTTAACTGTACCTCCGTTCTTCTCGGGGGGGCCTCATGGCCTTTGAACTCCAACTTTGTCATCTTACACGTTCACCTCGTTTGTCTTGCCCAGAAAGATGAAAAACTTAAGGAGGATAGAGACTGTTTTCTTGTCTTTGTTCTTTTATTGCTAAAGCCCTGGTACCTGAAAAAAAAAATGCTTAACATATAGGTACTCATGGATGGATAGAGAATGAATGAATGGGTGGATAGATGAAAGGGTGGTGGGTGGATGGATGGATGGATGGATGGATGAATGGATGGATAGGTAGTTGAGTGGATGGGTGAATGAATGGACAGATGGATGGGTGGGTGAGTAGGTGGGTGGATAGTTGGGTAGGTGGGTGGATAGTTGGGTAGGTGGGTGGATGGATGGATGGATGGATATAGGTGGGCAGATGGATGGATGAATGGACAGATGGGTAGTTGATGGATGGATGAATGGACAAGTGGGTAACTGTTGGATGGGTGGATGGATAGGTGGGTGGGTAGTTGGGTAGGTGGATGGATAGATGAATGGATACATGAATGGATGGATGGATGGACAGGAAGGTAGTTGATGGATGGATGGACAGGAAGGTAGTTGATGGATGGATGGATGGATGGATGAATGGATGGATGGATAGGTAGGTGAGTGGATGGGTGAATGAATGAACAGATGGATGGGTGGGTGGATGGGTGGGTGGTTGGATGGATGGGTAGATGGGTGGGTAGTCGGGTAGGTGGATGGATAGATGAATGGATGGATGAATGGATGGATATAGGTGGGCAGATGGATGGATGAATGGACAGGCGGGTAGCGGATGGATGGATGGATGGATGGATGGATAGGTGGGTGGGTAGTTGGGTAGGTGGATGGATGGATGAATGGATGGGTGGATGGATGGACAGGTGGGTAACTGTTGGATGGATGGATGAATGGATGGATGGATGGATGGATGAATGGACAGGTGGGTAACTGTTGGATGGGTGGATGGCTGGTACATGGAATGCTTCCCTCCTTATATTCTCACCACAGAGAACAATGCCCAGCAGGTGTCTCTTAGTTAAATGAATGAACCGATCTCAGTGGCCACACCTCTGAGAACTCCCCGTCCTGAGCTTGCTGCTGCCTCCACTGTGGCTGGGAACCCCCCTTCCCAGCACCCCACCGACCGACCGACCGACTGGACCGAGGTGCCGGCATCTGCGATCTCCTCATGGGGTCTCCCTGTTGTGGTCCTGCCACAGACTTCACTGTCCCAAGTCCTGCACACACCACGCTGGCCACGGGCCACGCCACCCCCGGCCACGGGCCAAACCACGCTGCCACAGGCCACGCCCTGAGGTGAAGCAGGAGAGCTGCAAGCCCGTCTCCCAGACCAGCCACCGGCCCCGCCCCCAGAGCTGCTTTCTGCAGCCTCACGGACTGTGAACTTGCCCCGCAGCACCCCGCATTCCTCGGCACCCCCCCCCCAGCTCATCGGCACTCCACACAGTCGCTCCCAGCCTGCCCGCTAAGCCGGGCCTCTGGGCAGAAGCCCCTGGACCGGCACAGAGAGAATCAGAAAGAAGCGCCTTCATAATTCAACAAACAGCTGGGCCCCAGCGCCTCCCCCAGGGGGCTTCGTGCCTGTCGGCTGAGGCGCAGAGGAAACATGGAAAATGAGGAACTGCGAGAAGCCTCTGTATGAAGATTACAATCTCCTGGTGATAAACAGCCCAGGCGTCGGCGTCCGAGTGGAGAGGAAATAAGAAAATCCAGCGAGCGAATTGGAATCTGGTCGGAGCGCCGGCTGATACTGTCCCTGGGAGAAAATTGAAAGCAGCTCTGGGGGCGGGGCCGGTGGCTGGTCCGGGAGACGGGCTTGCAGCTCTCCTGCTTCACTCAGGGCGTGGCCAGTGGCAGCGTCGGTTTGGCCGTGGCGGGGGTTGCGCGTGGCCCGTGGCCAGCGTGGTGTGTGCAGGACTTGGGACAGTGAAGTCTGTGGCAGGACCACAACAGGGAGACCCCATGAGGAGTAAGCAAAGCTCAGGACTCGGGACGCAACCTGGGTTGGTGGAGAGCATAACATGACAGGCAGGAGTCCGGCTTCCAGACACTCCCTCTAAGCCCAGGCATCCCTCATCAGCCGTGCCAAGCGGGGGGGGGGTGGGGGTGGGGGGGCAGTTATGACCGGCCAGGAGTGTGCCTCTGGGGGCCTCGGCCAGTGCAGTGGACAGTGACGTCTGCCTGTCCTGTCCCCCGCAGGCGAGAGACCCCCCAGCTGCACGGCCACCTCTCTCTCAGGTTGGACCGATGAATGGTGGCTCCTGGGTTACAACTTGCCCCCAGAGAAGCGAGAGAGAGACCAGGTAGGAGGCTGGGCAGGAGCTGGGAGATGCTGGAGAGCTGCCGCCTCCTGCACCAGTTGGGGGGGGGGGGGGGGAGAGGATGGGCGGAGCCTCTGCACCTGCCTCACAGCAGCCCCGGGAGCCTTCGAAAAGGGTACCAGCTCATCCTACCCCTTGGACTGAACCTGTTGTCCCAAACCCCCAAACTCTTCAGCCAGCTCACAGGGCCCTCAGCCCCCAACTCTCTTAACCCTCTTTTCCTCCTGCCCCCCGCACTGCCTGCCCTGGAGCCAGGCCGGCCTCCCTGGCTTCCTCCAACGCACGAAGCTCACTCCTGCCCCAGGACCTTTGCACCTGCTCTCCCCACCTTCTGGCTGCTTCTTTCTTGACATTCAGGTCTCGGCTCCGTTGTTCTCTCCTCAGCGCCCACCCTGGCCCGCCCCCTCCGCCCCCATCACAGTGTCCCTTTCATTTGGTTGAAACACCTTCCGTGCGGCATTGCCAGGTGCTCACTTTCTGCGCCAGCGGCCGTCCCTCACCTACAACGAACGCTCCTCGGGCACGGGCGCGCTGGCTGGCCGGCTCCCATACCCCCAGCCCCTGGAGCCGGGCCTGGCACCGAACGGGCCGCGTAAATATTTGCTTGGCAGGAACGCAGGGAGCGAGCAGGTGCGCCGCCTCCAGCGCACACACGGCTCTGGGGCCTCCCCGTTCCACCTGCCGGCAAGCCATTCTCCGAATCGCAGGCAACAGATGGCAGGTGAGCGACACCTGCTCCTCCCGCAGGCGGCGCATGCAGAGCCTCCGGGCTCCCCGCTACCTGGGCCCGCCCCGGGGAGATGCCACCGCAGGAGGAATGAAGGAGGGACACAAGCTGGTTGCCCTGGGTCTTCTCCCCCGCCCTTGGCCCCGCCCCCGGCCCTGACCCGCCCCCGCTCCTGCCCCGGCCCCGCCCCTGACCCCGCCCCGCCCCCTGGCCCCGCCCCATGGGATGCTGGGTCCCCCTCTCCCCCAGCCAGAGACCCTGACATCCAGCCCCCTCCTCCACAGGGGATGCTGGGTCCCCCCCCCAGCCAGAGACTCTGACATTAGGCCTCAGCCCCATAGGATGCTGGATTCCCCACCCCCAGCCAGAGACCCTGACATCCAGCCTCAGCCCCATGGGATGCTGGGTACCCCCCAAGCCAGAGACCCTGACATCTGACTTCCTCCTCTGCATGGAATGCTGGGTACTCCCCAGCCAGAGACCCTGACATCCGGCCCCCTCCTCCACATGGGATGCTGGGTCCCCCCCCCCCCAAGCCAGCCAGAGACCCTGATGTCAGACTGGAACCCAGAGCTCCCGGCCCCACCTCCCCCCCCCCCCCCAGGAAGCTCCGCACCTGCAGGCTTGTCCCCTGGGCCCCCTCGGCTGGCAGAGCAGCACCGGGCCCCCCCGGGTCCCCCTTCCCCCCCCGCCCCCCCCCCCCAGTCCGTTCTCAGTTAATGAAATAACGACGTCGGCTCAGGAGGAGTGGCTTCGCCTCCTCCCAGCGTCTGCCAGCTCCGGCCCTGTGAGGGTGTGGACGGTGGTTTAAACTGAACACACGCCCCTTAAAATTCCACGGCATCACCTAGGAGCAACCGCTCCCCGGAACTCACAGGACAAACACTCATCAGGGCTCCGCTCCGCAGCCTGGTGCCGGCCTCCTTCCCGCTGACACTCGGAGCTACCCCGCTGGGCGGAGGGGGGGCGGAGGGGGGACGGAGGGGGGACGGAGACACAGTGTGGAGGGGGGAGGGGGACGGAGACATGGTGTGGAGTGGGGAGGAAGGAGGGGAGAGGAGAGAGGGAAAGGGAGGGGAGGGGAGGGGGGAAGGAAGGGAAGAGGGGTGGGGAGGGGGAGGGGGAAGGGCCACGGAGATATAGCCCTGCACCCGTGGCCCAGGCGAAACCACGCGTGGCCCGGTGATCACACTGGCGCCGTGGGAACACAGCCGGACCTCACCACATGCGTGTCCAGAAGCCCCGCCCCTCATCCCAATGGCCACAGGCTGGCAGCCCGTCCCCTTGGGAGAGAGACCGTGGGATGGGGGTATATGGCTGGGGACCCCTCTGACCGCCTGCTCCTCCTCTGTGAGAACAACAGGGTGCTCACGGGGGACCAGGTGGCCTGGTTTGCTCCCCTCTTTTTGGCCACAAAGTGCCACGCCCCCAGAAGTCAGCCCCAGGCCTGGGGAGGTCGGTCACCCCGTTTCGTGTCACCCCCAGCAGCGCGGGCGCTTCAGGGAGGACAGAGACAGCTCTCTCTCTCTCTGAGGCCCCTCCGGCCACACCTTCCTCCAAGCTCGCTCCCCACCAGGCGCCAGCTGCTTTCCTCCCAACCCCCAATCCTAACCCTAACCCAGACCCCACCTCCTTCTCGGTCCCTCCCTCCCTCCTCACTTCATCTCTCCCCAAACAGCCCCTGTGCCTGCCCCTGGGCCAGCCCCCCAACAGGCCTCAGCCCAGAGGCTCGGGTGAGAGGCGCGCCTTCAGCGTCTGGGGGTCCCCGGCAGGGAGACGGCCCCTCTGCTGTGCTGAGGAGTTCGGGGCGAACACACAGGACACACACGGGGGGGGGGGGGGGGGCTTGTGTTCACGGGACATCCTCTTCGAGGTGTTCCCCTCACAGATGCAGGGCCTAGAGTGCTGACAGCCATGGGGTGGGGGGAGGAGAGCACCCCGCTTCTGCAAGGCCCCGGGTCCGACAGCAGTCCCGGGCAAGGACTCCTGTTTCCCGGAGCCAGAGCCGGGGGTGACAGCCGTGAGCTTGGGGACCAGAGTTGCAGCTCAGGTGACCCCGCTTGCGCAGGCTCCGAGCCCGAGGGGGGCCCCACCCGCAACATGGGCGACCCTGCTGTACAGGCACCTCTTCTCGCTCTGTCCCCTGGCGGTCCTACACCCCCCACCCCCCAGAGGCTCGTCCAAATGCTGTGTCACTCTGGGGGGCCTGGCTGGGCCAGTTTGCATTTCAGATCGGAATGATGGGGGGTAGGGGCTGCCCTCTCCGCCCCGCCCCACCTCATCCCACTCTCCTTCCCTCCGTCAGAGACCTGCACTCACCCCCTCCCTTCTCCCTCTCTCTTAGCGACTTAGAGGCGCTGGGCCCCACCTCAAGGCCATGTGGGCAGTGAACCTGGGGGGGTGGGGATACTAGGAGGGGGAGGAAAGGGTTCCCTCCCCTCATCTCAACGAAGCCCCTCGAATCCTAGGACGGAATCCCAGTCTGGGCCGGGCTCTCCGGCTTCGGTGAAAAGAAAACAAATCTGGAATGTTCCCTCGCTGCGTTCCGTATCGCTTCCTTTCGCTCTCCATCAACACCGTGCGTGTCCCCCACGTTTACAGAACAGACAACAACAACGCGATCCTTCTCGCCCTGTCTTCCCGGGCGCCGGCGGGAAAGTGCAAGCGGCCGGTGAAGGTGAAAGTCACCACCCGGTCGTCTGGCGGCTACGGGGCCGGTTACCGCTGGCATTAACGGATCAGGAGCCAGAGGCCTGTCGCCGGGAGGTAATTGTCCTTGCACATTCCCGTCTGGATGGAGCGCAGCAGCCCCAACTTCATTAAGTGCAAAGCCTCTACCTGGGAAAAATCAATCGCGGCCTAAATCATAAAGACAAAAATCAATGCCAATCACATTCCAGGCCTCAATGAGGATGGGGGGCTGCTCTGGACGGAGCCCTGCACCCCAGGAGCCGAGACTGCAGGCGTGGCCAGGGCACAGGACAGGGGTTTTGGAAACCTAACCAGCAGAAGCCCCGTCCGGGAGAAGCGAGAACGGAAAAGGCACCACGCGGCATCCATTCACTCCGCCGTTAACTGAGCAGCTGCTGTGCGCCAAGTCCCAGCGAGGCCGGGGATTCGGGATAAACTGTGGGAACGCCTTTCACGTCCCCCGAGGGTCAGGGTTGGGGCTCTGGAGAAGGCCGCACCGAATGAAAGAGACTAGAAAAGCATTAATTTGGGAATATTGGGGGCCATGCGGCAGCCACCTCTAGGGGGAGGACTACCAGCTCTGGCCTGGCTATCCCCTTTTATTAAGACTACTAGGGGCCCGGTGCACGAAATTTGTGCACTGGGGGTCAGTGATCCCTCAGCCCAACCTGCCCCCTCACACGTACTGGGAGCCCTCAGGGGATGTCCTGCTAAGCACTCGCTCCAGCCTTGTCCAAGGCCTAAAGCCTCTGGCCAAAGCTTTAGGCCTTGGGCACTCTGCAATGGGGCAGATGGCTAGCTCCTTCCCAGCCACGCCCTCCCCACCCCATCCCCACCCCCTACCAGGCCCTTGCCCCCTCGGCCCCGCCCTTCACTCCTGATTGGCTGGTAGGAGTGGCTGGTGGTGTAGCAAAGGTACCATTAATTTGCATATTATACTCTTTTATTAGATAGGATGGGATACACCCCTATCCTTTAGGTCAGGAAATTCCAATAATAGTCAATCAGTAAGAATTTACATAAGACTAACAGGTGGAGGCTGCTTAACTACCAATGTCCCAACTAAATAATGAGTGATTAGCTCTGACCTTTCAGAGTGATTAAGGTTCACCAGGCTTCCGGATTTTCCTATTCACAGCTCTCTATTAGTGAGGCAGTGACTGGTTTCCAGAAATAAATGACTGGGTGTCTGAGCCCCCGGAGCTCAGCGGGCAACGTGGGTGGACCCCGGCTTGGCCTGAGTGGGCCTGGGACACGCAGAGGGCCTCGTCTAGAGAGGTGGAGGGAAGGGGCAACTTTATTTTTTGTCTGTGGTCGGTCATAGTTCAAGCTTTTTAATTTAAATGTAGATTCTGTATTGTTTAAAGTATTACATAAATCTCCTTTTCCCCCCCACTGACCAGTCGCCGGCTGCCTCCACCTCCCAGCACATGCCCTCACCCCCGCCCCCACCCCCACCTCCGGAAGGGGCAATTTGCGTTGGGTCTAAGAGGATGAATATGAGGTTGCCAAGAAAACTGTTCTTCCTAACAGTGTTGGGAGGGACTGGTTTTCTCTAACAGCACATTGTGTGTGTGCGCGCACGCGCATGTGTATGCATGTGTGTGAGTGTATGTGTGTGCGTGAGCATGTGTGTGTGTGTGCCTGTGTATGCGTTTGTATGTGTGTTTGTGTGTGAGTGTGTGCGTGCGTGGCATGTGTGTGTGCCTTGTGTGAATGTGTATGTGTGTGCATGAGCATGCATGTGCATGTGTGTGCGTGCCTGTGTGCCTGTGTGTGCGTGTTTGTATGCATGTCTGTGTGTGAGTGTGTGCATGCGTGGCATGTGTGTGGTGTGTGTGCGCCTGTGAGCCTGTGTGTGCGTGTTTGTGTGTGTGTGTATGTGTGTGTGTGCGTGTTTGTGTGTGAACGTGTGTATGTGTGGTGTGTGTGTGCACCTGTGTGTGAGTGTGCGTGTGTGTTTGTGTGTGCATGCGTGTTTGTGTGTGTGGTGTGTGAGTGTGTGTGTGCGTGTTTGTGTGTGCGTGAGTGTTTGTGTGTGGTGTGTGTGTGTGCGTGTTTGTGTGTCAGTATGTGTGTGTGTGGTGTGTGTGTGCACCTGTGTGTGAGTGTGCGTGTGTGTGTTTGTGTTTGCATGTGTGTTTGTGTGTGGTGCATGAGTGTTTGTGTGTGGTGTGTGTGTGTGTGTGAGATGCCTGAGAAATGTGGATTCCCTGAGTCAGCACAGAGACGTGAAGGTGGAAGTCCAGTCACCGTTTCTGGACTGTTCGTTGTGGCCCTGCGTGGGGAGAGTGGGTCACACCAGAAAGATACAGAGACGCCCTTGACCCTTCTCCCCGAAACCTGGAATGGGAACTGAGCGGGCACCTGCTTCTTTTCGGGGGTGTCGTGATGAGCCCCAAAAGTGCCCGCGGCCCAGGTTCTGGTGGCTGACTCGGTGTCTTCCCGGTCCTCTGCTCTCCGGGACTGCACTCCTCAAGGTTCCTTCCTCCCCGCAGTCTCCACTCGGGGAGCCTCCCCTCAACGCCAGGGGCTGGGCCGGGGCCACAGACACGGACCCTCACAGAGGCCAGTCCTTGGTCAGGGGTGAACCGAGGAAGAATGCCAATCCACCGTGGAAAATCGGGGGAGGCTTCCTGGTGGAGGTGCCTCCACGGGGTTCCTGCCTCTGGGGCTCCCTGGGTCAGAGTGGGGGAGGGGGCAGGGCATTCGGGTAAATTGTGAAGCCATCAAAAGGGCATTTTCCACCTCAGCCCTTTGCTTACTTAGCACCTTGTTCCCCCCCCCCCCCCCGCCTCTTGTTCCCATGGCAACTCGGAGAGCTAAATGGCAGCATTTCAAGGAGAAATGCTGGAAACTCAAGTCAGTTTTCCAGACCCACGGGGGGGGGGGGGGGGGCGGGGGAGGGGCCGAGTCAGGACTAATACCTGGACTAGGTGCACCTCCAGGTTGGGTCAGGGTGCACTTCCGGGGAACGAAGAAAAGCAGAAATGCCCTGGCCAGTATGGCTCAGTGGTTGGGCACCATCCCATGCCCCCGAAGGGCTGCTTGCCAGTTCCATTCTCAGGCAGGGCACACGATGGGGTTGCAGGCTCCATCCCCAGTGGGGGGCATGCTGGAGGCAGCTGATCCTTGTTTCGCTCTCACATCAATGTTTCTCTCCCTCTCCCTTCCTCTCCCTCGGAAAAATCAATTTAAAAAGTCTAAAAAAGAGAGAGAGAGAGAGTGAAGGAGGAGGAAGGGTCCGGGACAAGGCGCAGAGAGGCCAGTCCTGGCTGAGCCTCAGAACGGTCTCGGCCAAGGAGATGGGGGAACCCTCACCCCCAAGGGCAGGGTCCCCTCTGTCCTCACACAGAGGCAGGATCCGGGAGGAAGGACACGCAAGCTGCCAGCCTCCCACATCAAACCGCCAGCTGCCCAAGCTTCTGTAAACGTGTATTGAGCACCTACTGTGCGCAGGGCCACAAAGGGGAAGCGGCTGCCACGGTTCCTAGGCCTTTGCTACTCGGTGTCGGGTTGCTGGGCGAGTGACAGGCGCCGCCTCCCGCCCTGCCCCAGCCCGGGCCCAGCCACACAGACTCCGAATCTGCACCTGAACCAGGTCCCTGGGTGGGCGCACAGGACGGGGGTGAGCCTTGCCTTGGAGGGAGAGGGGGACATCAGGGGTGATCACCCGTGGAGGGTCTGGGTGTGTCCTGTACTGTGAGCTACTCAGACTTCATCTCATCGAACGCCCAAAGGAAGCAGAAACGCCCTGGCCCGTGTGGCCCAGTGGTTGGGCATCACCCCATGCACCACGGGGATGGGTGGGTGAGGACGGCGGCCGGCAGGTGTCTCAGGCCAGGAGGAGCTGGGGGGAGTGGGTCTGGGCTGAGCTCACGGGGCTGAAGGCAGCCACTCAGCCACTGGATTTCCCAGGGGCTCCCTGCCCGGGGACCACTGTCCTCATGGGGCCTGGAGGAAGGGGGATGAGCACCCCACCCCCAGTGCAGAGGGAGGTCCAGCCACACCCCCGAGTCAGCGGCTCGCAAGGGCAGACGGGAGGCCTGAACCCAGGATTTAGGGTTCCAAGCCTTCCCTCTCCTGGGTCCCAGCAGCTGAGGGGCGAGCACCCCTTTGACTGTGTGCACTCCATCTTGTCCGGCCCTGACCCTCCTGGCCATCAGCCCGGGGAAGGGGCGCACATGTTTGCTTGGCCACTGTGCCCAGCTCCGTCCACAGCAGGCACTCACACCGCCTGTCGGACACGATAGATCCGCACAGCCCGTCACCGAGCAAAGCCGGCCCTTCCGTGACAGAGCTGTGGGTGCCGGCGCCCGCGGAGAGGGGCGGTGGGAGCAGGGTCACCCGGGGCCGCCGGCGGAGCTCGGCGTCCACGGCCCGCTCTCCCTGCCAAAGGGGAAAACAAAACGCAGCGTTGGCTGGCGAGGAAGTCCCGACGGTGCGACTGACTCACTCGGCGCGAGCAGAACTGGGTTAGGATGAGTGATGACCGGGCAGGACCTGGGCCCGGAGCTCGGAGCACAGGCCCTGCAGCCTGGGGAGGGGAGCTCTCTCCTGATGCCTGTCCCTCCTCTGGGAGCTCTGCTCCCACTGAGGCCAGCTGCAGGGACAGCCCAGCTGCAGGGACAGACCAGCTGCAGGGACAGCCCAGCTGCAGGGATAGACCAGCTGCAGGGACAGACCAGCTGCAGGGATAGACCAGCTGCAGGGACAGACCGCTGTAGGGATAGACCAGCTGCAGGACAGATCAGCTGTAGGGACAGCCCAGTCAGGGACAAGCCCAGCTGCAGGGACAGCCAGCTGCAGGATAGACCAGCTGCAGGGATAGCCCAGCTGCAGGGACAGCCCAGCTGCAGGGACAGCCCAGCTGCAGGGACAGACCAGCTGCAGGGATAGACCAGCTGCAGGGACAGACCAGCTGCAGGGACAGACCAGCTGTAGGGACAGCCAAGCTGCAGAGACAGCCAGCTGCAGGACAGACCAGCTGCAGGACAGACCAGCTGCAGGGACAGCCAGCTGTAGGGACAGACCAGCTGCAGGACAGCCCAGGCTGCAGGGACAGGCCATCTGCAGGGACAGGCCAGCTGTAGGGACAGACCAGCTGCAGGGACAGCCCAGCTGCAGGGACAGACCAGCTGCAGGGACAGACCAGCTGTAGGGACAGCCCAGCTGCAGGGACAGACCAGCTGCAGGGATAGACACAGCTGCAGGGACAGCCCAGCTGCAGGGATAGACCAGCTGCAGGGACAGCCCAGCTGCAAGGATAGGCCAGCTGCTGGGACAGATCAGCTGTAGGGACAGCCCAGCTGCAGGGACAGACCAGCTGCAGGGACAGACCAGCTGCAGGGACAGGCCAGCTGTAGGGACAGACCAGCTGCAGGGACAGCCCAGCTGCAGGGACAGACCAGCTGCAGGGACAGACCAGCTGCAGGGACAGCCCAGCTGCAGGGACAGCCCAGCTGCAGGGACAGACCAGCTGCAGGGACAGCCCAGCTGCAGGACAGCCCAGCTGCGGGACAGACCAGCTGCAGGGAAAGCCCAGCTGCAGGGACAGACCAGCTGCAGGGACAGACAGCTTTAGGGATAGACCAGCTGCAGGGACAGACAGCTGTAGGGACAGCCCCAGCTGCAGGGACAGCCAGCTGCAGGGACAGCCCAGCTGCAGGGATAGACCAGCTGCAGGGACAGCCCAGCTGCAGGGACAGCCCAGCTGCAGGGACAGCCCACTGCTGGGACAGACCAGCTGCAGGGACAGGACCAGCTGCAGGGACAGACCAGCTGTAGGGACAGCCAAGCTGCAGGGACAGCCCAGCTGCAGGGACAGACCAGCTGCAGGGACAGACCAGCTGCAGGGACAGGCCAGCTGTAGGGACAGACCAGCTGCAGGGACAGCCCAGCTGCAGGGACAGGCCAACTGCAGGGACAGGCCAGCTGTAGGGACAGACCAGCTGCAGGGACAGCCCAGCTGCAGGGATAGACCAGCTGCAGGGACAGACCAGCTGTAGGGATAGACCAGCTGCAGGGACAGACCAGCTGTAGGGACAGCCCAGCTGCAGGGACAGCCCAGCTGCAGGGACAGCCCAGCTGCAGGGATAGACCAGCTGCAGGAGGCAGCCCAGCTGCAGGGACAGCCCAGCTGCAGGACAGACCAGCTGCAGGGACAGACCAGCTGTAGGGACAGACCAGCTGCAGGGACAGACCAGCTGCAGGGACAGACCAGCTGTAGGGACAGCCAAGCTGCAGGGACAGCCCAGCTGCAGGGACAGTCCAGCTGCAGGACAGACCAGCTGCAGGGACAGGCCAGCTGTAGGACAGACCAGCTGCAGGACAGCCCAGCTGCAGGACAGGCCAACTGCAGGACAGGCCAGCTGTAGGGCAGACCAGCTGCAGGACAGCCCAGCTGCAGGGACAGACCAGCTGCAGGGACAGACCAGCTGTAGGGACAGCCCAGCTGCAGGGACAGACCAGCTGCAGGGATAGACCAGCTGCAGGGACAGCCCAGCTGCAGGGATAGACCAGCTGCAGGGACAGCCCAGCTGCAGGGATAGGCCAGCTGCAGGGACAGACCAGCTGCAGGGACAGCCCAGCTGCAGGGACAGGCCAGCTGCAGGGACAGACCAGCTGCAGGGGACAGCCCAGCTGCAGGGGACAGACCAGCCTGCAGGGATAGGCCAGCGCAGGGACAGGACCAGCTGCAGGACAGCCCAGCTGCAGGGACAGCCCAGCTGCAGGGACAGCCCAGCTGCAGGGATAGACCAGCTGCAGGGACAGACCAGCTGCAGGGACAGGCCAGCTGCAGGGACAGACCAGCTGCAGGGACAGGCCAGCTGCAGGGACAGACCAGCTGCAGGGACCAGCCCAGCTGCAGGGACAGACCCAGCTGCAGGGACAGACCAGCTGTAGGGACAGGCCAGCTGTAGGGACAGACCAGCTGCAGGACAGCCCCAGCTGCAGGAGACAGACCAGCTGCAGGGACAGACCAGCTGTAGGGACAGCCCAGCTGGCAGGGACAGGCCAGCTGCAGGGACAGACCAGCTGCAGGGACAGCCCAGCTGCAGGGACAGCCCAGCTGCAGGGATAGACCAGCTGCAGGACAGCCCAGCTGCAGGGACAGGCCAGCTGCAGGGACAGGACCAGCTGCAGGGACAGACCAGCTGCAGGGACAGCCCAGTGCAGGGACAGACCAGCTGCAGGGACAGACCAGCTGCAGGGACAGCCCAGCTGCAGGGACAGACCAGCTGTAGGGACAGACCAGCTGTAGGGACAGGCCAGCTGCAGGGACAGGCCAGCTGCAGGGACAGCCCAGCTGCAGGGACAGCCCAGCTGTAGGCACAGGCCAGCTGCAGGGACAGCCCAGCTGCAGGGACAGACCAGCTGCAGGGACAGACAGCTGCAGGGCAGCCCAGCTGCAAGGGATAGACCAGCTGCAGGGACAGCCCAGCTGCAGGGACAGACCAGCTGCAGGGACAGCCCAGCTGCAGGGACAGACCAGCTGCAGGGACAGCCCAGCTGCAGGGATAGACCAGCTGCAGGGACAGACCAGCTGCAGGGACAGACCAGCTGCAGGGATAGACCAGCTGCAGGGACAGCCCAGCTGCAGGGACAGCCCAGCTGCAGGAATAGACCAGCTGCAGGGACAGCCCAGCTGCAGGGGACGACTCTGAGTGAGCACCTCCGGGAGGGGTGCCATGCTTTGTCCCCGTGTGGCCTCCAGCAGGAACCCCCACACTCCCAGCCTCAGTTTCCCTCGGTTTAAACATGAGACCATCCTCCCAGGACAGAGAGGACAGGGGCCTCCCCTCCATCAACCTGCCGGGGGACCCCAATGGCAATCACACCCCTTAATTCGCACAGTGCCCTCCTGCCCAGCAGGGCGGTGGCTCAGCCAGCGGGGGGTCCGGTACATGTCCCCGTTCTTGTTGCCGCTGCACCAGATGGCCGCACTGGGGCTGAGCATCAGCCACCACCTGACAGGCCTGGAGACCTCAGACCAAAGTGCGCGGGCGGGGCTGGAGGCTGAGGGCGTGTCATCGCCCCTGTCCCTGGGCCCTGTCCTCACCACTCTCCCTCACCCTCCACCTCCCATCGCCTGCTCTCTCCCTCGAACCCCGGCCTCTCCTGTGTGACCGCCCTTGTGATGACCTTGGGCTGACCTGGCTAATCCAGGATCACCCCCCATTGCAAGGACCTTACCCCGGTCTCCCCCACAGTGTGCACACGGGGTCCCAGATTCTCAGGTTCCGGGGTGAGGCCCCGAGCGGGTTCTGTGGGGAGGGCGAGCCCACCCACTCAACCTCTAACCCCGGTCACGTTTCCAGAGAACGATGAAGCAGAGCCAGGACGTAATCCAGGGGCACAGGCGTGACGGAGCCTGAGTCTTCCCGAGTGTCTGCGCAGGCGGCTGAGGCCCGGGGTCACCCTCCTGTCCCCACGGGGTTTCCCACTGTGAAGGCACCTCAGTTCCGGTTCCGCCCAGCCCGGTGGGTGAGCTGGACCTGCTGCTGTTGCTCTCGGTGCAGGCGGGTGCTAGGCAGGCCTCACCCTGGTTCTGACAGGCCACTGGGGTCCCGCCCGGGCCTGGGGGTGTGTTCGCTGGCGCCAGACCTTGGCCGATGCCGCAGATGGGGATGGGGCGTTTTTAGCGGGCACAGCGCAGGTGCAGCCTCGCTGGCACTCCTTGGGCAGAGAGCCTCAGGCAGGAGGGGATGGAGCCCCGTATTCTCGCTTACTGCTCCTGTGTCTCTGCCAGGCTGGCGGCCAGGGAGCCGGGTCCAAGCCTGCAGACCTCGGGCACTGCCCGCGCCCCCACCCTGGCTCTGCCCCTGCTGCGGTGCGCCTCCTTCCCCCCACTCATCTTCTCTGTGCCTCGGTTTCTTCACCTGCTCCATGGAGCTGGCCATGTTATCTACCCGCAAGACGGATAACGCATTAAACAAGTGAGGATTGGCAAAGCACACCGGGCATGCTGGGCATCTGGCCGGGCTCTGCAGGGTGAGTCCGTCCCAAGTTCAAGGGGGCGGGTGGGCGGTGAGAGGCCAGGAGGCCGGGCCTGGGCGGGTCCGGTTCTGGCCGGATTCGGTGCCACGCCGCAATGCTCCGAGTTGGGAGGCCGAGGGGAGATCTGGGTGGACTCTGTGTGGACTCAGGACTTATTGATTCCATATTTCTTACTGCAGGAGGAGACGGTAGAAAAGAAATTGCCGGCTTAGCAAAGAGGAAATGAAGGAGGGGCCCTGAGCGCCAGCCACAGTGTGGGCACTGGACGCAGACCAGGCTGGGGAGTGGGGCGACGGAGGGTCAGGAGAAGGTCCCTGGGCCTCCCTGGAGGAGGGGAGAGAGAGGGAGGAAGGAAGGGGGGGTAGAGAGAGAGAGAGAGAGAGAGACCCTACTACCGTACTTCCAGCCCCTGTGGCTTGTTCCATTCCTGTCTCCATTAATTAAAATAAATAAACTTCAAAATTCAATTCAGAGGCTTCTTCACGGGAGCCGCAGCTCAAGCTCAGGGCCTGAGTGTGTTGGGCGTTCAGCTACGGGGTGTCCTTCATCCTGAAGGCTCCATGGACGCGAATCTGTCCACACCCCCATCTGCAGAGAAGGCGAGGGGGCAGGAACGTGTCTGACCTGAGCTGGCAGCTCTCTGGCGCCCCGTTCCTCCCCTCTCCTCCCCTCTCCTCCCCTCTCCCCCCCTCTCCCCCCGGCCCCATGCAGGGAGGAGGGCCATCGTGAGCAGAGCTCCTCTCTCTTGTTTTTGGGATACATTCCTGCCCATTTGGGGGACCATCCTGCCCATCGGATCCATCCTGGTGGAACCGTGCTTCTCGGCCTGAACT
Organism: Antrozous pallidus; assembly: GCA_027563665.1. Lineage (NCBI taxonomy): Eukaryota > Metazoa > Chordata > Mammalia > Chiroptera > Vespertilionidae > Antrozous > Antrozous pallidus. The sequence continues at coordinate 211,207,096 of CM050508.1, forward strand.
CTGGTCCTGGTGGCGGCCTCTGGGGGAGCCGGCCACCTGGGGGAGGGCCGCTCACTGGGGCCCCCAGGAGGAGGGGAGCCCTCGGACTGCAGGCCTGTGTCCCCCCTAATACACGTCGGACACCCCGATCCCAGGGGATGGTGGCAGGAGGCGGGGCCTTTGAGATGACGAGGTCAGGAGGTGGGGCCCGCAATGGGGCTAGTGCCCTCCTAGAGGAGGGGCCGTGAGGAGCCGAGGGAGAAGGCGCTGTCCCGAACCAGGAAGAGGCCTCCGGAGCTCAGCTGGCCGTCCCGTCCCAGCGGCGAGATCCAGGGGAGCGCCGCCGATCTGCGGGGTTTGTCACGGCAGCCAGAGCGGATGGAGCCGGGGAGCGGCCAGGGGGGAGGAGGGCGGCACCCCTCTCTGTGTGGGGCGGAACGTGCCGCCGAGCCCTCACTCACTGCTGGTCACCCCCAGGCGAGGCTCTCTCAATGCCCGCATCGCCCACCTGGTCGCAGAGGCCGGAGGCACGCTCCCGTAGGTCCCCCCGATTCAGAGCCGATGGCCCTTGGAGATCCGCTCCCCTGACCACAGGGGCTCCGGCCCTCGCTGACGGGCGCACGCCCGGGCGGACAGGCAGGGGCACCGGCGCCCGGGGCAGCCTCGGCCGGTCCGGGAGGGCACCCGCCAAGGGTTCTGCCAGAGCGCCCGCCCCCCGGGGGTCCGTGCCTCCTGCCCCGGGCGTTTCCGAAGCCCATCGTTCCCCACGCGGCGGCGGAACCCGGGGCCACTCCTGATCCCACACGGGTGAGGTTGGGGCAGTGGAGTTGGGTGTGTAAATATTTCAGGCCGAGCCTGGCTGCCTGGTTCTGGCTCACGCCGCAGCCGGCTCGCCGCGGGGAGGAAGAGGGGAGCGACGGGCGGCCGCAGCGAGGACAGGACTCATGGCTCCCCACTGAGCTCGGCGGACGGCCGTCTGCCCCCCCCCCCCCCCGCCCCCGGGCCGCTAGGAAGCCGTGGCCCCACATCCAGGCCGATCAGTGTCCCCCCTCAAACACTCCCCCCAGCCATAGGAGCGGGTTGGCCAGGCCATGTCCCGCCTTCGCTGTGGGAGACCCAGCACCTCCGGCCTGCGGGTCCTCCAGAGGACAGGGGGTGCACAGGGAAGCGCTCTCTGTCTCTCCCCCTGCCTTCTGCTTTCTCTGAAAACCAGCGGGAAGCTGCCCTCGGAGGAGGAATAAATGTGAGAGAGGAGGGAGGCAGGGTCCTCTCCCTGGGCCACGGCAGACAGCGGGGCCACCCCTGGCCTGGGGCGAAATTAACTCAGAGGTCAAGGGGAAATCCGATCGCTGACCCATAACTGTGCGATGGAGCCCTGGACGTGCTGGGCCCTGTGCCCACCGCCCGGGGGACAAGAGCTGGCGAGACGCCCGTGGTCGGGGGGTGACAGGAGGTCAGAGTCGGGGGGCCCACGAGGGAGAACCTGAACCACAGCCCCGCCCTCCTCCTGACCAGCAGGGCCAGGCCGGGCACTGCTCTCCCTCCCAGCAGCGTGCCGGCCCCCCCAGCCACCAGGACCGACTCTGGGACCCCGAATCCCCCCCTCCGCCGCCTCCAGAGTCCTGCCCCGGGGGTCAGGCCCACGTCCTCTCTCACCAGGACGTCTCTGCTCCGTGGCCTCTGGGAGACGGCAGCCGCCTTCGCCTGCCTTTCCACGGGGCCACGTGCGACCTCCAAAGGCCCAGCCCATACAGACATCAACCATCAGCCCTGTGGGAACCCCTTTCACGTCCCATCTGATTCAGGGTCCCGGTTCAGGGTTCGGGTTCTGGAGAAGGCTGCACGCAAATGAATAGAGACTTAGAAAAACATTAATTTGGGAAATGGGGGCCAGGCGGGAGTCCAACTCCAGTGGGAGGACTACTGCTCGCTCTGGCTTTACCATCCCTTTTATTAAGATGAAGATCATAAGATACACCCGTCTCCCCCAGGCAGGAGACACCAGTAAAAGCCCATCAGTGAATCTTCTTAGGACCAACAGGTGGGGGCTGCTTCCACCACCAACATCCCAGTAACCAGCTCCGACTCCTCAAAGCAATTAAGGTTGACCAGCCCTCCAGATTCCCTGTCCACAGCCCTCCATCATCAAAACAATGAGTGGCTTCCGGCACAGCCTGGCCCGTGTCGCTCAGTGGATAGAGCATCGACCTGCGGATGCCTGAGTTGTGAGCTCAATCCCTGGTGTGGGGTGTGCAGGAGGCAGCCGATCAACGATTCCCCTTCATCATTGATGTGTCTCCCACTCTTCCTCTCTGACATCAATAAGAATATGTTTTTAAGAATATATTAGCCATCAGGTGTTACAAAGGCTTCAGGATAACGGTGAATTGATTTCTACATCAGACCATTGTTCTCCCACCTCCAATCCCGGTATTCCTTGTCTGCGACTTGGACTTAAGGGCTTCTCCGGAGACTTCAGGCTCGATGCCGACCGAAGAAGGCATTCCGCCGAATGCTGAGGATGGGGCGGGGAGGCCCCAGGAAGCGGCGGCTCCTCTGAGTGGGAACCCGAGCCCCCCCAGGGGGGGGGGGGAGAAGCGGGCATTCCCGGCTCAGTCTCAGAGGCAGAGCGCGTGGACAGAGGCCTGGGCACAGTGCGGGCTCTGCAGACATGCCACTCGCTAAGGCGTCCACGGCAGTGTCCGCTGTCCTCGGGGGCCCCGCGCCTGCTGCCTCTCCGGAATAAAGGAGACGGGACCTGGGCCTGGGCGTGCCTGTGGGGGTGTCCTGTGCTCTCCAGCCCTGCCCACCGCCAGCGCCAGGCTCCCCTACGGGTCGCTTTGGCGTTCTGCAGGTCGCTGACGGGGGTGAGACCCTGAGGAAAGATGGGGCGCGTGTCCAGAACCCAGCGGGTGGCTCCGTGAGCCCGAGCCTGCACCAGGGTTGCCAGGCGGGTGTGCTAACACCCTCATTTCTATGGGGGGAAACTGAGGCTTAGGAAGTCCAACACTTTCTGGGCCCTTGCCATGAGTAAGGGCGGGAGCCAGCGTTTTAAATGGGCCCCGGGGCTCCAGAGACCCTGCCCTGAGCAACTGCACCCGCTCCCTGCTCCTCCAGCCCGGCCCTGGCCGGGCCATTCCGTGGGGCGTCCTGGGAGCGTGAGGCCCCCAAGAACTCCCCCAAACAGCCCGCCGTGGCGCAGTCGGTGGAGTGTCGGCCCAGCGCCACAATGGTTGTGGGCTAACTCACCGGTTGGGGCGAGTACAGGAGGCAAACAACCAATGTTTCTCCGTCACATCGATGTTTCTATCTATCTATCTATCTATCTATCTATCTATCTATCATCATCCTCTCTCTCTCTCTCTCTCTTCCTCTCTCTCTAAAATATAATTTTTAAAGCAATAAGAAAGCATGCCCTCAGGGAGGATTGAAAAAAGAAACCCTCCAGCTGAAACCGGTTTGGCTCAGTGGACAGAGCGTCGGACTGCGGACTGAAGGGTCTCGGGTTCGATTCCGGCAAGGGCATGTACCTTGGCTGCGGGCACATCCCTGGTGGGGGGCGTGCAAGAGGCAGCTGATCGATGTTTCTCTCATCGATGTTTCTGACTTTCTATCCCTCTCCCTTCCGCTCTGTAAAAAATCAATAAAATATATTTTTTTTTAAAAAAAAAGAAAAACCCTCCAGCCACTCTCCAGTGCCCAAGGTGGGGCCACCCGGTGGCCACGGCGTGAGGTCACCCGCCGGCCTCAGCGCTGGGCCACGGCAAGCGCGTGTCCTTTGCTTGAAAGCGGCTCCATCGAGATGCCATCCACCGGCCACACAACTCGCCCACGAAGCGTTCGGGTCGAGGGCTGTTCATGGACTCAGCATCAGCCACCACCACCTTAGAACAGTGCCTCACCCAGACACTCCCTACCGATGCGCCATCACCTCCATCCCCACCCGACACCAGCCCCAGGCGGATCCGTCCGCTTTCTGTCTGCGGGTCAGCTGAGGCTGGAACTCTCACAGGATGAGTCCCGGGAAGCTCTGGAGGGTGAACGCACAGACTCCCGCAGAGAAGCCAGGCGGCTCCCCAGGGGACGGGAGGAGGGGAGGGCGCTCGACTGGGCAGTGAAGTGAGCGCGTCCGTCCCTGGGAGAGTCCGGCTGGTGCCAGCGTTCTCCAGCGGCAGCTGGTGAGGAACACGTGGGATTTCTCGGGAGATGGAAGGTGCGCTCTCAGCGCCGCCGGAAGGCTGGGGGCCGGGAGCCAAGCAGTTCTGGGGGAATCTGAGTCTCACCAAAGAATACCAGGGGAAGCATGGATGATATGCAGCCAGCACGTATAGCCTCCATTCAACATGCCTGGTCTCCAAAAGGCATGCATGATCTTCAGTCAGCATAGTCACAGCCAACATGCATGGTCTGCAATCAACATGCATGGTCTCCAATCAACATATGTGTTCTCCAGTCAGCATACACAGTCATAGCCAACATGCAAGGTCTCTAATGCATGGTCTCCAATCAACCTGCATGGTCTGCAATCAACATGCATGGTCTCCAATCAACATGTGTGTTCTCCAGTCAGCATACACAGTCACAGCCAACACGCATGGTCTCCAATCAACATCTATGTTCTCCAGTCAGCATACACAGTCACAGCCAACATTCATGGTCTCCAATCAACATCTATGTTCTCCAGTCAGCATACACAGTCATAGCCAACATGCATGGTCTCCAATGCATGGTTTCCAATCAACCTGCATGGTCTGCAATCAACATGCATGGTCTCCAATCAACATGTGTGTTCTCCAGTCAGCATACACAGTCACACCAACATTCATGGTCTCCAATCAACCTGCATGGTCTCCAATCAACACGTGTGTTCTTCAGTCAGCATACACAGTCACAGCCAACACGCATGGTCTCCAATCAACATCTATGTTCTCCAGTCAGCATACACAGTCACAGCCAACATTCATGGTCTCCATCAACATCTATGTTCTCCAGTCAGCATACACAGTCATAGCCAACATGCATGGTCTCCAATGCATGGTTTCCAATCAACCTGCATGGTCTGCAATCAACATGCATGGTCTCCAATCAACATGTGTGTTCTCCAGTCAGCATACACAGTCACACCAACATGCATGGTCTCCAATCAACCTGCATGGTCTCCAATCAACACGTGTGTTCTTCAGTCAGCATACACAGTCACAGCCAACATGCATGGTCTCCAATCAACATCTATGTTCTCCAGTCAGCATATCTAGTCACAGCCAACATGCAAAGTCTCCAGCCAGCATGCATAGCCTCCAAGCAACATGCATGGTCATAACCAATATGAATGATCTCCAACCAACATGAATGATCTGCAGCTGGCACACGTGGTCTGCAACCATCTGTAGTGTTTGGGTCTCTCCAGTCACACAGCACCACATCGGGAGGGGTGGGGGAGGCGGTGCTTTAAACTACTGAAACGGACTCTTTCAGCACCCAGAGGCCAGACCTCCTGCCTCCTCCTGTTCTGGGAGCCGCCAGCTTCCATTGGCTCGCGGCCACATCGCTCTAATGCCTGCTTGTCAGCACGCCTTTCCCGATGGTCCGTGTCCCTTCTGGAAGGGCATCGCCTGTTGGCATCAGGGCCCACCCTCCAGCAGGTGGCCTCATGCCAGCTGGTCGCCATTGCGAAGACCCTGCTCCCCCGCAAGGTCCATCCCCAGGTCCCAGGCGACGTGAGTCGTGGGCGGACATGACTCACCCCGGACAGTGACCAAGGGCACCGGCCGTCTCAGCTGTTGTCAACACAAGACGACATCATCCAGGCCCCAGTTCCGCTCCCAACCGCCTGCCCGAGAAGGTCACCGCGTCCGGGGGTGGGGGTTCTGTCCCCGGGAGCCTCGCTGCTGCTTCCAGCAGGTGACCTGCCCATTGTCTGGGACACAGCCTGGTCAGGCAGTGTGGCCCCTGGAGGGAGGGGCTGGTCACATTTGCGGTTGGCGTTGGAGAGCCAGCCCAGCAGCCCCGAGTGGGTTTCTGGCCGCAGAGAGGATGGGGCAGAAACGCTGCCAGCCCCACCTCACGGCAGCTGAGAGAACCTCCAAGATGAGGGGCAAATGCAGAGAGCCCAGCCTGTGGGGACACTCATGGGGGGAAGGGGGACCTCTCCCACTGCGCACGCAGCTGCCCGCCAGCCCGCAGTGTGGCCGCGTCTGTGCACGCACCTGAGCGTGTGCACAGCGACACGGTCCGCCTGCTTTCCAGACGCCCAGCTAGGAGCAAGCGTTAGGAACATGTAAATGGAGTTACCCAGGAGCCTCATAGATCGCCATTGACTCTCCCTTCCTCTCAGACCTTAACCTTCTCTGGAAATTAAGCACCAAATGGCTCAAAACAGCAACGGAAGATGAGCAGGCTCTGCTCACAGCCTGCAGGCAAGACCCCGCCTTTCCTGCCTTCTTCCAGCCCCCAGCAGCCTCCCCGCTTTACAGATATGGCTACTGGGGGGGGGGGGGCAGCCAGCAGCCCCTGGCTTCCTGCCTCCTCCTCGGCAGCCACGGCCGGGGGGGGCCAGGGAAAGGGCTCTGTCCTATCTGACACGGGCAGCCCCCCTCCCACTGGGTCTACCTGTCAGCCTCACGCTCCCAAGAGAAGGGTTTTGGTCTCAACGAGAGGGAAGAGAAGCATTTCTGCTCTCCGTGGGTCCTCCCCTCCCGCCGTCGCCGTTGGAGCCTGTAGTGAGCACCTCGGCCACGCGGGCGCTGCATCGGTGCTACGGACGCAGGGTCAACCAGTCTGTCCCCGCCGTGGGGACTCGGTGCCGTGGACACACATGGAGCCGCGTCCTCCCAGCAGCAGGACGAGAGCAGCACGGGGCACCCGAGAGCCCGAGGACGGTGGAGCAGCTTACCGAGGGAAGCTGGACGGCCCCTTGGAGGAGAGGACACGGTGAGCTTGGTCTGAAGCAGGAGCGGGCCTCTGCCATGAGGGAGCTCTCCAGGAAAGAGCAGCTGTGTCACATACGGGGGCAACCAGACCCAGTTCAAAGCCGGACACAGCCCCCGACCAGGTATGTGAGGGCGTGGTCACTGTCTGTCTCCTGCCTTCCCTGAGCATTGGTCTCCCAGCCACATAGCTCCGACCCGCCAGTCAGATATCACACACACGAGCGGTTATTGTTATTGCTGCCGCTCCTGCAGGCGCAGGTGCCGGGGGCTGCAGGCCGGGGGCTGCTGGGGCGCAGGCGGTGAGGTCATACATTCATCAGAGGCTGGAGAAAGGCATGCTGGGAGGGAATGGTGGGCAGAGAGAGGGATGAATGAATGAATGAATGAATGAATGACTCTGGCTCGGCCGGCGTGGCTCAGGGGTTGAGCACTGACCTATGAACCAGGAGGTCACAGTTCAATTCTCAGTCGGGGCCCAGGCCCAGGCTGCAGGCTCGATCCCCAGTGGGGGGCGTGCAGGAGGCAGCCGGGCACTGCTTCTCTCTCATCACTGAGGTTTCTAAACCTCCCCCCCCCCTTTCCCTTCCTCTCTGAAATAAAAGAATATTTTTTAAAAAGAAAAAGAATGGGTCGATACCGGTGTGGCACAGTGGATAGAGCGTCGGACTGCGGACTGAAGGGTCCCGGGTTCGATTCTGGCAAGGGCATGTACCTTGGCTGCGGGCACATCCCCAGTGGGGGGTGTGCAGGAGGCAGCTGATGGATGTTTCTCTCTCATCGATGTTTCTGACTTTCTATCCCTCTCCCTTCCGCTCTGTAAAACATTAATAAAAAATATATATATAAAAAAAAGAAAAAGAATGGCTCTGAGGGGTGTAGTCCTAGGATTCCTGGGGGGGACACATGGGAGCAGCCGCTCAGATGTGCATCTTAGAAATCTGTGCCGGAGATGGGGCTGCGTGACTTGTCCTGACACACCTTCGCGGCTCTGGGTTGGCGCCCGGCTCCCATCAGAGGCCCTCTTCCCAGGGCCCCCAGGGGGTCTTTCTGGGTGCGAACATCTTCCCGCGGAGACTCCATCCCGTTGTAACCCCACCAAGTGGTCCAACAACGAACAATTGGTGGCAACGGCTGCAGGCGCTCAGCACAGCCAGCAGGGAGCACCCAACGCAGGTTGGAAGTTGGAAAGGAAAGGAAAGGGCCCCTTCGAGACCATGTTTACAAGCTCCTTCCAGGGCAGGTCCACACTGTACCTCTTTGTCGCGCCTCTCACCCTCCTCCCTGCCCCCCCCCCCCCCCCCGCGCGTCCTCCTCCCCCAGGACATCCCCGGCCCCAGATGCAGCTGCTGGCCTTCCAAGCCTCAAGGTCAGAGGGAACCAGCGCACCCGCTCCTCCCTCCTGGCACCTCAACAGGGGCCACCTTCAGGGTCCTGTGTGGACAGGGGACCTGGCCGTCCTCCTCCCCGGCCTGGGTGTCCCCTCTGGGCCTGTGCCCGTGAGGGTGGCGGGCGCCCACCAGCAGCTGCGCAGGCAGCCGGCGGCGAGTGGGGAGATGCCAGTTTGCGGCGGCCGTCGGAGGAAGCTGTTTCTAAAACAGCAATTACCGGGAAGGGGAACAAATCACAGGCACTTGAGAGACGTTCGCACGTGGAGAAGCAGGCCCGGCACAGTAATCAGGGCAATGTGTTTGCAAAGCGGCATCATTTATGCTGAAATATTTCACCGGGAGAGGTCGGCGCCGGGATGGAGGGTTAGTGAGGAATGAAAGGCGGGGTCAGCGCCTCGCCGGGGAGTCCGCGCGGCCTGATTGCTGCTGCATTAGACGCATTCGAAAACTATTAAACAGATCGGGGCCGAGCCAGGGTCAGGTTTCCGGGAGGGAATGCGCTTGGCGGGTCCAAACCGTGTGGCGGAAGCAGAGAAGACAGCCACGTGGAGGGTCCGCCAAGCCCGGGACTCGCCCGAGACCGGCCCACCCACCAGGCACCTGACAGCCGGCCTGTTGGGTTGCCAAGCAATGGCCCAGCTCTCTGGAGCTCCCCCCAGAGCCAGGAGGAGGGGGAGGAGTGACAGGGACTCGGGGAGAGGGGATGGCAGCCGGCAGGGACTTTGATGGGACCCCACAGCAGGCTGTCAACGCAGGTCCTGGAGCCCAGGGGCCAGAGCAGGGGTCCCCTTCTCTATACTGCCCCTCCCCCTCCACACCCCATCCCACTGATAGGAAGAAAAGTCCCTGGGGATGACGTCGCTATTGTTTTAATCTGCCCTCAGCCTGCTTGGGGTGCCCATGATCTAATCTGACCCTCAACGCCTCCCTGTGGGGCTGAGAAAGATGCTCAGGGGGCGGAGGGCGGGGGTAGGGGTGGGGGGGGGAGCACGGCTGGTCCGGCCTCGGGGACCTCAGGGCCTCTCCGGAAGCTCCGGCCTCGCACTGGGCGGTCTGGCCGCTGTGGCTGCAGAGGTCACCTGTGTCCTCGCCCCACGTGCCTCGCCACCCTCTGCCCCGCGGCCCAGCCCGGACTCCCGAGTGAGCAGAGAGGCTCCCGGGACAGGGACGGCGAGAGGGAGGCCCACACGAGGGCCGTTCGTGGGTTTGGGCCACACCCCCATACCCCACACCCCCAAACCCCACACCCCACACCCCCACACCCTCACACCCCACACCCCCACACCCCCACACCCCACACCCCCACGCCCCACACCCCCACACCCCACACCCTCACACCACACCCCCACACCCCACACCCCACATCCCCACACCCCCACACCCCCACACCCCCACACCCCCACACCCCCACACCCTCGGCTGGGTCTCCAGTGTGTCCCCTGCTTGGGGCTGGCAGAGGGGAGAGGATGGCTCCCTGCTCAATGCTCTCAGCGTGTGTTTTCTTAGGGACCACGTGTAGCTCCTGGACCCGAGCCTGACCACAGCCTGCACTGTCCTCACTCCCCCTCCACTGCAGCCAGGCCCTGCCTGTCTCCTGAGCCAGGCCTCATCCTCCACCAGCCTCAGCCTGCACCTGGCACCCCGGCCGCAGGGGTGCCCAACTCCTCTCATTTCCTGCCACTCCTCCTGTCACATCCCACCCACCCCACCCCCTCCTGAGGCATCTCCACGGCTGGCCGTGGCCCTTTCTCCATGCCCAGAGCTCCTGGGTCTCCACCACAGCTCACAGCACCCCCTGCACAGCCTGCGTGTGGGGGTCCGCGTGGCCCCCACCAGCTTCGATGAGCTCTTCCTGGGACAGACACTGGAATCACTCCCTCGTTTGCTTGATCATTCGCTCTCTGGGCACTCGCAGGGGGCAGAGGGGCTGTCTTTTCTGTTCTCTGATGGCTCCTCTGCACCGAGGACAGTGTCTGGCACTGAGCAGGCTCTTTCTTCATGCATCACCCGTCCGTCTGTCCGTCTGTCCATTCCCACTCATCATCCACCCCCTCCATCCATCCCTCTCTACCCACCATCATACACCCATCATTCATCCCATCCATCCAGCCCTCTCTCTATCCATCCATCATACACCCATCCTTCCACCCACCATCCATCCCTCTCTCTATCCACCATCATCTGTTCACCTGTCCTTCCATCATACACCCATCCTTCCACTATCCACCCATCCCTGTCTCTATCCATCTATCATATAGTCATCATCCACCCATCCATCCCTCTCTATCCATCAATCATACATCCATCCTTCCACCCACCATCCATCCATCCCTCTCTACCCACCATCATACACTCATCATTCATCCCATCCATCCATCCCTCTCTCTATCCATCCATCATACATCCGTCCTTCCACCCACCATCCATTCATCCCTCTCTCTATCCACCATCATCTGTTCATCTGTCCATCCATCATACACCCATCCTTCCACCCACCATCCATCCCTCTCTCCATCCACCATCATCTGTTCACCTGTCCATCCATCATACATCCATCCTTCCACTATCCACCCATCCCTGTCTGTATCCATCTATCATATAGTCATCATCCACCCATCCATCCATCCCTCTCTCTATCCATCAATCATACATCCATCCTTCCACCCACCATCCATTCATCCCTCTCTCTATCCACTATCATCTGTTCACCTGTCCATCCATCATACATCCATCCTTCCACCCACCATCCAACCCTCTCTCTATCCACCATCATCTGTTCACCTGTCCATCCATCATACATCCAACCTTCCACTATCCACCCATCCCTGTCTCTATCCATCTATCATATAGTCATCATCCACCCATCCACCCATCCCTCTCTCTATCCACCATCATACATTCATCATCCACCCCCATCCACCTATCCCTCTTTCTATCCATCCATCATCTGTTCACCTGTCCATCCATCCCTCTCTCTATCCACCATCATATGTTCATCATCCATCCATCCATCCATCCACCCCATCCATCCATCCCTCTCTCTATCCACCATCATATGTTCATCATCCATCCATCCATCCACCCCATCCATCCATCCCTCTCTCTATCCACCATCATATGTTCATCATCCATCCATCCATCCACCCCATCCATCCATCCCTCTCTCTATCCACCATATGTTCATCATCCATCCATCCATCCACCCCATCCATCCCTCTCTCTATCCACCATCATATGTTCATCATCCATCCATCTGATCACACACACATACATGCATACACACACCCAAATCTACCTGAGCAGGCCTGGGGGAGACCCCCTCAGAAAGGAGGGCCCACAGCAACAGAAACGCTGGAGAAACCTCTGCCATCAGCTCCTCAGTGCCGTGTGGCACATGGGTGCACCATGGGGTAGGCAGGAGCTGGGCGTGTCTCGGTGGACCCGCACACACAAAGGCCATGCCCTCTGCCCCGAGGCCGGAGCCCAGGGGACTGTCCATGGTGGTGCAGTAAGAAGGGTCCTCCCACAGTCGCCCTCCGACGGCAGAGACCGCAGAGACGCTCCGGGGGAAGAGAGGCCGGGTTGGGGCTTGGACAGCCTCCTGCAGGCCCCGCCGGAGCAGCCCATGCCTGCAGGCCCCGTGCCAAGCGAGTGGCACGTGCTTCTCCTTCCGAGAGCAGCCCGGGGTGGTCGAGCTCTTGAAATGCCCCTTTCCTGCCTCCATGCCTCCCCTGCCTTCCGCCGGTCCTGATTTGTTAGGGGCATCGATCATTCTGAGTAAGGAACAATTTACATTTTAAATTATTAGCATGGATTTTGCCATTCATCTTTCCAGCGTGCAATGCCAGTTTTAAATGCAAATGTGAGGGCATTCCACGCAGAGGCAGAATCGCTGAAATTGTATAATTCATGTTTTATGGCTCCTGCGTGAATATGCATTTCCTGCTTCCCGGAACAGGGAAGCGCCACGCAAACCAACTCCATTGTCCTGTCTCCGTTTTTCCAATTTTACCTGCATGGGGAGGAGGGGGGGGGAGGAGGAGGAGAAAAAAAAGAAGGAGGAGGTAGTGGAAGAGGAGGGGAAGGAGGGGGGGGGAAGGAGGAGAAGGAGGAGGAGAAGGAGAATGAGGAGGAGAAGGAAGAGGAGGAGGAGGAGAATGAGGAGGAGGAGGAAGAGGAGGAGGAGGAAGAGGAGGAGGAGGAAGAGAATGAGGAGAAGGAGGAAGAGGAGAAGGAGGAGGAAGAGGAAATGAGGAGGAGGAGGAGGAAGAGGAGGAGGAGGAGGAGAAAGAGCAGGAAGAGGAGAAGGAGGAGGAAGAGGAGGAGGAGGAGGAACAGGAGGAGGAAGGGGAAGAGGAGGAGGAGGAGGAGGAACAGGAGGAGGAGGAGGAAGAGGAGGAGGAGGAGGAGGAGGAGGAAGGGGAAGAGGAGGAGGAGGAGGGAGATGAGGAGGAGGAGGAGGGAGATGAGGAGGAGGAGGAAGAGGAGGAGGAGGAAGAGGAGGAGGAGGAAGAGAATGAGGAGAAGGAGGAAGAGGAGAAGGAGGAGGAAGAGGAAAATGAGGAGGAGGAGGAGGAAGAGGAGGAAGAGGAGGAGGAGGAGGAGGAGGAAGAGAATGAGGAGAAGGAGGAAGAGGAGAAGGAGGAGGAAGAGGAAAATGAGGAGGAGGAGGAGGAAGAGGAGGAGGAGGAGGAACAGGAGGAGGAAGGGGAAGAGGAGGAGGAGGAGGGAGATGAGGAGGAGGAGAAGGAGAAGGAGAAGGAAGAGGAAGAGGAGGAGGAGGAGAAGGAAAAGGAGGAGGGGAAGGAGAAGGAGCAGGAAGAGGAGGAGGAGGAGCAAGAGGAGGAGGAGGAGATATCCCCATCTTTCCCATCCCTTTGAGGTCACTTGGCCACAGCGAGATGGCGGACAGAGGGGAGTGAGGGGAATGAGAGGGGCCTGAGAGGGCCCTTCGTCCCTGATGTCCTTAGGCCGAGTCTTCTTCCCGCTTTCAGCGCAGGTTCCGGACCGGCTGAGAGCGCAGCCCCCCTCACGGCTGGGCCCCTCTTAGCCTTCAACCCAGCTCATGTCCCCGCCCCCCGAGTCCTGCTGAGCTGCCCCGCATCCCGGCCCCCGGGTTCTGTGCTTGTGGGCAGCGTGGCAGGACGAGGGGCACACGGTAACACGCCTCTGTCTGCACCCCCAGGGACAGGGTTTCCGCGGTGACGCCCCAGACCTGGCTCAGGCTGCAGAAGACCCTGTCCCAGAGCAGACCCCCAGCAGGCCCTGGCAGCACTTTCAGAGAAACAGAGGAGGGAGGGGAAAGCCGCCTCCCCGTCCGGGAGGGAGCAGGGAGGCATGCTGAAGGCTTTTGCCGGGTGCAGGACCCTCTGAGCGACAGACAAAGGGCTGTGCAGAGGGACAGTCACTCAGGCTGCCTGGGCGTCTCTCGGGGCCCTGGGAAGAGATGGGGAGCCCCGGCCCATGTGTAGCAGACCCAGGTGGAGGGGCACCCAGGACTCTCTGAGGGCCCCCTGACCCAGCGGAGTTTGTGCCCTGGGTGTGGGTGCCAACTGCACAGCTGGGGGACCGGAAGAGGGGCCAGGGACCTCTGCACCCCGTCTTGGGTCGCAGTCTGTCCTGAGTCTTCAGCGGACCCGTGGGAAGACGCGTGTCCCTCTCTGAACCAGGCGGCCGGACGGGGTGAGTGGCACGTTCCGCTCAGCCCATTACCCACTGGCGACCTTTCTCACTTACATTCCAATGATGGACTCCCACCCGTTCACGGTGCCTCTCGCCAGCCGGCCGCGCAGAGAAGGCGGGTCCTCAATACGGAGGCTTAGGCGCTGAGGTCTGGGGGCTCCAAGACCCCCGCTGCCACATGGCCCTGTCCTCAGCCGACACCCAACACCACCCGTCAAGAGGGAGCTCTGGGGGAAGCTGTGGTCCCCGATCAGCTCCCTGGACAGCGTCTGCCCGGCCAAGGAACAAGATGACCCCACAGTCCCAACGTGAAATTGCTGCACACACACCCCCCCAAAAAAATACATACACACAGGGCACACACACACCGGACACATGTGACATATGCGCATATGCGCACACACAGGACACACATACACACATACAGGATACACACAGGACACACACAACACACACAGGACATACGCACACATGCGCGCACACGCACACACAGGCCTGCCCACCCTCCCCAACACCTGACAACTCTTCCAAGTTCTTTGAACTTTCCCATTCGGACCGAGATGGGGGCGCATCCACACAAAGGCAAACGGTGGCTCTGGAAAGAGCGTTCGCTGCGCACGGGGTCCGTCTGTCCCAGCGGGCCGGAGGGGAGGTCCGCCGCCGCCTGTAACAACTGCGTATCGAACACGAGACCTGAGTTATTAGCCAGGAGACCACAGGAGAAGCCGCCATTGACGAATGGCAGCAATTTTAGACACCCAGCCAGATCGATACCCTTTAATCGAGTCAAATCTCAACAAATTAAATTAAAACATTCCAAAAACCGCCCCAAACCAGGCAAGCGAGTGTGACGTTCCCCGAGGGGCCCAGGGCACGCGGGTCACTGTCAGGAGTCCCGCAGGATGTTCACTTACCGAAGCGTGTGGACGCGTGTCGGCGATGCCGTCAGGCGCTGTGCCGGTCCACGTGAGCCTGAGGCTGGAACATGAGCCGCAGCCCCGTCAGCGGCCACTTTGGAAGCAAATGTGTCCCTCCCTGCTCACCACGACCCACCGCAGGCCCTGGCGAGGACACAATCGGCCCAGGGCTCCTGGAGACAAACGCGGATCCCACTGCACCCAGATGACCAAGTGACTGGTGACCAGGGGACAAGTGGCCAGGTGACCAGGGAATCAGAGGACTGGGTGACTGGGTGACCAGGTGACCAGGTAACCAAGTGACTGGGTGACCGGGTAACTAGGTGACCAGTGACCAGGTGACCAGATGAACAGGTGACTGGGTAACCAGGTGGCCAGTAACCAGGTGACTGGATGACCAGGTGACCGGGTGACCAGTGAACAGGTGACTGGGTAACCAGGTGACCAGGTGACCGGGTAACCAGGCGACCAGGTAACCGGGTGACCAGTGACCAGGTGACCAGGTAACCGGGTGACCAGTGACCAGGTGACCAGGTAACCGGGTGACCAGTGACCAGGTGACCAGGTGACCAGGTAACCAGGTGACCAGTGACCAGGTGATCAGGTGACCAGGTGACCAGGTGCGCCTGCCCAGATCACAGGAGCTCTTCCTCACGCACAAACAGACATGACAGCTGCTACTGTGCCTCCCAGGCCGCTGTGACATCGCACACACTAACACATTTGGGAGACCTGGTGACCTCTCTTACTCAAAATTCAAACCGATGTGCTAACACGGGAGAAGCACCAGATGTGAGCTATAGGCGATGCCCAGTGGACGACAGCTAATGAGGCTGCTCCACCCCAAACGCCTGAGGTGTCCGTGCCAGCACCCCAGCCAGGCTGTCCCCAGGATGACAGGATCCCCCCTAAGCTGGAGGTGGCCCACATAGCCAGGTGGCAGCAGCTGTTCTCGGGCTCACTTTGGAGATTCTTTTTTTTTTTTTCAGAGAGGCAGGAGGGGGGTGGAGAGAGAGAGAGAGAGAGAGAGAGAGAGAGAGAGAGAGAGAGATCAATGGTGAGAGAGAATCATGGATCGGCAGCACACCCCCCATGGGAATCAAGCCGACAAGCCGGGCCTGTGCCCTGATGGGAATCGAACCCTGACCTCCTGGTTCACAGGTGGATGCCCAACCCCTGAGCCCCACCGGGCGGGCCGGACAGTCTTTCACGCCGGAATTTTCCGAAGCCTCTGCTCCTCCCGCTCCAGCGTGAAGCATGACCTGTCTAGAAGCCCAAGGACGTTCAGCAGCCGCTGTCCTTGCTCAGCAGGGAGAGATGCCAGAGGCGTGGAGACAGCCCAAGCTCACCCAGCCTGGGGCCGGTGTCCCCTCCCTCTATCACACATGTGTCTAAATGTGTGTAGGTCCGTGCATGTGCATGCATGTTGCGTGAGCAGGTAGGTATCTGTGCAGGCGTGCATGGGGGCTTGTGTTTGCACATTTAAGTGGGTCAGGGAACATTCTCAGAAGACCAATGCCTTCTTCAGCCAGCATTTCCTGTCTTATCAGGATATTAATACTAAAAATTATGAGACATAAATGGGTCTAGTTAACACAAAGGCCATAAAATATGTGTTTCTAATGGAGCCTGTGTGCAAGCAAATCTGTCTGCAGGCTGCTGAGGGGCCCCTGAGAGAAGAGGGGTGACTTCTCAACTCCAAGCAGCAGGAAGCGCCCCAACCTGATTTCAGGGTGTCCCAACTGACTCCCATGCCAGATCTCAATCTGGTTCTCTCTCTGTGAACTCTCCTCTATCTGTCCCTTTATCTATTACATGCGTATGTATCCTTTCCTCTATCTATCCACCCAGACAGCCATCCACCCACCCATCTATCCATCCATCCACTTATCCACTCATCCATCCATTCACCCACCCACCTATCAATCCATTCATCCACCCACCCACCCATCCATCCATCCATCCACTCACCCATCTATTCATATATCCATACACCCACCCACCTATCCATCCATCCATCCCTTCACCCATCCACCCACCCATCTATCCATCCATCCATCTATCCACCTACCCACCTATCCATCCATCCATACACGCACCCATCTATCCATCCAACTACCCACCACCCAACTACCCATCTACCTATCCTTCCATTCATCCATCCACCCATCCACCCACCCATCTATCCATCCATCCATCCACCCACCCATCTATCCATCCATCCATCCACCCACCCAACTATCTATCTACCCATTTACCTATCCATCCATCCACCCACCCATCTATCCATCCATCCATTCATCCATCCACCCAACTATCCATCTACCCATGTACCTATCCATCCATCCATTCATCCATCCATCCATCCATCCATTCATCCATATACCCATCCATTCATCCATCTATCCACCCATCCACCTATCCATCCATCCACCCACCCATCCACTTGTCCATCCATCATCTATCTATCCATCCATTCATCTATCCATCCACCCATCTATCACTTAGTATCATCTACATCTCATCTATCTATATATCTATCAATCATCTGTCTAGCTAACTAGCAAATCATCCATTATCTATCATCTATGTATCTCTGCATCTATCAATCAATAAGCCATGATTTACCTCTGCCCACATTCCATTTGCCTAATTTGAATATGAAATGGACACAGAAGCTGAGGGAGAGCTCTTGGTCACGTCTGGATGCAGGTAGACCTTCCTTAGTTTTGCTAAAACTCTAAGAAGAAAATCACAGCAGACAGCTCCTCCCTTACAAGCATGCTTCCCCCAAGTCTCTGGGCTGGGCTTCTCCTGATTAGCAGAATGTCTGGGGCAGATGCCATGAAGAGCCAGGAGGCATCCGAACTGGGTCTGGCTTTTCCGGGGCCTCCAAAGGGCTCCTTTTCGGTTCGAAACATTGGCTGGGCGGCCCGGAGATCAGACATGGGCATGGGAGTCCCAGAGACAGAGGTCAAACCCGGCCCCCAGAGGTGTCGACCTGGGGCGGTTGCCCTGTCCCACCTCAGACCCTCACTTACAAAACAGAAGCCGTAGGGCCACTGCAAGAGTTTGCAACGAGGAAGAAGGGGGTCCTCAGGGTCCCTGCCTGAGACACAGCTACAGCCCAGCACATGGGAGGTCAAGGAAGGTCAAGGGCATCGCCCCTGAGAAGGAGGAGCGTGACCATGTCGCATGCACCAGGGAGCCAAGTCAGACTGCGCATGCGGTGAGATGTCTCGGCCCTCATCCATCTCCCTCCGCTCACCCGTTTTGAAATATGACCGTCACCACTGCCAGCGAGCGCACACCCTTGCGTGCCAGCTGCGGACGATTTATGGAGGCATCCCCTACCCCCCACCGCACCCCCGTCACGGGAGACTTACCGGCCCCATAAATACAAAGGATCGCCTTGCAAATCCCCAGCCGCTTCCCGGGCTGCAGAGACGCCTTGGGCCAGGGCCTAGACACACAGAGCCAGTGTGATTGAGTGCGACTTCTTAAAGTTTTGTTTGGATTTATTCCTAAAAGCTCCTTCACCGGGAGAAGGGCTCCGAGCTGGCACGGACGCTGCCCGGCCGTGAATCACAGGCAGGATCGGAGCAGCATCCAGGGGGCGCAGGGAGGAGGCCATCGAAGCAGCAGGACCGGCAACTTGGGTGCCAGAGTAAGACCGTCGGCCTGTCCCTGGGCGAGGCGCAGAGCCCGGAACCACCGACGCCTGTGGGAACCCCGTGCTCCGTGGGTGCCCCACACTGGCCCTAACTGGGCGCGGGTCCTTATGGCGTCCCCAGGGGCTGTGTGGAGGGCACACCCGGCCTTGTAGGGGCAGCTCAGAGAGGCAGCAGGTGACCTCGTGACCTCAGGAGACCAAGGACCCCGAGCTTGGACACGCAGCCAAGACAGCGGAGGGCCAGGGCTGAGTTTCCAGCCATTAAGAACGGTGTCGGTGAGCCCATCTCGTTAAATGTGTTTTAAAAGGAGCGGCTCGGCTGGCTTGGCTCAGAGGTTGAGTGTCAACCTAGGAACCAGGAGGCCGAGATTGGGTTCCCGGTCAGGGCACAGGCCCAGGTTGCAGGCTCCATCCCCAGTGGGGGGCGTGCAGGAGGCAGCCGATCCAGGATTCTCTCTCATCATTGATGTTTCTCTCTCTCTCCCTTCCTCTCTGAAATAAGTAAAACTGTGTGTGTGTGTGTGTGTGTGTGTGTGTGTGTGTGTGAGAGAGAGAGAGAGAGAGAGAGAGGGGGGGGGGGGAGGAGAGAGAAAGAGAGAGAGAGAGAGAGAGAGAAAGAGAGAGAGAGAGAGACAGAGAGAGAGAGAGAGAGAGAGAGAGAGGGCGCCTTATCTCCCTCAGCTGTCACCGGAGCGGCCTGAGAAGAGAGTTCCCTGTTTTCCGTTAAGTGGCACCCCCCCAACCCGCCCCCAGGGGCACCACAGAGCCGTGCTTTCTTCCTTCCCAGAAGATCTGGAGCACATTGACAGCCTTTGCATAAAAGACTTTGGCTTCTAATCGTATCGATTTTGCCATAATTAATTTTTAATGACTTTTCCAAAGCGTGTGTGTGCACGGCCACTGTACCTCCCCGTGGTCACCACGGCCAGGCCATTTCCATCTGAAGGTGGGTGTTAAGTGAGCGTTAATTTATTGGCACTCGAGATGGGCCCACGCTAACCCGATTATCATTTGCATTTTGCCGTTTGTGCTTTGAATGTGAAAGGACGCGGATAGCAGAGGTAATGGGATGGGATTCGCCACCCAGACACGGGGCGGGGGGCGGGGGCGGCTGCTGAATTCCAATCAGAGTGCGGCCAGCTAGAGGGCCAGACGCCCATCGGGGCCAGGACCCCTGTCCCGCTCCGCCTGACCATGGAAACTGGCGCTGGAGCCACAGCCCCACCTGGTCCAGAGCCGGGCAGGGGATGGCCTGGCGGCGGAAAAGACAAGGTGATGGCCGGCCAGACCAGGTGGGCTCTGTGGACAGGTGGGCTCTGTGGACAGGTGGGCTCTGTGGGAAGGTGGGCTCTGTGGACAGGTGGGCTCTGTGGGAAGGTGGGCTCTGTGGGAAGGTGGGCTCTGTGGACAGGTGGACTCTGTGGGAAGGTGGACTCTGTGGACAGGTGGGCTCTGTGGGAAGGTGGGCTCTGTGGACAGGTGGGCTCTGTGGGAAGGTGGGCTCTGTGGGAAGGTGGGCTCTGTGGGAAGGTGGACTCTGTGGACAGGTGGACTCTGTGGGAAGGTGGGCTCTGTGGGAAGGTGGACTCTGTGGACAGGTGGGCTCTGTGGGAAGGTGGACTCTGTGGACAGGTGGACTCTGTGGGAAGGTGGGCTCTGTGGGAAGGTGGACTCTGTGGGAAGGTGGGCTCTGTGGACAGGTGGACTCTGTGGGAAGGTGGACTCTGTGGGAAGGTGGGCTATGTGGGAAGGTGGGCTCTGTGGGAAGGTGGACTATGTGGGAAGGTGGACTCTGTGGACAGGTGGGCTCTGTGGACAGGTGGGCTCTGTGGGAAGGTGGGCTCTGTGGGAAGTTGGGCTGGATCTGGCTGAGGGATAGTTGAAGGGCACAGCTGGGCACTCACTCAGCCGCTGATATGGCCCTCCCTCTCTGCCGCCTGGCCCCGCTCACCAGCCACGGAGGGTCCTGCCCAGCCACGAGGAACACAAATGTGTCCCCATAAAGTGCCCACCCACCTAGACCACAACCTGGAGTCAAGCTCCTTCCGTCCTTGGCCTCACCATCCCCGGTGTGACGGGGTGAACCTCGCTGTGGGACTTCCAGGCTGTGTTTTTTCCGAGTCTGCAATGTGCCTCCGGATCTAACGCAAACTCTCTGGCCAAAGCTCGGTGGCCCGAGTGTAGCCTTTCCTTAAGGGTTCTTCTTGCAGCAGCTGCTTCTGATCCGTGCCCCAGGCTCCGGGAGCCGGCCCTCCCCGTAGCCTCATGTAGCCCCACAGCGGGTAAATGCTGGGTTCAGCCGCTAAGGCTGTGGGGTGGGGATGGGGCTGGGCAGCCTCACCCAGCTCCCCTGGCTCCGGGGACCCCACCTCTACCTGCCCACGGCTCCCTCCTCCCTCGACTGGGAGTGCACCGGGGGGTTTCTGATCCTACAGAACTGCTTTTTTTTGGGGGGGGGGGGACTTCATGAAGCCGGCACTTAACCAGGAGGGCGTGGCTGGCCTGGAGGGGAGGGCTGCCCGTCCCTGGGGGATGGGAGCGGCTGTGGGGGCTGGTCAGAGAGCTGGCCGGTGATCACCACTAATGAGGACGTCTGCCTGGGACTTCTCTGGGAAATAGAGCCAGCCCCCCAGCAAGGGCCAGTCACTCGGCTCCCAGGAAACACCCTCAACACCCCCTCCACAGGCCCCGTGGTGCCCGGACATCAGCGAGGCAGCCCGGGGCAGAGGGCAGGGGATAGGGAAGGGGCGCAGAGGCAGGCAGGCTGTGCCCAGGGCCTGGGGCTCTGGCCGATGCCAGGGCCAGGGTGTTGTTTTCCAGGCCCGGCTGCTCCTCCCTCCCCCACTCCCCCTTTACCCACCCACCCCCCTGCACCCCATGCCTCAGCAGCCTCATAAATCTGCCCTGCGTGGAGCCGGGGCCTGATTGAGTCTCCCAGGAGAGCAGGCAGAGCCAGGAGGCGGGAACACTGAGCTGATGGGCCTCAGAAGGGGCATTAATGGAGTGAGTCCGCGGCTTCAAACAAAACACAGCCCGGAGCGCAGCCCGCAGAGCGCGTCTCAGCAAAGCCGGCGTCTCCCCAGGCTCCCAGCTGACAGCTGTGTGTGTGTGTGTGTGTGTGTGTGTGTGTGAGAGAGAGAGAGACAGAGATAGAGAGAGAGACAGAGAGACAGAGAGACAGAGAGACAGAGAGACAGACAGAGACAGAGTCTGTGGGAGCCAGGCCCTGAGAGAGAGACAGAGAGACAGAGACAGAGACAGAGAGACAGACAGAGACAGACAGAGAGAGAGAGTCTGTGGGAGCCAGGCCCTGAGAGAGAGACAGAGAGACAGACAGAGAGAGACAGAGAGAGAGACAGAGAGACAGAGAGGCAGGAGACAGAGAGAGACAGAGAGAGACAGAGACAGAGAGAGAGACAGAGAGAGACAGAGAGAGAGACAGAGAGAGAGAGACAGGGAGAGAGACAGAGAGAGAGAGACAGGGAGAGAGACAGAGAGAGAGAGACAGAGAGAGACACACACAGAGAGAGAGAGACAGAGAGAGAGAGATAGAGAGAGGGGGCGAGAGTCTGTGGGAGCCAGGCCCTGAGAGAGAGGGAGAGACAGAGACAGAGACAGCATGAGAGACAGAGAGAGACAGAGACAGACACAGAGAGAGAGAGAGTCTATGGGAGCCAGGCCCTGAGAGAGACAGAGAGAGAGACAGAGAGAGGCAGGAGACAGAGAGAGAGAGAGAGACAGACAGAGAGACAGACAGAGAGAGAGAGTCTGTGGGAGCCAGGCCCTGAGGGAGAGCCTGGGCCTGCTCTGCCGGGGCTCCCTGGGGGCCGTTGGTGGGCACAGAGGCAGAGGGAGTGGAGTCACGGTCGG
Organism: Antrozous pallidus; assembly: GCA_027563665.1. Classification (NCBI taxonomy): domain Eukaryota; kingdom Metazoa; phylum Chordata; class Mammalia; order Chiroptera; family Vespertilionidae; genus Antrozous; species Antrozous pallidus. Next base: position 211,229,534 of record CM050508.1, read on the forward strand.
CCGGTGTTGGGGGAGAGGGCATCGTTCGACACAGAACCCCAGCATGCCCGCAAGAGCCCCGACCTGACCGAGCCCCGGCCCCAGCTGGCCGCTGGGAAGACTGCAACTGTGTAGCTTTGGGACCAGGAGCCCTGGCAGCGCCAGCAGCTCACACTCTGTCTGCTGGCTCTGGCCCCCCCAGGGCAGTGAGCTCCAGGGGGAAGGGGGGGCTGCACCCCGCCCCCACCAAGGGCTGGCGCCCTGGAAGTACACTGTAAGTGACGTGTGCACATCCCTCTGCTCCCCGCACTCTGGGTGGGCGGCATTTGGGACTTCATGTCCTTGTCCTGCAGCCCTGCTGAAGTTGGGGTCCATGCTAGGGACTGAGAGGGCCGCCCCCAGACCCCAGCTCCCCAGGCACAGGGGGGTCAGGGCCACAGCCCAGCTCCCCAGGCACAGGGGGGTCAGGGCCACAGCCCAGCTCCCCAGGCACAGGGGGGTCAGGGCTGAATCCCATACCCCAGGTCCCCAGGCACAGGGGGGTCAGGGCTGAATCCCATACCCCAGGTCCCCAGGCATAGGGGAGTCAGGGCCATAGCCCAGCTCCCCAGGCACAGGCTATTAGGACTGAACCCCAGACCTCAGCTCCCCAGGCACAAGGGGGTCAGGGCCGAACCCCAGACCCCAGCTCCCCAGGCACAAGGGGGTCAGGGCCGAACCCCAGACCCCAGCTCCCCAGGCACAAGGGGGTCAGGGCTGCACCCCAGCTCCCCAGGTATAGGCTATCAGGACTGAACCCCAGACCCCAGCTCCCCAGGCACAGGGGGGTCAGGACCGAACCCCAGACCCCAGCTCCCCAGGCACAGAGGGGTCACGGAGGCGCCCGGCAGATGCCGCCAAGAGGACCTGCTCTCCCTGCGCCCCCCCCCCCCCCCCGCCCCCGTGCTGCTGTGATGGCTCCCCGTGCACCATCCGCTCACGCTCCTAACAACGCCCCACCCGGAGGTGCACCCCTGAGTCCTGGCGTCTGGAAACCCGAGTCTCAGGGGCGGGCGGGCCAGTCCCCCCTGACCCCACCGAGGCCTCTGACTTTGGCCCCGCCCGCTGTCCGTCTGCGGGTTGGAGTCCTGACCTCTTCCTGGGCAGAACGCAGTCCCACTGAGGGGGGACCCCAGCGGCCTCACTTTAACTCGGCGACCCCTCGAGAGACCCTGCCCGGTGCAGCCCCACGCTGAGCATCCGGGGTCAGGGCTTGGGCATGTGGGTCCTGGGAGACGCAGGTCCCCCCGGGACGACGAGTTTCGGCACCGAGGGCCGCTCTCGCCGAACCGTCTCCGCGTGCGGGATTGCCCGGCGCACTCGTCTCCGCGTTCGAGTGCTTCTCGAGAGCCGTCTGCTCGCCGAGCCTCTTCACTGCAGAGGGGTGAGGACGGAGAGGGGAAAAGCCAGCCACTCAGACTGCGCGTCTGGACAGGGCGGCGGCGGGGGCAGGAGCCGAGGGCCCAGAGGCCGCCCCCGGAGAGGGCTCCGGAAGCTTCCTCTCCCCACCGCTCGGGCCTCGGCGGAGACACCCATCCGGACGCAGATTCGAACCCGTGACGGGCAGCATCGCTCGGATACAAAGAGCATGTGCACCTTCTTCCTTTTTAATATATTTTCACTGATGTCAGAGAGGAAGGGGGGGGGGGGAGAGACACATTCATGATGAGAATCACGAATCAGCTGCCTCCTGCACGCTCCCTGCTGGGGATCGAGCCCACACCCCGGGCCTGGGCCCCCCTGGTCCACAGGTCGATGCTTAACCACTGAGCCACAGCGACCAGCTTCTTTTTTTATTATTACTTACGAGGGGGCCGGTGAACGAAATTCATGCACGGGGGGGGGGTGACCCCTCAGCCCAACCTGCCTCCTCACACATACTGGGAGCCCTCAGGGGATTCCTACTGACCCCTCACCCCTGGCCGAAGCTCTAGGCCTTGGGCACCCAGCCATCACCCTGCGATGGGGCTGATGGCCTCGGCCCCACCACCCAAGCCCAGGCCTTAGCCCCTGTGGCGACCACCCAGCCCCAGGGGCACCCCGCACTCAGCAGCCAAGCTGGCCTCCTGTGCACCTCGGCCCCGCTCCCCCCGCCAGCCTCCCATGGGCTGTGGCCCTGCCCCCCACCTCACTTATGCCTCAGCCCCATCCCCCACTCCTGATTGGCTTGTGGGTGTAGCAAAAGTACGGTCAATTTGCATATTACTCTTTTATTAGATAGGATTGTTGACACTAACTACCCTGATCAGGCGAACCCCCTCCTTCCTAGGGGAGCCCCATCCTCCTGGGGGAACCCCCTCCCTCCTGGGGGAATCACTGTTCCTGTTCACCCCCATTCTCCTCGTGTGGATGTGTCCCGTGTCCTCCTCTCCTGCACACGTGCAGTCTAACCACCTCCAGGGGCCCCCGACACGCACACGCTGCTGAGGCTGGTCTGGGGTCCCCAGTGAAACGCGGCCGGGGTGACCCTTCCTTCGCCGCCGCCCCCTGAGGTCAGTAAGGGGAGTCTGCCTGTTGGAAATGCTCTCCCTTAGGCGAACGGGTGAGTTTCCAACGGAGCCAACCCCGCCCCGCCCCAGCCCTCCCGCTTCCTGCCCTTAAATGAGGTTATCCCGTCCCCGGGCAGCGATCAGAGGTGGCAGCAAAGCCACTCGGTGCCACCGAAGCACTTAATTTTCATTAGGAAGCGACACCGCCAGCAATTACCAGGAGGAGCGCAGGCGCAGGTACTGACACAGGCACAGGGGCGACCCCAAGACACCCACCCGCCCGGTCGGTGCCCTCGCTTCCTGTGCGGGGCGACGGGGGCTCGGGGGGCCTGCTTCCTGCCTCCCCATCAGGCCACGTGTTCACCCCCTGTGCACCCCGGGCAACAGTAATCCCGGGTGTGATGCCAGAGGTGTTCGTCATGTACTCACTTCCTCCATCCACACCCTCTGAGCTGCACCCCCTAATGGAGAACACAACTGGTTCCCACTCCTCCACTCCCTCTCCCTCCTGCCTCCTCCCTCCTCCCCTCCTCCCTCCTCCTCCCCACCTTCCTCCCCCACCTCCCTCCCCTCCCTCCCCTCCTCCCTGCTCTCCCTCCCCTCTTCCCCCTCCCTCCTCCTTCTCCCTCCCCTTCCTATTCTTCCTCTCTCCCCCTCCTCCCCTCCTTCCCTCTTCCTCTCCCTCCTCCCTCCTCCCTCCTCCCTCAGCCTCCCCTCCCTCCCCCTTCCTTTCTGTGCCCCACTCCTCCTTTCACTCCACCCCTCCCTCCACCCCTCTCCCTCCTCTCCCTTTCCCCCCTCCTCTCCTTCCATCTCCCCACCCTCCTCCCCTCCCTCCATGCCTATGAGGACCCCCACTAGGACGGTGCAGGGATGTGTGCCTCAGCCAGTGGGAGCCACCACCCATGACCTAACCCTAGCCCCAACCCCAACTCTAACCCTGACCCCAGCCCTAACTCTAACCCGAACCCCAACCCCAACCCGAACCTGAACCCTAACTCTAATCCGAACCCGAACCCTGCCCAAACCCCAACCTGAGCTCAAACTCGAGCGGAGCTCCACCTCGCGCAGCGACCCCGATGGGAAGACGGAAGCAGGTGCTCCGACCCCTCCCCCCCGCCCACCGTTGAGAGAGGCGAGAACCCAGCGTGGGGGAGCCAGGCTCCCTATGAACATGAGCCCCCGCTGAGCCGAGGGGAGCCGGTGCGACACGTGCCCGAGGTCACGGGGCTGCAGAGCAGCCGGGTCGGGAGTCGAATCCAGCTGCGTCTCTGCCCGCAGCTCATCCCCTCTCCAGCGTGCCCGGCAGGGTTGCCAAAGGACGCCACCTGCCAATGGTGATGCTCCCCGAGACCGCTCCGGGTCCTGAGGCGGCGGAGGGCGGCGGAGGGGAGCGCCCGGCTCCCGCCTCCCAGGGCTCCCGTCTCCAGCGCGAGGCCCAGCCGTGGAGGCAGGAGAGGAGCCAAGACTCAGCCCCCGAGGCAGAGAGACGGAGCCGCACAGCACAGCCCGCCTGAGGGCGGAGCGGCGGCAGCGAGTGCGGGAGAGGAAGTGAGGAAGGCGCGAGCTGACACACAAACGGCGGGGACGTCTCCGTGGGCCAGAAAGGCACCGGACCCGGACCCTCTGCAGACCCAGGCCTGGACTCCACCAGGCGTGCGTGGCCCCACTCCTGGGGTAACGGGACCAGAGTTCCCCTCAGAACAGGACCCTGGAGCTGGGCTCACTGCCCGTCCGTACGGGACGGTGATGGTCTGGGTCCGTGAGCACGCTGTGACCCAGGATCCAGAGCCGCACTCAACCTGGGCACCGGACACAAGCACCAGGCGAAGGAGCCCTGGTCGCTGTCCCCAGAACTGGTTCTGACCCTGGGCCTCCCGCCCTGTGACATCCAGAAATCCGGGAGACAGAGGAGTGAGCTCGGAGACAAAAGCAAGCCCCAGGCCTCGGGCTGTCTGACTCAGGAAGAACTCGCAAGCCGACCCCTGGGAAACCTGTGGGCCCGGGGCGCTAAGGAAGCCGGTAAATTAAAAAAAAAAAAAAAAAAGCCCCCATGTACGTGCAGGATGAATTCACCACAAGTAACGGGACGGCGTGGCACCGTCCGAGAGACACTTTAACACAAATCCACGGATGAGGCGCCAGGAGCAAAACCAAGAAGGAGCTCCCACTTCCTCGTCATGGATGGTTCGATCCCTCTCTCCCTGTCCTTTTCTCTCTGAAATGAAATTAAAAAAGTAATAATGCCTGATTTTTTAAAATTACTACAAAGATCTTGCGTATCTTTCACTTATTCTTAGTTTCCTCTATTGCTATGTTCACCATGTATCTGTTTAACTCGTTAGTGCTGCTGTGCAGAAATGCAGTTCACTTGTGTACTGGTCTTATATCCAGTCACCTTCCGAAAGACTCTGACTGATGTGTACAAGTCATCGCTGCAGTCGTTGGGATTTCTCTAAGACAAGCCTGTCCCTCTACAACAGTTTTATTTGTTCCCCCTGGTCTCCACAGTCTTATTTTTCTTGTCTTATTGGTCTGTCTCGTTCCTCCAACACAGCAGCCGTGGTCACGGGGTGAGAGCGGACGTTCTCGGCTTAACAAAAGGCTTCCGTTACTTAGCTGCTGGGAATGATGTCAGCGACCTTTTTTAGAATCTCCCCGGCTGCTGTGGAGGCTGAGAGAGATGAGCTTTATCATAAGAGAGCACCGGATTTAAGTAATTGCTTCCTCCGTATGGAGCGGAACATATTTTTTCCTTTGGGGTGTCAATTCGGGGAACAAACGGATCTGCTCTCCCAGTTTGCTCTCGAATAAGACCAGCTCGGTCCCCGCCGCTCATCCGCTCCGTCCTCGCGGCTGCCTCCTCCAGCGAGCGCGTTTTTAGGGTTTCTGCGTCCCCGTGCGTGCTTGCGGTGAGCCCGGGGTTTCCCTTTCCCCCGCCGTCCTTCGTTCGGACAGCAACGTGTTCGCGTCTTCCGTGTGGATTTCGCAAAAAAACCGCTCTCTGAAAAGTTTTGTGCGAGAATAAAGGCGTCTCTTCCTCGAGGCGCGAGACGGTCTGGGTGCAGTGTGTTCTTTGTAGGAAGATAAAGGACTAAATTCCATTTCCTTAATGGTTATGGGAATATTCAGATTTCTCATTTGTCTCCGGGCCCGTGGGGGGCATTTATCATTTCCGAGGAGTTTGTCTCCGTTTTCCAATTTGCCGTCTGCGAAGGGCGGGCCGTTCTCTATTAACCTCCCCGTCTCTGTGGCAACTTCTCTCCGGGATCTATGGCGGGACGGAGCGAGCCACCCTGCAGCCCGTAAAACACACCAAATTATCCCCCGAAAAAAGAGGCGCCTTTATGGCCGAGCAATTACTGCTGAGGTATTGATGGCTTTGGTCTTCTTGTTTATACTTCTTTTATATTTTCCAATTTCCGTGATGAACGTGTAATGAACCAGGGAAAACACACAAATATTTCTTAGCCCCCAAAAGAGAAAGAGAAACCGGGCTGTGCGCCAAAGCGTCCGCTCTGCCTTCTCGGCTTGCTCCCCCCCTTCACGCCTCACCCCCGCCCAGCGCAGGCCACACCCCAATCCGGGCCTTTCTCCCGCCCCATCAACACTGTCCTGCGGGCCGTCCCAGCCACCGGCTGCCCTGGGCAACAGATGGATGGATGGGTAGACATCTACCTTGAGCTCAAGATGCGCTTCTTGCCCAAACTGGTTTGGCTCAGTGGATGGAGCGTCGGCCTACGGAACGAAAGGTCCCGGGTTCGATTCCGGTCAAGGGCATGTACTTTGGTTGCGGGCACAGCCCCAGTGGGGGGTGTGCAGGAGGCAGCTGATGGGTGTTTCTCTCTCGTTGATGTTTCTGACTATATCTCTCTCCCTTCCTCTCTGTGAAAATCAATAAAAATGTAAAAAATAAAAATAAAATAAAGAGGCGCTCCTTCTCCCTCCCACTGTGTCCCTGTGGGCCAGACCCCGGTTCGTCCCGAGGTGGGGGCAGCCCGGGCTGGGACAGAGCCAACCTAGGGGAGCGTCAGGAAGTGATTTCACCGGAAACGCCATCGGCCGTGTGACAATGACACGCGATGGGGCGAGGCTGGGGCCCCAGGGCTTTCCGTGAGCCGTGTTTTCTCATTTAACCCAAAAGCTCTCCGTAATCCTATTCGTAGAGGGCAGTCGGCTGGGAGGAAATATTGCGGGGGGGCCCACAGCAGGGGTGTCAGGGCGGGACTCAAAGCTGGCTCCTGGGTTCCTCCCTCTCCTTCGTGAGCCCATCAGCACTCCGGCTTTAGAGAGCAGTGGGGGATGGGGAACGGGGGGAGGGAGCCACCAATTCCCCCCCACACACACACACACAGACATGGCTGAGGACAAAACAGGCAAACCAGCCGCCTGCAGCCACGGCACAAGGTCCTCGGGCAGACGCCCCCGGTGGGAGCCGAGACCGGCCCGAGGACCCCACGTGGCCGAGGCTCTCCCAGCCCCACAGCCACCGGAGGCCGGCGGTGCGTCCCCGCCCCGACCCCGGAGCCTGTCGGGTGACCTCATTGGGCAGCAGGGACCCGGCAGATGGACGAGGTCACGAGTCCGGAGGTGACCCTGAATGGAGGGCGGGCGGGTGCTCCCTGCCATCCGCATCCTCAGATGAGCGAGGGAGGGGAGTTCACGCACAAGAGGAGGCGCCACGCGTGCCGGAGACGCAGACGGGCGATGGGGCCACCGGCCAGGAGAAGCCGGGAGGAGCGAGGAGCAGCGTCTCCCCAGAGCTTCCGGAAGGAGCCCGCCCGCCAGTGCCGAGGCTTCAGCCCCGTCAGACCAGTTCGCGCCGGCCGGCCGCCAGCTGCTGCGGACACCGCCGAGTTCGGGGTCCTCCGCTGCAGCAGCCGCGGGACCTCAGCGTCCACCGCGCCGGGCCTGACCCCGCTCTGCAGCCCCAGCTCCGGCTGCCCGTGCACCCCCTGGCACAGGAAGGCGTGTTCCCGGACACGTCCGCTCACGCAGGCCAGGCGTGTCTGCGGTGCTATCGGCCGACGCTCACCGCAGCCGGTGCGTAGGGGGCTCGACGGAACCTGAAATGCGGCCAAATCGTCTGCTCTCCGTGCCCCGGGAGCGGGGTGGGGGGAGGTGGTGGGGGGACTCAACACTCCCTTTATTTTATCCCTCAAAACACGCACAGAGACGGCCGGCCAGTGGCTGAGCATCGGCCCACGAACCCAGAGGCCACGGTTCGATTCCCAGTCGGGACACGTGATCAACGGTCAGTGGTTTCCTCTCATCAGCGATGCTTCCATCTCTCTCTTCCCTCTCCCTCCTCCCTCTCTGCAATCAATTAAAAAAAAAAAAAAAAGCCCTCACAGAGCCAGCCCTCCGTGCCCCGTGTCAGGATGGGGGCCCAGGGACGGCTGGAGACAGCGCTCTCCGCTCCGCTAATGACCGGTCTCTGGCTGGCGGCCGGGGAGAGATATCTGGACAGAAAGTGGCCAGGGCAGCGCGCCCGGCCGGCCTCCACCGGGGCTTCGTTAGTGGAGACAAATGAGGAGGAGCTGCCCGCGCCCGGGCCGCGAGCCAGCTGGGCACCCCGAGGCTCTGCGGGCGGGTGTGCGATGGCCCCGGGAGCAGGGGGTGGCGGAGGGGCAGCTCCCAAAGGAGGGCATGCGCTGGGCACACACAGCGGGGACGTGCCCACCCCGGGATGCCCTCCACACGAGTCCAGGGTCCCTGCCCCCCCTGTCGGGCGCCCAACAGAGAAGTGCCCCCGACCGAGTCCTTAAAGGACAGATTCACTCTCTCCTGGTTCTGGAGGCCGGAGGGCCAAGGCCCAGGGGCGCAGGGCGGCGTCCTCGGGGTGCCCCCTGGTGTGTGACGGCCGCCCTCTCCCTGGGCTGCCAAGCCCGTCCTCTGGTCGCGGGCGTCCCTGCTGTCCTTCTCCCACGAGGCACCGCTCAGATGAGCGGGCCCGGTGGCCTCACTCACTAACCCTCCGTAAGGCCCGACCTCCCAGCGTGGCTACATCCAGAGGTCCTGGGGGCCGGAGCTTCAACATTCAGATTTGGGGGACACGATTCAGCCCAGAGCTGAGCCTCACCCCTGGGTCGCCGAGGGCGCCCTCCCCCCCCCCTCCCCGTTCCCCTGCCAGCGTCTGTCCCATGTCCACTCAGTAGCTGCTGCTGCACGTGGTTTCTCTGCCCCGCCATCATCGGAGAGAAAGGGAAGAAGGCAGGAAGCCCACACCAGGGGCCAGGCCCCCCTCGGGCCCAGAAACCACACCCCGACCTGCTTCGGGAAGGAGGGAGCTGACAGGGGAGGTCGGCCAGTCGGGGCTTGTGGGAAACTAGAAGAGCTCATGGGTGGATCCCAGGCTGCCCCTTCCTCGGGTGGCCCCCCAGAACCAGGCACTGCCCGGGGAATGAGGACCCCAGACTCCATCTCGGTCCTGCATAGGGCTCCCAAGGCAAGAAGGGGAACCCCACCCCTGCACAGAGACTTTTCACCCCTAAATCTGCAGGGAGGAGGTGCTCCTCACCCCCATTAACCCCAAGGTGGCCAGACAGTTAACCAGGCAGAATCCCTTCTCCCACCCACTTCCCCCCTCCCCCCTCTCCCCCTTCCCTGGGCATTCCAGGGACCAAAGTGCAAACTCTCTGTGATGGGGGTCTCGGGGGACCGGGGTGAGCTGTGTGTGTTGACCGAGCCTCCCGGTGCCCCCCGGGAACCTTTTCTTCCCTCCCCGTCCTCCTCTCCTCCCCTCCCAGTGCGGCCCGCCCGTGTCTGGCAGCGTCTCAGAGCCAGGCCAGGGATGAGCGGAGGATGAGCTAATATTTGCGGACAGAAAGGGCTCCCTCCAGAGTAAACAGGAGGCGGTGCGGCCAGGCTCTGCGGACCTGCTGCCCTTTCGGAGGGACGTGCCGGGAACGCAGAGAGGCCGCCGGCTCTGGGCTCGGCTCCAACTCCGGAGCCGGCTGGAGGTTTGCCCGTGGGGAACGGAGCTGGGTGTGGGGGCTGAGATCTGCCTGCCCCAGCGCAGGGAGGTGCACGCTGCTCCAGAGTGCCCCGGCCGGGGGAAGCCAGGGCCGATGCCCCGGCGCTGTCCTGCAGGGCAGGCCTGGTGGACACTCGGGCAAGGGAGGCCCTGCTTGTGGAGCTGGAGCCCTGGACCCGGTGGGCCTCGGCCTGGCTGCAAGCAGGTGCCGGCCCGGGGACACGGCGAGAACACACCTGTGCGGGCGGCTGGCTCCTCCGTGGCCTGGTAGGAGGACAAGCAGAACCCCAGACGTCACCCTCACGGGCTTAAAGGGGCACCCCCAGGCCCTCACCTCTGCAGAGTCACTTCCCGATGACCGGGGGCCCGGGCTCGGCTCTAGAGCCCATATACCTCGCAGCCGGGCATCACAGGGAGGGCCGGACCTCCCCCACGTCCCCCGCCCGCCCCGTGTCTCTCCGCACAGGCCACAGCCCCGCCTCAGGGTCAGCGCCCCAGACCAGGCTCTGACCACACCCTCCAGACAGCCCCCCTCCCCCGGCCCCCGGTTCCCTCGCTCAGGGTTTAAGGCCAGAAATTCTGTGCCCTCCCGTCCACCCCAAGTAGGAGAGCATGAGCTAAAATGGGGCACAGGCTCCAGGTGGCAGGTCCCCTGATCATCCAGAGCCCTCACTGGCTGAAGGAGGTAGGGAGGTCAGGAGGGCCTCGCCTTCTGTGGCTGGACAGAGCGCCGCCCCGGCACCTGAGCCCCCTGGCTGACCAGCCTGAGCCTGGTCCTGTCGGGGGACATGGGAGCAGCCGGCTCTCAGCTCCCACTGCAAACTCTTAGGGCAGGAAGTGAGGTGCACGCACGTCAGTGACGAGAAGAACGGGGCGCACCCCGGGTTCTAACACGCGTGTTTCCCCCTTCTCTTCGCTGGTCTGGCATTGGGGCGATGAGACGATGCTACTGTGATGGGGTGTCACGTTCGCTCCCAGGTGGCCCCGATCGGCCCCGATCGCCGGCCAGGTGAGGGACCGCATCCGTGCACAAATTCGTGCCCCGGGCCTCCCATCTGGCGATAAAAAAATAAACCTTTTTTTACATAAATAAATAAGGGCGACAGGGCCGGTGTCCTTCCCTCTCGGGGTGCCCTGTGAGGGCACCAGGCGTGAGGGACGCTCCAGCCACTCACCCATCCGCTCAGCCACCCACTGATGGCTGCACCCCACGTCCCACCCGCATCCTGGGCACCAACAGCACGGCCACCCCTGGCTGTGGGAGCCTTACAGCCAGTCACGCCTTCCCCAGGCTCCTCCTGGGCAGCCCAGAACCCAGAGCCCTGACCCACAGCAGAGAGAGACGAGGGTCCCGGGGTTAGAAGAGGCCATGGAGCTCCAGACCTCTCCAAACCCGCTCAAGGATTCCTGACACAGTCAGACAGCGTGTCCCTGCCCTTAAGCTGGAACAGCTTTCAGCGATCATGGAAAATGAACGCATCCACGGAGGTGTTAAATGGACAGTCTCACACCTCACAGCCCAGCAACCCGGCTCCTGGCTGCCAGGTTCCTCCTCCTACCACCTCGCTGTGCCCGCAGCATCACCCGGGTGTAGCTTAGGTGTGGCTGACGGGCCAGGCCTCTGCCGTCATGTGTGAGGCGGGCACCTACCCAGGGCCCACCCGCCAGCTCCATGAGACTCCCAGGTCAGTCCCATCCCGAGTCGGAACCCCTTAGCGAGGGATGTGGGCGGCGCTCCCCCTCGGAGACCCTGTCGCTGCTCCTGAGAACCTGGGGCTCCCCGTCCCCTCTACTCTGAGTACGGCCCGCACTGCCTTGGCCCCACCCCCACCCCCCCTCCCCACGGCGCGTGCTCACTGGCTGGCTCTGCCCCAGCTTCTGATTGGCTGTTAGGCTTGGCTGGTGGGCATGGCTTGTGGGTGTGGCGAAGGTATGGTCAATTTGCATATTACTCTTTTATTCAATAGGATGTATCAACACGATCAGCTACAGAGTCCAGGTACGGCGATTCTTTCTTTTTATTTCCAGGTTCTACTTCTCATGGGGTTTCCATGTGTGATTCTCTATCTTTAGAGAATGGATACTGTAACTGTATCCATTGTGCCAAAGTAGAAAGGCGATAAATTCAAAAAAGTATCCCTTTTCACCCCATCCCTTCCTCCACCTTCTGTCTGTCCCTGAAGCAATAACCATTTTTATCGGTTGCACTTGTAGCTCCTCCGTGGCCTAGCAGGAGGACAAGCAGAACCCCAGACATCACCCTCACGGGCTTAAAGGGGCACCCCCAGGCCCTCACCTCTGCAGAGTCACTTCCCGATGACCGGGGGCCCGGGCTCGGCTCTAGAGCCCATATACCTCGCAGCCGGGCATCACAGGGAGGGCCGGACCTCCCCTCCCACACCTGGACTTCTCCCCACGTAACAGTGTGTGCCAGAGACCACCCCTTATCTCCGATCGGTGCCTCTCCCCCGCCCTCCAGCGGAGGAGCGAGTCGGACTCGGTGTGCTGCTCAGGTGGAGGGTAACACTCACCGACGTGGCACAAACACACGGGCCAGCGTGGCCAACCCCTCCGCCTGCCTGCGCACGGCCGCCGTGTGCCCGCCGGGGGCCTGCAGACGGAGCCCCTCAGAAAGCCTCTTTGCAGCCTCGCCCATCAGGCTCCGCGGAGAGAGCGCCGGCCTCGGGACTGAAGGGTCCCAGGTTCGATTCCCGGTCAGGGCACACCCCACAAGTTGCAGGCTCGATCCTCCCAAGTGCGGGATGCAGGGGGCAGCCGGCCCGCGATTCTCTCTCATCGTGGATGCTTCTGTCTCTCCCTCTCCCTCTCCCTTCCTCTCTGGAATCAATATTAATTAATTAGTTGATTAATTAATTAAAGCAAAGGGGAACGGCGCTGGCGCCTCACCCGTCGTGGTCACCCGGGCCGCCCCACGGGGTCCGAGCGCCTCCGTCCTCACCGGCCCTCGGGCGGGGAGCCCTTCCCGTCTCCCCGGGTCAGTGGGCGGGGAGCGGCGTGCCCCTGCGCGGGGTCTCTGTGTCCGCGTTCCTGTCTGACGCTGTGGGGCCTCTTCGCTCGGGGTTTTCGCCTTGGGAGCGTCGCCTTCAGGTCTTTCGCCCGGTCGTCCTCTCCCCGCGCTCGCGTTGTCAGCATCGCGGGGGGCCTGGGACGCGCCATCCGCAGCAGCGTCTGCACTCGGCGCCTCCCCAGCCTCCTCCTGCCCTGCCTCTGGCTGCTCTTCCGGGCCGGTCGCCTCACGCCCTCGGCCCCTCACTTCTCTCACGTCCTCCCGGCTTCACTGGTTCCTCGTTGCGTATTCGCTCCCGTTCCGTTTCCTCGCGCTCCTGTCTGTATGGCACCTCCCCATCCATCCCCTCCGCCGGCGTCGTGTTCTCTTTCTGGCTTCTTCCAGGTGAGAGCCAGCTATGGATTCCCGGCCTCTCCGTCCGTACCCCAGACCACACGTTCCCTGGTGCACCCCGTCCCCGGCCTCTCCGTCCGTACCCCAGACCACACGTTCCCTGGTGCACCCCGTCCCGGCTGCCTGCACACAAGGGGATGTGTCTTCATTACCATTTAGTTAAAAATTCCTTCTCACCAAAACCGGTTTGGCTCAGTGGCTAGAGCCTCGGCCTGTGGACCGAAAGGTCCCGGGTTCGATTCCGGTCAGGGGCATGGACCTTGGCTGCGGGCACAATCCTGGTAGGGGTGTGCAGGAGGCAGCTGATGGATGTTTCTCTCTCATGGATGTTTCTAACTCTCTATCCCTCTCCCTTCCTCTCTGTGAAAAATCAATAAAATAGATTTAAAGTTGGGTGGGGGGGACAGGCCATGCTTTCCGAGCTGCTGGAGGGTGGGCGGGCGGGGGCCGGGCTCACCTACAGCGAAGGGCCAGCGCGTCCCGTCGCCGCGTGCACCCGGCAGGTTACCAACGGCCCGACAGGTCACCTGGTCTGCCGGCACCGTCGCTGCTGAGAAAATCGCCTCCGCGCCCCTCCCCTGAGCGCTGCGGCCCGGCCACCTCCCGGTTGGTGCTTCCTCCAGGGGCAGCCTGGGCCTGGCGTAGGAGCTTCCTGTCATGCTGGGGGTCCCCTCCCACCCGCCTCACGGGCTGAAGGCGGCCAAGTGTCGCCTCTGGGGAAACGGCCCCAGCTTAGTGCTGGGGCCCGGCTGGGGCCGCTCAGTGGACAGTGTCGGCCTGCGGGCGGCAGGGTCCGGGTTCGATTCTGGTCGGAGCACGCACCCAGGTGGTGATCTCCCCTCCTGTGCTGCCCTTCCCCTCACCCCACACCGTCCCCCCGGCCACCTCCCTCCCCGCCGAGTTGGCGTGGGGGGGGCCCAGCCCCCGGTGAA
>CM050508.1:211250869-211263369 GCA_027563665.1 Antrozous pallidus
AATAAAATAGAATAACAATATACAAGGCAGTGTCAGCCCTAAGTGAAAGTGAGGGAGTGTCTGTGAGTGTGTGTATGTGTGTGAGTGTAAATATGAGTGTGAGTGAGTGTGTGTGTGGCAGTGTGAATGAGTGGGAGTGTGTGTAAATGTGTGAGTGTGTGTGTGAGTGTGTGTGTGTGAGTGTGAGTGAGTACGAGTGTGAGTGTGTGTGTGTGTGTGCGCGCACCTCACATTCACTTTAGGGGGAACTCTGAGATGTTGACCTGCCGTGAACATGGGTGGCAGTAGTATTACTGTGGATCCCTCCTGGCCACGCTCCATGGTGCCCAGTGGCTTGCTGGCGTTACGCTACCTGGCAGCCAGCAGTGCCCGGGAGAGATGGAGGAAATCTGTCCGTGGGCCCCGAGGAGCAAGCACCCTCAGGGGGAAGGACCAAGGCTCTCTCTGCATCTCCGCGGTATCCTCTCCAAAGCCACCGGCCAGGGGCAGTGGGCGTGTCTGTCAGCACGTCTGATGGGCTCCCTGCACCCCACACCCCGCAGGAGCCAGGCCTAACCTGGCATTGGGCCCGGTGCCCAGCGGGTTAACGTGCACAGAGCCGGGCAGGTTGCATTCCTGTCTGTTAGATCCTCAGCTGTATATGGAACACAACAGGCTGTGAAATGCAATAAATCTGGAGCTGCCTCTCAATTTCGGCAATAATAATTAGCAAATTAAAATAGAAATGTCACCACAAACCCATAAAGGTTCTTAAGTGCAGGATGAGGAATTCTCTCAGGAGCAGAAATGGCTTTTGTCCGTGTAGCACCCGGGGCCGGCGGGCTGTCAAATGTTCCTCGAGACGGCCATTGGGCCCGGAGAGCCCGCGCGGCACTGATGGATCCCGGGTCGGCTGCCGTTCCGTGTCAGCGCGCTAACATAACTGTGTAATCAAGCCTGCTTTATGGGGCCTGTAATACGTGGACAGCGGCTGGAGCCATCACTCGAACAAGGCCGAGGGGAGCAGAGAGCATGCCAGCCAGCCACGACTCGGCTTCCTCTCGGCCAGCACCCTGGCCGCCAAGCTTCCGTTTGGCCAAATGAGGGGAGGCCTGGGAAATCACGCGCAAATCGCGCACCATCTGGCCGGCGTTTGGGAGAGCTGGCACCAAAGACGGCCCCTGGCTCGCTCCGGGCAGCCCCTCCCACCGAGGCCCCCCAGGCCGCTTTCAATTGCAAAAAAATCCCATCTCGAACACCCAGGTTTTCCTGCCACCATCAATGGCGGCGTGACCGTCCCCATGATGCAAAGGGTGCTTTGTATCAGTAAGTCATCAAGCCGGCGCTTGCGTCTCTGACTGCACAGGGAGGACCAGCCAGAGACTCCTGCCGGGAACAAAGCCTGTGTTACTCAGGGCTCCCCAGAGAAGCACGCCCCGTGGGATGCATACATCCCCACCGACGTAAGTAGGAAGAGATTTATTGTAAGGACTTGGCCCTCATGACGATGTCCCAGGATGTGCAGGACGAGTGGGCAAGCTGCAGACCCAGGACCCCACGCGTAGTTCCAGTGTCAAGGCCGGAAGGCTCAAGACCCAGGAAGGGCCAGTGTTTCAGATTCAAAACAAACAAACAAAAAAACCAGACTTTTTACCCTTGCTGGTTTGGCTCAGTGGATAGAGGAGCATCAGCCCGTGGGATGAAGGGTCCCGGTTTCAATGCCAGTCAAGGGCACGGCCCTTGGCTGCAGGTTCTCGGGCCCTGGTCGGGACACGTGCAGGAGACAATCCGTCGGTGTGTCTCTCTCAACAGGATGCTTCTCTCTGTCTCTCCCTCTCCCTCCACTCTCTCTGAAAATGGACGGGAAATACCTTCAGGTGCCAATAGCTTTTAGCTTGTGTCTGTTCAATAGTGGACTCTTCCGTTGCTTGGGGCGTGGTTCGTCCAGGTATGGCGTGAGCATGGTTGTTAGGAATGAAATAGCTTATGTGATAAGGGCGGTATGTGTGTTTCTCAACTCCTCAGACTTTGCTGCACTGGCTTCACCCTGGAGACCAACCACCTTTGCGCTACTAGAGGCCTGGGGGAAGCGGCGCTCTCCGTGGTCCTGAAGAAGGTTGGCCCGCCCAGAGGCCTGGTGCTCTCCGTGGTCCTGAAGGACACATGCCCCCTTTGGCAAGCCCAGAGGCCTGGGACTGTGTCTGCGCTCTCCGTGGTCCTGAAGGACAGGTTGGGGGATGAGCGCAGTTGGTTCCTGGCTCAGCTGGTGTTGGCAGGGCTGCCTCTAATTAACCTCTCCCTTTGGTCTTCCAGATGCTCTGGTAGCTATAAAGCCGCCCTAAGAGTCTCCCTGGACCCAAATCAAGAATGTATTGATACCCCATAAACAGCGTACATGCCAGGAGAGAAGGCTAAGCGTGCCATCACCCTCAAGCATCAGTCACAAATGTCCCAATGATGTCCGTCCTTTTCAAGAAGAGTCTGTCGGCCTGAGGACTGAAGGGTCCCGGGTTCGATTCTGGTTGAGGGCGCATGCTCAATGGCCAGTAGGGGGCGTGCAGGAGGCAGCCAATCAACGATTATCATTATTGCTGTTTCTATCTCTCCCTCTCCTTTCCTGTCTAAAATCAATAAAAATATTTTTTTAAAGAAGAGACTGATGGCTCTGTCCAGACAGCTGGGTTGGTTAGAGTGTCGTCCCAATACGCCAAGGCTGTGGATTCAGTCCCCAATCAGGGCACAAAAAAGAATCAGCCAATAAATGCATAAGTAAATGGAACAACAAGTCTCTCTCTCTCTCTCTCTCTCTCTCTCTCTCTCTCCCCCTCTCCCTCTCTCTCTCTTCCTCCAATCAATACATTTTTTAAAAGGAAAGAAAAGGCTGATGTTTTCCATTCCCACTCCTCTCTACATCCTTGCCAGAAAGATTGCTCTGCTTCCAAATTTGCCTGCATCTTGCATCTTTGGGGCGTGCATCTGCCCAGGTGTTGTTGGACAGGACCCCTTTGAGGGCTTCCTCTCAGGCAGTGCTGGGATTCCCTTTAGCCTAGATGACATTGTGGCTCGGGAAAACAGGTGAGCCTGGGAGAGAAGACCCCCATCCAGCTCCGACCTGCAGTCAGCAAGGACCGTCTCCCTAAAGCAGCCTGTTTTCTGGTGCTCAGTCTTGTCAGGCTGTTCAGTTCCCGCAGCACTCACCACAAAATGCCTGTGTCACTCACTAACTGCTGAGCCCTATAGAGCAGGGACCTTGTTTTCCGCATCCATTGAAGTATTCCGAATACCTAACAAACCCTGACATGTGGTAGACAGCCAGTAAACGTTTGTTAAATGAATAGATTGGGCTGTAAACGCTTATGGGAAGTCCAGAGCCACTGGAGGGTTCCCGCCTGGAACCAGTCCCATGCGTTGCTCCCTCTGTGTTTGGAGTGGCAGGCTTCCAATTTGGTCTGCATGCCCAGGGGGAAGGTACCTGGGCCGTACCCTTCCTCAGTCAGAATAAGTCCTTTTTGCCTGCTTATATATTGTGATTCCATGACAGTTTTTGTTTAGAAAAATAAAGGAATATCATTGTTTTTTAAATGTCTACAAGCCCCTCATCTAGGCTTAAACTGAGAAGGAAATCGTGCCATTTTTAACTAGGCATTTTTGCAAAGCCAAAACAGACACCTCTTAAGGTCTCACACCTGGAGTCTGCAAATATGTGTAATATCCCTACATGTTAGGAAAGCTTTACAAAGCAATAAGTTTGCTTTGTTGTTTGTTTTTACTGATTTTAAAGAGAGAGGAAGGGAGAGGAGGGGGGATTGAAACATGGATCAGCTGCCTCCTGCCCAATCCTATCAGGGATCAAGCCCACAACCCGGGCATGTGCCCTGCCCAGGAATCCAGCCAGTGACCTCTGGACTCCTGGTCAAGGCTCAACCACACACCAGCCAAGCTAAGCAGCAAGTCTGTTGATTCCAGAGTCGAGGCAGGAGGTTGGACAAGAGAATCTCTGTCTTATTTAATTGGTGCCTCTCTCTTCTGCTCTCATCAAAGGCTGGGGAGAATCACGCTGCCCACAGAGAAAGCAAAAGAAAAGCACCGAGAACAAAAGAGGTGGCCGAGGCGGCTGAGTAGTGCGGTTCCTACAGAAAACGGAATGTGCTGGAGGCCGCAGCGATGACAGGCAGGTGTGCGGTGCCGGGAGCCAGTGGTCACATGCCCCGGCCAGTGAGGGTAGGACCAGCGGCTGCTCGCAGTGGCCAGGGCTCCTGCTTCCCCCACTCGGCCTCCGTCCGGAGGGGCCTGGGCCTTCCTGAGTGATCACCCCCGGCTAGAAGCAGGTCATTGTTTTAATGACGGAGAGCTGTGGACGGGGAATCTGGAGAGCTGGTCCACCTTGATTGCTCTGAAGGGTCGGAGCTAATTACTGGATATGGGTGGTTGGAGGAGGCCCCACCTGTTAAGTAGATTCACTGATTGGCTTTTATTGGCGTTTCCTGCCTGGGGGACATGGCTGTATCTTATGATCTTAATCTTAATAAAAGGGATGGTAAAGCCAGAGCGAGCAGTAGTTCTCCCACTAGAGTTGGGACTACTCCCTGGCCCCCATTTCCAAATTAATGTTTTTCTGAGTCTCTGTTCATTTGTGTCCAGCCTTGTCCAGAACCCGAACCCTGAACTGGGGACCCTGAATCACCCGGGACATCAAAGGGGTTCCCACACACCCCATCATAGAGCAGCACAGACCCGCTCCCCCTGCCCGGTGATCAAACTCACGGACATGACTTCCTTCACAGCATAGGATACTGACCCACCTGTGGGGGACGATGGAGGGACTTAGACCACGCCCCTTTCTCCCTCACTCAGCCCCCCCGGGCGGACAGGGGCATGCAGGTGTGCGACAAAGTGCCGCCAAGCACAGGGGCCAAGGCAGGGTTCTCAGCGTGGCTCCCGGACTCGCTGAACTTCACATAGTGGTGAATTAGGTGCTGAAAACAGTGGATAGCTCTTGTCAGAGGAACCCCACCCCTTTCCTCTCTCCCCATGAAGGCCAGGGTCATGAGTCCAGATGGGGCGTTAGCTCCACAGAGGGCCGCGCCTAGTCCTCTGGGGCGAGCACCTGGGTAGCTGCTGAGTTCCATCACCACATGATCACCCTTTACAGGCCCAATGCGATGCGACAGGACAGCAGCGCCAGCCGGCAGCGAGGCGGGAACTGGGTCACTTCCTGGGCTCCCGCGGGGAGAGGCTGGTGCTGCCCTTACAAAAGCAGGAGAATCTCCTGCACCCGCTTTCCTCGACCTCAGATCTTCCTGCGCAGCTTGGGCAGTGTTTAACCCGAAGCCTCGGCCCCATCCAGCATCCACTGGGTCTCAGCATGCCCAGCCAGCCTCCCCCAGGACACCCGCTCCTCTGCGGGGGGATGGGGGGGTGGGGGGCATTCCTTCTGAACACCTCACACTCAGAGGAGCACCCGCCTTTCATCAGAAGAAAACTGGTTTCTCTGAAGCCTCAGTCCTGTCTCTGGGGTCACAAAGAGAACCAGCTGTTTCCCACCTTCACCTCCCGGCATTCAAAGGCAGCCCCTCCCCACCTTTCCTTTCCAGGGCGAACACTGCTGTCACCCAGCCTCTCCAGAGCCTGTCGGGTATGTAAATGATGGTGTTGTGTGTCCTGGGCCCCAAGGCATTGCTAATATGTCCAACCCGGTAGGGAGCACAGTGAGACTGACCAGTACGGAACACAGTAGGACCCACTGGTATGGAACACAGTAGGACTGACCAGTATGGAACACAGTAGGACCGACCAGTATAGAGCACAGTAAGATTGACCAGTATGGAACACAGTAAGACTGACCAATATGGAACACAGTAGGATCCACCAACATGGAACCCAGTAGGACTGACCAGTATGGAACACAGGACTGACCAGTAGAGAGCACAGTAGAATTGACCAGTAGGGAAACAGGACTGACCAGTATGGAACACAGTAGGATTGACCAGTATGGAACACAGTAAGACTGACCAATATGGAACACAGTAGGACTGACCAGTATGGAACATGGTAGGACTGACCAGTATGGAACATGGTAGGATCCACCAGCATGGAACCCAGTAGGACTGACCAGTATGGAACACAGGACTGACCAGTATAGAGCACAGTAGAATTGACCAGTAGGGAAACAGGACTGACCAGTAGGACCGACCAGTATGGAACACAGTAGGACCCACTGGTATGGAAAACAGTAGGACTGACCAATATGGAACACAGTAGGACTGACCAGTATGGAACACAGTAGGACTGACCAGTATGGAACACAGGACTGACCAGTATAGAGCACAGTAGGACTGATCAGTATGGAACACAGTAGGACTGACCAGTATAGAGCACAGTAGGATTGACCAGTATGGAACACAGTAAGACTGACCAATATGGAACACAGTAGGACTGACCAGTATGGAACATGGTAGGATCCACCAGCATGGAACCCAGTAGGACTGACCAGTATGGAACACAGGACTGACCAGTATAGAGCACAGTAGAATTGACCAGTATGGAAACAGGACTGACCAGTATGGAACACAGTAGGACTGACCAGTATGAAACACAGTAGGACCGACCAGTATGGAACACAGTAGGACCAACCAGTGTGAAACACAGTGGGACCCACCAGTAGGGAACACAGTGGGACCCACCAGTAGGGAACACAGCAGAACCAACCAGTGTGGAGCACAGTAGGACCGACCAATGTGGAGCACAGTGGGACCCACCAGTAGGGAGCACAGTGACATGTGAGCAGCCAGATTCAGGCACTCCGGCTCAAATGCTTTCCGGCCTGTTGAGTTTGTAGAACTGCTTTTCCCAGCGCTGACATGGGGCGGCTTCTTCTCTGTGGTTCTCCGGAGCCTCCGCCACGCCCCACGATTCCTCACACAGCGGGTGCCCTGCACCAGCTGCAGCCTCTGTGCGGAGCTCCGGCAGGGCGAGAGCTGGAGGCAGGCGGCTGCCCCCGCGGCCCCCGGGCCCTTCCCTGCCTGACTCAAAGTGTTCGCACAGGCTCGTTCCCCTCCCGATCAACTCCTCGGCCCATGGCCCCCCGCCCGCTCTCCTGAAGACAAAGCAAGTCCCAGAGTCCTACGGGGCTCCCAGCGGACGGGGACCCTCATTCACGCCCCAAACCTTCGCATGCCTGCAGAGCCTCATCCCAGGAAGACCGCTCTCCCTCCTTCTGCAGCGCCCTCTCCTGGGACAGGGACCCCGAAGGCGGCTGTCCGTCACCAAGCCCACCAGGGCCCAGGGTGAGGAGGCACCAACAAGGTCACAGATGAGGGCCAAGCCGGCTCTGCTGAGCGCACCCCTGCCTCTCGCCCCCCCTCCCAGCTCTCCCCCGGGACCGGACTTCACGCCTCAGGACCAGCGCAGACATGCTCTCTCCTGTCCAGTCCCTCCCGGGCTGGCACTTCGGAAAAAAAGTGAGTCACGCCGTGACATCTAAAACGGGGCCCAGCCCTGGCGGGTGTGGCTCAGTGGACAGAGCATCGGCCTGTGAACTGAAGGGTCCCGGGTTCGATTCCAGTCAAGGACACATGCCCAGGTTGTGGCCCGATCAAGAATGCTCTCTCATCATTGCTGTTTCTATCTCTCCCTCTCCCTTCCTCTTCGAAATCAATAAACATATATTTTTAAAAAAATAAAATTAAAATGGGGCCCAGAAGTGGCAGGGACCGGCTGTCCCGTGACTGTATGCGCCCTTTGGGGTGGCTGTAAAGAAAACACGCCAGAAATACCTCGCGGCGTCACCGCGGCCCTGTGGCGGCTTCCTGCAGTTAAAACGGTTGTCCCAGCGGATCTTATGTTTCCCTCGGGGCTGGACGAGAGTTCACCAAGAGGAGACCCCATGGAATCGGGAGGCGGGGGGGAGGGCGCCCCCGGCGAGGGCAGGGGGCTGTGGGCGTGTCCCGTGTCTGAGGCTTGAAGGTGCCTCTGGCCAGGAACACCCCCAAAGGGGAAACCATGGGGGCCCTCAAATTTAGAGCTAAAGGATGACCCAGGACCAGGGACGGTGATGGGAATAAAGGCAGGAGGGGGTCACAGACACCCCGCCTCACAGGACGCCTCCTCGGCCCCCCCATCCCTGGCACAGAGCCCTCCCCCTCCCATGCCGCCAGCCGGCCCAGCACCCGGCCTGCTCCTCGGCGCTGGGGGAAGACGCCACCATTGGGTGGATTTGGCGCTTTCTTTGTTGTTTATTTTTTTACTAGTGGCCCGGTGCACAAAATTTGTGCACGAGGGTGCGGGGGAGGTGGAGGAGGGTGTGTCCCTTAGCCTGGCCTGCATCCTCTCTAATGTGGGACCCCCGTGAGATCGGGCCTAAACTGGCAGTCAGACAACTCCCTTGCAACCCGGGACTGCTGGCTCCTAACTGCTCACCTGCCTGCCTGCTTGATCTCCCCTAACCACTCGTCCTGCTGGCCTGCTTGCCCCCCACCGCACCCCCCCCACCTGATCACCCCCAACTGCCCTCCCCTCCTGGCCTGATCACCCGTAACTGCCTCTGCCTCAGCCCCACCACCACGGCTTTTGTCCGGAAGGATATCTGGAATGTCTCACGGTCTAATTAGCATATTACCCTTCTATCGATATGGATAATTAGGGACGGAAATCATCTGAAACCTTTACCAGCACACGATCCAAATGTTTAAACCACCTGCAAGCATTTGTTTACCGCTATTTATATCTGTATGGATTTATTATTATATTAAATCCAATTTCGTTTTAGTATCAATTAAATTGAGTTAAGAAAATGCATCGAATGCTAAAGGGTGTATTAAGTGCTAAACTATTAGATTATATTTACATCTGACATCCTTACACGCTCACTGGAAGCTGCAGGAAGAACAGGAGAGGTTTCAGGGCGCCTGGCCCCTCCCCACCGGGGTAACTGCTTTCACGCTTCAGTGGAACCCTCCGGAGAGAACCCCTCCCACCACCGCCAGCTCCACATGCCAGCCTCTCCTGGCACCCGCAGGCCGGGCCCGCCGTGTGCTGAACGCTGATGGTTCCCACACACGGAACTCCTCACCAGCTTGGTCAAGACTGGCACCGAGGGTGAGACCAGGTGAGGGTGGTGGAGGGTGCGGGCCACCTTCTAGAGCTGAGGCCGGACTCCCTTAGCTTCAGAGCCACCCCAGACCCCACCCACTCCGCTTCACCCCTCCCCACCTTCCGTGGTCACCACCCTAACAGCCCACTCCATCCGTTCCACCATGGAGAAGCCCAATCTTGTCTTCATCAGGAGTTTTTATGTCCACCCTGGCCGGTGTGGCTCGGTGGACAGAGCGTCGGCCTGCAAACTGAAGGGTCCCAGGTTCGATTCCCGTCAAGGGCACAGGCCCAGGGTGTGGGCTTGATTCCCGTTGGAGGCAGCCGATCCATGCTTCTCTCTCATCATGGATGTTTCTCTCCCTCTCCCTTCCTCTCTGACATCAATAAAACATCTTTTCTGAAAAGAGTTTCTGTTTCTCAGGGAGATGGGACGACAGGTGATCCATGGCTGGGGCCCACTTCCCAGGTGACCTCGGTACAGGTGACGAAATGACGCAGGGGACCCCGCCCTGTGGGCTTTGGGAGAGTGACGGGAAGAAGGAAGCAGCCACACTGCAGACAGCAGGGCTGTTTTCCCATTAACACCCTCACCCCACCCCCACCCCCACCCCCATCAACATAAAGTGTTTGAGGGCCAGCCCCTCTCCACACTCGGCACTCAGGTAGCCTTGGGGATCTACTTCCTGCTCCTGGGGTTCCCATCAAAGCCACGCCATGTGCACTGCAGCCCTGGGGGCCACAGTGGGACACCCTGCCCCCCTGCCCCGTAGAACACCGCCCTCCCGTCACAGCCTGGGGGAGCCAGGCCCTGGCTCAGGGTGAGTGGTGTGTCCACCCGCCCCCAGCCCCTTTGCCTCCTTCTTGAACCTGCTGGGGACCCCAGCTCACGCCCCCCCCCATCTCCCAGGCTCCCCACAGCACCCCTGAGGACGGAGTCCCCAGCTTCTCCCTGTGGCTCACAGACAAGCTGATGCTTTTCTGATCCCCTCAGCCACCTGTGTCCATGGCAACAGCAGCCGGCAGCCCTCCCACCTCCGCTGTCTTTTCTAATCCCAGCTCCCAAGGGAACAAAGACCACCTGCCTCCCCTGGACCTCAAGCGTCCCCTGAGATCACAGGTGAGCGAGGTGCACAGACGCTGCCCCCAGAGTAGCCATCGGGGTGGGCCGCTGCCTGGGGGACACCCCGTGTAAGGTGCACACGCCAGGCATTGTCGGAGAGGAGTCGGCTCCAGGTGGGAGCAGGGGAGGGAGGCACACGAATTATAAATAGTTAAATTCTATAAATGTCCCACCACTGTGCTGTAGACCTGAAACTAATCTACACTAATAAATGAGAAACATGCAAATTAACCATCACTCCGCTACACCCACAAGCCACGCCCACCAGTCAATCAGGAGCAAGTATGCAAATTAGCCCAACCAAGATGGCAGCTGGCCGCAGAGCAAGCAGGAGGCTTGGGTTTCCCTGGCAATGGAGGAAGCCAAACTTCCTGGCCTGCCCTGGTCTCCACTCAAGGCTACAAAGTTTCAATTGCAGAAGATAAATAAATCCCAACAAAAATGGCTGAGGTCATGGAGCAAGCAGAAGGCTTGGGTTTCTCCAGCAATGAAGGAAGCTAAGCTTTCTGGCCGGCCCTGGCCTCGGCTCAAGACTACAAAGTTTCAATTGTAGAAGATAAATAAATCCCAGATCCCAGGGCCTTCACTTGGGTCACTAGGGGGCACGGCCAGCCTGCAAACCACCACAGGTCCCTCACCCAGGCCGCCCCATACCCCAAGGGAACCTCTACCCTGATCCAGGACACCCTTCAGGGCAAACCAACCAGCCTCCACCAGTGCACCAGGCCTCTATCTTATCTAATAAAAGAGTAATATGCAGATTGACCATCACTCCAACACACAAGAGGGCTGCCCCCATGTGGTCAAAGATCCTGCCCCCATGTGGACACAAGATGGCCACCACAAGATGGCCAGCAGGGGAGGGCCGTTGGGAGGTTCCAGGCCTGCAAGGGAGGGCAGTTAGGGGGGACAAGGCCTGCAAGGGAGGGCAGTTGGGAGGGACCAGGCCTGCAAGGGAGGGCAGTTGGGGGGGACCAGGCCTGCAAGGGAGGGCAGTTGGGGGGGACCAGACTTGCAGAGGAGGGAAGTTGGGGGCCATCAGGCTGGCAGGGAGCAGGTAGGCATCAATCAGGCTGGCAGGGGAGTGGTTAGGGGGTGATCAGTCTGGCAGGCAGAAGTGATTAGGGGGCAATCAGGACGGCAGGCAGGCGAGCAGTTTGGAGCCAGCAGTCTTGAATTGTGAGAGGGATGTCTGACTGCCTGTTTAGGCCCGATCCCAGTAGCATCAGGCCTAAACGGGCAGTCAGACATCTCTTGAGGGGTCCCAGATTGGAGAGGATACCAGCTGGGCTGAGGGACACACACACACACACACACACACACCGCACAAATTTCGTGCACCGGGCTTCTAGTATAGAATAATATAGAATTTCAAATGTAATTGTAAATTATACATAAATAAAATTTAAAAAATAAGTAGAGTTGAAGCCACACAGCAGGGGTTCCATCAGTGGGAAGGGGGGCCATTGGGGGCCTCGCCATCCATAATGAGCAGCCCAGGTCTGATGGCCTTTCCAGGGGCCACCTTGACTCTCTGGGGTGCCAGAGCTGAGCTCCAAGACCCAAGTCTGGTTCCCCGCCCCCAATTGCCCTCCCCTGAAGGGCTGGTTCCCCCTAACTGCTCTCCTCTACAGGCCTGGGTCCCCACAACTGCCCTCCCCTGCATGCTTGATCACCCCCAACTGCCCTCCCCTGCTGGCCATCAGTGAGGGCAACTGTGTCAGTGACAGCGACCGCATCTGTGAGGAGACTGTGTCAGCGAAGGTGACTGTATCAGTGATGGTGACTGTATCAGTGATGGTGACTGTATCCGTGATGGTGACTGTATCCGTGATGGTGACTGTATCAGTGATGGTGACTGTATCCGTGAGGAGTCTGTATCAGTGATGGTGACTGTATCAGTGATGGTGACTGTGTTAGTGACGGTGAATGTGTCAGCAAGGGCAATTGTATCAGTGACAGTGACAGCCCCGGTGAGAAGACTATGTCAGTGATGGTGACTGTGTCAGCGATGGTGACTGTATTAGTGATGGTGACTGTATCCGTGAGGAGACTGTGTCAGCGAGGGTGATTGTATCCGTGAGGAGGCTGTGTCAGCGAGGGTGATTGTATCCGTGAGGAGGCTGTGTCAGCGAGGGTGATTGTATCAGTGATGGTGACTGTATCAGTGATGGTGACTGTGTTAGTGATGGTGAATGTGTCAGCAAGGGCAATTGTATCAGTGACAGTGACAGCCCCGGTGAGAAGACTATGTCAGTGATGGTGACTGTGTCAGCGATGGTGACTGTATTAGTGATGGTGACTGTAT